>JAYKAV010000567.1:975122-1074807 GCA_035582835.1 Phoebastria nigripes
AAAAAAAAAAAAAAAAAAAAAAAAAAAAAAAAAAAAAAAAAGAAAAGAAAAGAAGAAAATAATCCAAATAAGGATATCTGTAAAAAGTAATATTATAGAAAACATGAAGCTTGTTTTTTAAATTCTTCTTTGAATAATTAAGATAATATTTCTTGTAATACATAAACAGAAAAAGAATGAACTGTTCACAATATTCTACACTCTTTGAAAACAGGAAAAGTAAAAAGTAAAAATATTCTTCAGCTGGAAGAGAAAAGCTGCAATAATCTTTACCAAAACACAAAACAGCTACTTTAAAATTACAGTGGTTGTTCACTGCCAATTTTAAAGTTACAGTAAAAAAGGTTTCTTACATATTTTTGGATTAAACTTTTCCACTGTAGTAAATCTGTAAAAAGGGTGAGATATTAATAGGATTCCTTATAAGGAAAAAAAGTAACATGTTAATTGTTAGAAGGCTTTTTTTAAAAAAATACATAAATCAGAAACTTACTTAGAGTAAATTTTAAGAAGTAAAAATCCTTAAGAGGCTCAATTCTGCCCACTTGCCAATTTAATTTCTTATTGATGAGTACTATAATAAAAAACACTAGCTATAAAATGCACCTCTAAAAAAGCCAAATAAATTACAATTTTTTCTAACTAAAGCTAGTGACACATCTAGTCACCTCCATTGATCTGAACACCTGTGAGGTTTTTGGCCTGCAAGCAAGCACAGCTTAGGCTAGCCCTGCAAGTGCAGTTGCTGACACCCACCACCCATGCAGGCTGAGTTACTTGTGAGGTCATTCTCATGCCACTAAAATATGACTCTGCTATGATCTGTGGCAATGCAGGAGCTGCTTTACAAAAAGCTAAACCATCCATACAGTGGGGTTAGGCAGACACCAGAGTGGGAACAGCATCAGACTTCAGCTGAAGTCATTCCTGTTCATGAGTTGGTGCCTCTAACCAAAGCCTGCAGGGAGTCCATTGTGCCCAGAAGAAAGCAGACTATGGTGCAGCAAAATGAGAGAAGGAGTTGCAGCGAGATCGTGGCTACAGGGAAGACCCACAGGCTGTTGGTGTGGCAGAGAAAGCAGATCATGGTGAGTCACAGTAACTCAGCAAATCTGAGTAAGAATAAATGCATGCTGCAACAGCTGCAGGGCTGAGACTGGTCAGAAAGCAAAAGGTACTTGATCTTGTGGAGGAGATGCAATTTGATAGCCTTGCAGGAAGAATGGGCAGTTTATTTGCATTTTCGTGAAACTAAACTTCCCTCTGCAGTGATGTCCTTATGAATTATTTTAGACCCAGCTGCCAGCTCTCTGTTTTCAGCCTTCTCTTACTGTTTACTTTTTTCGGAGGAGTAAATGGTAGAGTCCACATGAACAAAAGAGGAGGAAAAAGCAGAACCAAGGATGCACTGGTGACTAACCAAGTGAGCAGTGCATTTTTGCTTTTATTATTTTAAATAAACTTGTTAAAAAATACACACCCCCAAAATACCCACATTAATGTAAATGATTTACAGGAAGTCTCTGACTACTGGACTAACAACCCACAGAAATCAATAGTCATTACAAAAAAATGTTCCAGTATTCCTTGCACAGCTATCRCTATTCTTACATCAGGGAAGAAGGGCATTCACTCTTTTATTCAAGAAAATTGGCTCTTAATGCTTTTCTTTTTCCTGAGAAAACTGTTCTGCTGGATATGTTGAATCTTGTGCTTGATTGAAAATTACCTCAGTGGCCTCTCCTAAGACCTTATGATTTAAACCACTCTAGACAACTGGCCTAGCAGAAGGCTGTGCTAGCTCTCGGCATCCAGTTCAACACACAGAGCTKCTTTAATTATGGAAAGCACATTTAATGGACAAAGTCAAGTTGTGTGAGTAAGTGTTCTCCAAGCATTAGGTGAAGAGGATCTCAGGCTAGAACTATCTCAGCCAAACTTTAATCTTCATCCATCTTATTGCCACAGAATTAAATGCAACCACATATATCATCAGAAACCTTTCCCTCTATTAAAAACTAGACATCAGACATTGATTCATTGGGCTATACTGACTCAGTGATGGAAGTGTCAGCAGCATGTCTCAGAAAGGGAGCCAAAAGCATGAGGAATAGTTCAACTTATGGGGTGCTGCTGTTAGAAATCTAAGAATTTATGTAAATCAACCCCAGACTTCACTGTGCGGGGAGAGAAGGGAACTTGAACATCACCATGCAAAATGATGTGGTCCTACCGCATACTCGAGCATGTTCAGTTTACTGTAATACCCAATCYGCCAATATTAATTTCTTAAGGAAAAACTTACATCTGGGAAACTACATCACCATCAAAGTGACAAAACCCACATCCTGCTTAAATTTCATTCACTTGAATGACATTTCCATGGAAAATCACTGCAAAAAGTACCAAAGCTACAACAGAAGCAGACAAGGAAAAAGCACTATGTTTATTAAAACTAAAAGCATGTCTTTCTTCAAAGAAGCCAGMCCAACATCTTCACTAGGATCTACTAATTAAAAAAAACAAAACAAAACAAAAGGCCCCCCAAAAAACCCCACACAACAGAATCACACAGAATCACTGATGTTTTCTGTTGAAAATAGAAACTACATTTCTATTTGAATACCTCTGATAAAGAAACAGGTCTTTCTGTAGTAGGAATGAAACAGTTAAATTCTAGATATCCTAAATACTCCCACCTTTCCCTGCAGCTGAAGCTGTCTGCACATAATTTGAGAAAGTTGAATTAAAGGAAAAGAATACTGTATACATAACACGTTAAACTATGAGTATGAAAAGAATGTATGTGAAAATCCTGCATATTTTTAGTTTGCCTTTAATTAGAGATGGATTCCTGATCTTGATTATCCTAAGCAGAAAATCAAGACCAGTCCCTGAAACCAAGCAGTCTTCCCTTTGTGGGCCTCCTCTTGATTTATGTAGGGCTTTAAACAACACAGAAAAACCCCAGAGCTGGGGTTACTGTTCTTTCACATTAGTTGCTTTTTTTGAGGCTGCAGATGGGCCTGTGTTTTAGGATATTTATTTCTTGTTACGCCTTACAGTACAAGAAAACAGAGAGCTGGGAAAAAGCACTACTGAAAGTGAAACACTTTCAAAGCCACATTTTGCCAATCATTTTAATTACCTTTTGATTAGTGGTCCACCCATTTTAAGATCATAGAATCACAGAATCATTTAGGTTGGAAAAGACCTTTAAGATCATCAAGTCCAACCGTCAACCCAACACTGCCAAGTCCACCACTAAACCATGTCCCTAAGCGCCATGTCTACACGTCTTTTAAATACCTCCAGGGATAGGGACTCAACCACTTCCCTGGGCAGCCTGTTCCAATGCTTGACAACCCTTTACGTGAAGAAATTTTTCCTAATATCCAATCTAAACCTCCCCTGGAGCAACTTAAGGCCATTTCCTCTCATCCTATCACTTGTTACTTGGGAAAAGAGACCAACACCCACCTCGCTACAACCTCCTTTCAGGTAGTTGTCGAGAGCGATAAGGTCTCCCCTCAGCCTCCTCTTCTYCAGMCTAAACAGTCCCAGTTCCCTCAGCCRCTCCTCATAAGACTYGTTCTCCAGACCCTTCACCAGCTTCGTTGCCCTTCTCTGGATAGGGTCCAGCACCTCAACGTCCTTCTTGTAGTGAGGGCCCCAAAACTGAACACAGTATTCAAGGTGTGGCCTCACCAGTGCCAAGTACAGGGGCACGATCACTTCCCTACTCCTCCTGGCCACACTATTTCTGATACAGGCCAGGATGCCGTTGGCCTTCTTGGCCACCTGGGCACACTGCCAGCTCACGTTCAGCCGGCTGTCGACCAACACCTCCAGGTCCTTTTCCGCCAGGCAGCTTTCCAGCCACTCTTCCCCCAGCCTGTAGCGTTGCATGGGGTTGTTGTGGCCGAAGCGCAGGACCCGGCACTTGGCCTTGTTGAATCTCATACAGTTGGCCTCAGCCCATCGATCCAGCCTGTCCAGATCCCTCCATAGAGCTTTCCTACCCTCAAGTAGATCAACACTCCCGCCCAACTTGGTCTGCAAACTTACTGAGGGTGCACTCGATCCCCTCATCCAGATCGTTGATAAAGATATTAAACAAAACTGGCACCAAAGCTGAGCCCTGGGGAACACCACTTGTGAGCGACGCCAACTAGATTTAACTCTATTCACCACAACTCTTTGGGCTTGGCCATCCAACTAGTTTTTTTACCCAGCGAAGCGCATGCCCATCCAAGCCATGAGCAGCCAGTTTCTCCAGGAGATGCCCCTCATGGCAATCCCTCTTGTTGGTTTGGATACCACTCTGCCACTTTTAAGCAAATTGAAAGTCCCCATTGCAGAGTATTTTGTCATAACTGGTCTTGGCTCATTCAGCACTGAAAATAACACCCAGATACCTTGATTGGATCATTTGACCTAATGAGACTTCAGTCACTGTGCCACAGTAACTGAGGCAATGATGTTTTGGGAGAAGCTGCATTTTAAGTTGTGGCACATACTCAATAATCTGACAAACTCAAACTTCTGAAGTAGGTTGCCTGGGTGGTTCACAGCTGGCAGGGGGAGGGATAGGAAGAAGGTAAAATGAGAAAGGGAAAATTACAATGCTAGGAATAAATGGTGAATTAAGGGGTTTACCATCACACATTTTAGCTGCATGTTCTCTTCTTGCATGCACAGGGAAATATTTGAGACCTACAGCTCCCCCGTAGAACTTTGAAAGATTTAGAGTCCTCTTTCTGCCCTGTGGCTACATAGAGGAATACAGGGAGGCTGAAGCTACTCTCTGTTCCTATCACCCTCTTAGGTAAAGCAGCCAATGTCCCTACCCTTAGGAGGAGGGAGAGACTGGCTGATTTCAGATGAGCTGTAGTGCAAAATTACGCTGTCATCCAGCCCACTGGAGGGAATGCTGAACAGAAAATGTTGACCCAAGGGCAGAGGGAATGAGATGTGGTCAAAGCAGGGAAGTCAGATCAAGTCAAGACAGAGCAGGGGCCTGCTTCAGTGCATAGCAGGGACTACATTGCCATGAGGGATGCAATGATCCAGCATGTTGCTAAATTAGATGTACGTGTTGGGTTACAAAAGCCATTACACAAAATAACCAAGTCTCAATTGTTTTCCAAAATGAGTGAAAATAGCAGGTCAGTATAAGATGAAATGCCTATACCCTGGTCAAATTCTCATTAGCTGAATAGAGAAAAACAGAAAACCTGTTTTGCATTTATGTTTTCTCCTAAAGCCACAGACTAACACATCACTTTATGGCACTGACAATTTCTGAAGTTATCATGAGATCAGCCATTATATCTCATCTTTGTTTTACAACTTTTTCATCTGTTTCACATTTCTCGGCTCTTTTACACGGTACTTTTAACAGAAACCTGACCACCATAACTATAGATAACTATAGTGCTTATACTGTACAGCTAGCTCAGAGGATATTTACGGCTCATCAGTGAGAATACATAAGGAACACAAGTCTTAGCAGACTGACAGAGTCTTTGTCATGGCAGATTTCACTCTGCACAGCAAGAGCATGCGCACAGACGTGCTATATGAGAGGTCTGTAGCAATGCCAGCAGAGCAGAGCACACAACTCTCCTTGGCTCAGTTGGCCATACGTCCCATGTTTGCCATTCTGAAGAGTCAGTATGGGCAGTTTCTTCTGGAGCTCCACACACATCTTGAGCCCAACCCTCAAATGTAGTTACCGCACTCCTAAAACTTCCATGAAGTTGTTCCCTTAATTTCATTTCAAAGACCTGCAGGATGGATTACTCAGCCAGTAAAGAAACTTAACCAAATAATTCTGCATACGGATAACCTTTCATCAATTATTTTTTATTTGAAAGTCACTTGCAGTTGCAATTGCTTTTATTAAAACTGTATTTCTGTAGATCTTTAACACTGAAACACCAGATTCTCCTTCAATTACCTTTAATGAGGTAACTAGTACCATTAATCATGTCTAGGTTAATTCAGTAACCTTGTATAGGCAACTAACTGAATGCTTATACTGTCTGTCACTTCCTGACACGCATACTACTTAGTCACTTTACAATATGGCTGTGTGAAATTGTATATGATTAACATTGGTGCATGTGTCCTCAGGGATGGAAGAACAATGTTTTACATAATGATTGATGAAAAGAAAGGGAAAAGATTTATTTGGAAAGTGGTACTGGGCAAGGGGAAAATAACAAAAGTACATTTTAAAAGGGAAGACACCAGTCATAATCTTCTTTCAAAGTAAAGTTACTATAATCATTATGAAATTTAAGTGTAAAAGCTGTAGACTATGCCTGACTCCTCTCATGTGCTTACAAATGCACGCTACATAGCAGAAGGCACAGGAGAGTGAAGAAGCACTGCAGAACTGCRTCACAACTTGTATCACCCTGGAAACATTCAAGGTGAGGCTGGATGGGGCTCTGAGCAACCTGATCTAGTTGAAGATGGCCCTGCTCATTACAGGGGGGTTGGACTAGGTGACCTTTAAAGGTCCCTTCCAACCCAAACCATTCTATGATTCTATGATGCTATCACAGGTCTCAAGGACACAGCATGATCTCAGTAATGGATAGATCTGAGTCTTCTAATTGTGTTGTAAGTGTTTCTCTTCCATGAAAAGAAAAAAATTGTCTCTAAGAAATGGCAATGTCATGGGTCCTTATTAAGGCAAAGTTTAAATTACCAAGTGGTATTCTGCACTCTTGAAGCATTGTTGAAGTGAATGGTCTCAAAACTCAAACCATCTTCTTTGAGTGATTCCTGTAATGCACTTACCCGCTTATCTGCTTTTGAAATCACATTGAAATGAACTGCATTCACTGTGCTATAACAAATGCCTGAAAAAGCTAGATCCTCTAAATTGTATAGCTTCATTCTTAGGCACATGTTGCTGTTTGACATCCTCTATTCCCTTACCCAACATTAAACTCCCAAACTAATTTCACTACTAACAATTGCATAGTAAAATAAACTCATGCAATACTACTGGCATTGTAAAGCAGATGATCTCAAGAGGCAACACACAGCTCTGTCCTTTGATGCACATAGGAGCTGGACAGAAAGGTCCTGCTGAAGAAAGGGATGGCGAACATGTAACAACTTTGTACCAAACTGAGAACWGGTCCAAGGTGTTCAACTTCATCTTTGCATCACCCAGTACAGGCAGACTTTATATTCCTTTTGTTGCCAGCTCAAATGGGCAGGATGGGAGAGGATGGAGAAAAGAAATATGAAGCCACATCGTTGCTGTGGTACCTTACCTTTGTTTTTCAAAACCCAAAATTGGGTTTTTACCTTGACCCAGTGTTCCAGAGGCCATTAGGCGTTACTAAGGAACCCTATCCAGAACGGTCTGTGGCAAAGTCCTTTTTAAGGATGAGACAAAATGTTTAAAATTTTTCTAGAAGAGAAACACTTTCCTACAAAACAATTAATAGGATTTTATTTTTACCTAGATGCTTTGCTTCAGAGCAGGAGCACTAGAGATCAAAAGAAGCATTAAGAGAAATTGTCATCAAAGACTGTTTGGGATCATCTAACTTTTGCTTTGCCTCTAATTACTGAGGAAAAATAGATTCCTTTAGTAAGTTCTTGTCATGCTGTTTGAAATAACAGTATGTTGTTAAGGACCCCAGCAGCGCAGCAGAATACACCAAAATCAATACCACACTTTCGTTCAGGGGAGTCTGGTGTGTGTTTACAATGCTGTGGATCTAGATGCTGTAAAAGCCTGCTTACCGTAATAACAGTGGAGTTAGCACACTGATATACATCTTGGCATTTCACCATTGGGCCCTCGCATATATTCACTGTTCTTGTGCAAAATTCCTTTGCATGAAGTTTGTCTCTTTTTCATTACCATGTTGAGAGGATCACCTTTCCCTGTGAACAGGAAAGAGAAGAACAGCTAAAAGACCTATCTGTTGGTGAGGTTCTTGTAGCCTCCTCATTGACTCTAATCAATTGCAAAACATTTGCAACTTGGAAACAGGAAAAAACTCCTTCTTTGTTCCCAGGATGATAGGTCTGAGGTAAGTCAACTGCTGTACCACTGTTTTCYAGCTTGAAGAAATTTTCATCCAAGCACAGTGAGATCAGTAAAGTCTAATGCATGTTTCAAAAACAAGTCAATATTTTTCCTCATGAACAATTTTTTCATTTGAGCAGCTCTTTCTTCTTAGGTGAATTCTAAACACACATGCCACTTACCAAGCACACCGCAAATTATCTATCAGATCTTGTTACAGACACATACGCTCTCGCATATTTCAATAACCATGACAAAATTTGTACACAAAATTTGTACACGTGTTTTTTTTAATCACTGAAAGAAATAAACCTGCCTTAAGTCTATTGAAATTATGAGAATGGCATTGGTGAAAAGCAAAAGAGGAAAGCATCCCCTTCTTCACTTATTCATGCAAAATTCTCTGTATTTCATTCTTCACACCCTATTGATCATTTAAGTAAAATTATTTATTGTAGCAAAGCTCTTTTGGTGCATCTGGGATATAAAGGACATTTGTGTAGTTATCTACTACGGGAGAGCCAAAGTCTGAGCAACAGGAGACAGGACTCATTAAAAAGTTCAGGTTAAAAAACACATATTTGAGGGATTGGTTTATGTACAAGATTTTTGTTTGGTCAAAACAGCACAAACAGGCAAAGGCTTTGGTCACATTTGTTTCATCTCTCTCTGCAGTCTGTGGCAATCTATTGAGAATATATGATTAAGTTCATTATTATTAACAGTAAGCTCTGGGAGCAGATCTTTTTGCTGTAAGTTGTCTGACATCCATGGAGTTAGTGCACATTCATAATAGGAGAAATCCTTTTATGCTTCCAGGGCCTCAAATCTTTCAGAGTACTGGTGGTGGGAAGGGCAGGTTGTTAAATTTATGTCCTGGAATGAGTGCATTTGCTTTCAGCACAGGCTCTTGCTTCCACAGGATAGTCCAGCATTCAAGACTACCCGCAAGTCTTTACAGGAATAGGAATGAAAGGTGAAACCCAAAACGATATAAGTGCCACAGAGTTGACCACGACAGTCCCTAACTTGTGGGTGCCTGATTTCCAAGGAGGGATCCAAAATCTAACTCAGATRTTAAGGCTTCTTTTGCAGCACACTGTGAGAGTTAAAGATCTGACAAAGGAATCTAAACTAGTCAGTCTTTAAGTCAGAAGCTGCCTGAAATCAGACGTTGAGTTGAGGTCACTTAAAACTACCTGATGAAAGGAGTACTCATGAAAGGAAYGAATGAAGAGGGGGAGCGGGAGGAGGAGGTCAAATCGGCTGCTCTCTGCTGGTCAGATAGCTTGGCATTAGAAGCAGATGGCTGCCTCTACCCAAGAACTGACCACAGATCTCTCCTGAGGGAGGTGCCTAGCAGGAGCAGAACGGCAGAGGTGTCACACTAAACAAAATACCAAATGGTTCCTGGAAGTCAAACACACAACTCCCCTCACCCAGGTGAATGTCCATCTCATCCGCAGACAGCCAYGCCTACCTCTTACACTGCAGCTCAGATTATTTGGTGTTCTTTGGTGTTGACTGAAGATGTCAGAAATGTCACTCTGCAGCACACCTGACTGCTAAAACAACTGGCAGATTACTTGGGAAACAGAGGTTTCGGCCCGCCTCGGGCCAAGAAGAGTTGAATCAGAGTTTTCCGCTTCCTGAGAGGAGAAATGTTGTAGTCACTATCTTGCTCCCCTCTCTGGCTCAGCACGGAGAGAACGGCAACCACTGTTGCATTTGTAGACTCTTGTGGGTTAGGTCTGTGCTGAGAACACCTACAAAATTAGGGAGGCAGGCAAAGAAGGTATAATTTCTTGATCCTAGATAGGGACCCTAACATAGGAGTTAGCCTGACACTTAGACTTGTATAGACTGAGGTGCTTATGGTCAGTGCCAAAACCAAAACAGGGTGAAATACAGCGCTTAAGCATAGAGGTTAGTGACATGCTGGGCTGGACCTCTGTAGATTGATTACCGTTATCCATCTTGAGTAGAGCGTAGGGGCACATTTTATTGGAGATGTTGGTGGGGTAACACTGTAGAAGAATTTAACCTCAGTTACACCTATAAAAGCAACCAGAACAACAGAATAATTCACTGGGAACATACACAGTTAAGTAGCTTCTTGAGATGACCACCCAACCATCCCATCAAAGAAAAAAGCTTACCTCAAATCCTAAAGAGGTTTCCAAATGCATTTAAGTTTTCTATAGGTRAGGAAAAAATCTTTTTATTTCATACTGTTCAGCACCTATTTACAATTAAGCATCTGACTATTTAAAATAAACTAGCTGATCATTACCAGGGAACACCAATGAGCACTCCTGTAAAGATATTCTCAGCTATGAGAAAAATAATGCTAGATATATTAGTAATRCTAGATATTTTAACAGTCCCCAAAATGAGACAATCTAGCAGACTTGGCAAGAGAAAATAAAGGTCAGGAACTTGACTCAAGCAAGCACTGATGACCTGCTGGCAATATACAGAACATGCTGTTTTAATGAATTCCACTGCTGGAACAAAAACTTGATATGACCAAACAACCATGTTTGTTCAGCACAGTTGTGGGCTTTTTTGTAATCTATTTGATGGTGCAAGAGAAAAAGAGGTCAAAGCATACTGTGTACAAAAATGTCATTTTCATTGGACAGATCCATTCAAATAATTTTTGCCTGATTAATCTAGTCCTGAATGTGTGAAGGCATTRCCTAAGTTTATTTTCTATGGGTTTCTTTACATTTTGATTGGCCCTGGAACCCAGTCTTTTGCAGGATAAAATTTTAAATATGCTGTCATAGTTTCCCTTGCATAAAAATCCTTAAACCTCAGGAAAACTTTTCATTGGCCTTGTTTAACCCACTAGCGATGCAAGAGTTACGCAGAGACTTAGCAAATCAGTGTTTAAAAACTGACAGTGTGTCATGCAGTACAACACAGCCTGAGGTTCTGGACATGTCACAAACCTATCCCAGTGTTACTCAGAAATTATTGTCAATTGGGTCATGCAGATCTAAATTTGCGACGCACACAATGGCCAGAGCTTGTCTTATGGTGCAATGATAAACCCCAGACACATCAGGCATCTGGCATGCTTGTGTTCCATGACCTGATTAGCTAAGATTTCCCACTGTTGCTACCGCTATCCAAAATTAAACCTGAAAACTATGGAAACAGCTCAATACTTACAGTCATGACCTACTGCACAAAGCAAAAGACTTAAGTGAACTGGAACTGTCATAGTGATTGGTAGTAGATAGCCAGAACAAATCTGATAGACACAGAAACCTGTATTCTCTCAGTTGCATGACTGACTTGTCATTAAAAAAGCTGATGTTGCAAGTAAAAAGTAAAGAACCTGGGTTGGTTTCATAATCACTTTGAATACTAGGAATGTATTTCCAAAATAGGACATCTCTCTTCTTCAACATTCAAAACAGCCAAATTAAGATAAGTCCATGATGATCATAATCAGCTGATGGTTTTGGATAGCCAAAAATTTTCATCTTATTAAAAGAGAACCTGTTTCAGGCATTCTCACTTCCTGAAATATAGACACGGTCATACTGATCTGCAGATATTAAAGCTCGTTTTCATGATAAATATGTTAGAAGGTAATTTGGGTTTTTTCAGCAATTAGTGATCTTTCATAAGAGAGAAATCTAAAACAGCACAACACAGATGATATGTATTCCATATAAAGTACCAGAGCAGCACTGTGGTCTAGAAAGGCATGACGAAGTTCCTGCTTTGCTTCCTATTTTAATCATTATGAACTACTGATGTTACAGGGTCAATGAGTCTGGGGAAATTGCTAGAAGCAATTGCAGACCCAATTTGCTGGAAATAATGAGAACTTCCAATGATTTATTAACCTACAATAATAGTATCGGCACACATGGACAGCTGTCAGCAGAAATTCAACGTGGCAAGTGTTATCTACTGGCTGGTGTATGATAGGGCTGCCCTTACGACTCTGCATCCAACAACCTTGGCTCATCTCCCTGCTTCAGAATTTTCTCACCGCCTATGTTTTCCAGTCATTTTATTTCCTAGTAGCATAACTGAAGCTAAGTTTATCACATGCAGCCTGCCACTGTTGTTCAGTTGCTTCTTAAATGGTTATCTCATGCTATTTATTGAAGTATTTGATGCTAAAGAAGATTTTTAGGCCTATTAAAAGAGTCAAGAAGTAACAGGTCTGTACAGCCACATGGGAATTTTGATCTTGGGTGCTGAGTGAGTGTCAAGGCAGACGAAAGAGGTAAAAAAAAGGAGGAGAGTGCAAAAAGAGGGCGGAAAGACAGACAAAGGAAGAAGCAATTGGGAGAGAAGAAAAATTAGAAATTAGATGAGAAAGCATAAAAAAAATGATAAAAAATTACTGGAAGGGCTCAATTGCCTCTCATAAGTAAGTTTCCTCAGATTCTGAAGAAAATACAAATGCTATATGCAATTACACAGGAAAGCTGAGATCCTTGCTACAGGCAGCTTCTCGCAGTCCTGTGCCCTGGGGAGAGCCAGGACCTGCTGGACTTTCTCAGAAGCAGGAGGAAGCAGTGTCTACCCCAAAGAAAGGGGTGACATAAAACATTGTAGAAGGGACCAAAAGCAAGGAATGTGTCCTGAGACCACCTCAGGAAAACCTTATAGTAAACCAGCAACTAGGAAAGGTATGACAGTGTTTGAGATGGAGCTCTGAGAGGGTCAGAGATCGTTAACAGGACCAGCCACTTATCAATGGCTGATGGCTACTGCGCTCATCACAAAAGCTGAAGATTTCGGTGAGCATGAGGAGATACTCCCTCTTCAGCAGCCGGTTGCAAGTGTACACAATTATCGCCAACATCCCATGCTCTGTGATACTCCTCATCTCCAAGCAAACAACAACTGGATGAACATGCTAAGAAAAAGGAGGAAGAAGGCTGATGGGCAGGAGATTCCAGTGCCTACAGTCAGAAGGGCGACCCACAGGTTAGTGTCCCAATGGACTCAGCACCAGCTATGCATGCAGGAGAGAATTGGGATCCACTGGGGCAAGCTGGTTTCTCCAGAGCAGCCTTTCCCTTAGGACAGACAGCAGAGGTACTTATTAATAGAAAGGCCAATCCTATGGCAAAACTGAAGATGAAGCTAAGTATTGCACTTTTTAGGTAGAGAATTAACACAAATGAGTTAACAAAAGTCTGGTTTCTAACTGCGGAGAAGAATAAATATATTTTTCTACCCTTTTATAACTGTGAGGACAAGCAGAAAATGCTTCCAAAATTGATACCATACGTGCAGATTAAAACCAGGCTGCAAGCCAAATCCTCCTCTTCAGTTTCACTGGCGGAGCCCAGCAGACTGCCACAGAGCTACGCTCGAGCAGCAGGGGAAAGAATTTGACCCTTTGACTGCTGCATCAAAAGCAGCTAACTTCCCACTGTATTTGGCAGCCTCAATATTAAAAGTTACAAGTGGCTTTGTGCTCAGAAACTTATTGATTTTTGCCAGAGTAGTTATGTGTTGATGTCCTCCTGCCCTGCTCTCTCTGAAATTACATTCCCTCTCCCCTGAGGCAGCATAACTGGCATCCCTAGTATTGCCCCTGTCTAGCTGTGGACATAGTGGACTGTATTGGTTGCTGATGAAGGAAGTTCCTCCATCTCATCGATACATGAATACATACAGCACTCTTACGTAAAAGGTAGGAAAACTAAGAACGCTAGGATAAATTACTTGTTTTGATCTTTGCCACCTTCCTTTCCCTTTGTTCACTAATCATTCTCCCAACATAGATAATCTGCCAAAATAACAGATGATGATTTTTCTGTCGGGCTATCRTTTAACTTCTTCATTATTCCAAATGGTCCACTTTCATACCTATGTACTCAAGTATAAAATGCGCTACTGGTCATTTTCAACGTTAGGTGATTCAAATGTTAGGATTTATCTCATGATCACAACTGGTTAAGATTTATTTTTAAGGAACAGAGGCTACATATTGTATATATGAACAAAAATGTAGATTCCCAAAAGAAGAATATACAGTACTTCGTGGTAAAGCTAAACCTTGAAATGCGAACCTTAAGTTAGTGACGCCTATTTACACCGTGAAATTCTGGACTCTCTCTCTCTCTCGGTAAGGACTGAAGACTAGAGTATCTTAGTCAAATGATAGATATAAAAAGTATTGCAAGTGAGAAAATAAGAACTCACAGCATGAAAATAGCTATTTTTCTACCAGATGTAGTATACTCTGCACTCAAATACCTTATAAATCCTAAACCTGCTAAAGCCAAGCAGTGGAAAGGTTAGGTTTGCTGYTGTTTATAGAGAAGCTCACACTGAGTGTGACCTTCATATATAACCTTGATTTGTCCCTTAATGCACTAGGATACAGACTTAGTTAAGGGCACCTGCCCAAGCAGTTTAGGGAAAGGCAGGGATACCACTTAGCCAGCTGATGCTGAATTCAGTTTTCAGGTGATGAATTCAAGAAAATGGGAAAGGGAGGGAGGAGAGCAGGAAAGAGCACCTCAGTGCTCTGTTTTCTAATGCTACGTCCCTGCTGCAGCCATGAAACCTTCTTTATTTCCTTATCTTCCCTCAGAGCTCCCTGCCCTCCAGCCCCTATCCTTTTCTTCACCAACTCCCGTCCTGCCCCCACAGACCTGCTGTAGCCCATGTTTCTGCCTGACCGCCTCCACAGGCCTGGCTCCCCGTCTGCTTGCTGAGCCAGACCTGCTCCCTTCTCCAGCACCAGGAACTTCTTTCCAGGCCCCATCTCTCATTGCTGGCAGCGTTTGAGGCAGTGCTGCTTGGATGCTCACTAAGAGCTTGGATGCTCACGTTTGCCGCCTAGCTTCCTAGATTCACCCAGTCCAAAAAGGCGGCACAGAACAACTGCAGCCTCCGCCAAGAGCAAGCAAACAATTTTCTCAAAGGCTCAAGCCTGGTACATGCTTTTCCAGAGGTGGCAGATCCCACCTGAAAAAAACCACCACAAATCCAACCTCACCATAATTTTAATGTACTACAATGTTTATTCTTCATAACTTGTTTATTCTTCATAACTTCTATTTTTAGATATGATTAAAGTTTTCGCTAGTCCCGAAACAATGCAGCACAAAGCACCAAGATAGAAAATTTCAGATCAATTTTTCTTTTTTTGGTGTCGGCAAAACTATATGTAACATCTCAAAGATGAAACTCAAGCAAACACCRATGGTTGTAACGCCTGACCTGCTTAATATGGTACAGGGGATACAAGAGATAGGACAACCTGGTAAAAGAGAGTCATCAATAAATTTTAGAATGAATGGTGATACTCATAGTGTTGAGGAAAACAGTATGCATGGGKCATCTTAAGCAGCCAAGCCCTGCTATGGGCGCTGCAGTTAATTGGCATTTCCACTGGTATCTGTTCCCTTACAGTTCCAGGAGCCTCCTGTCACATGGGAGGCCACTACAAGATGAAGTAGTCCATCTCTGGACTATTTCTGTACAAGACAAGGTAATACAATCTCATTAAATCCTAATATAACCAGAAGAGTTTTATGAATTTATTTTTTGCATGTGTTTCCAAAAAAAGTCACGTATAGAACTTCACACTAAGATGACAGCAAGGCAAAAGGAAGTTTATAAAGGGTGCTTGTAGCTACACAAATAAGGTTCAAATGAGGTGACAGCAATGCTTACAGTTGATGATTTAACATTAGCATCTGGTCACCAAGATTTTCATAGAAGGTATTGAAAATAGCCAGGTCTTAAGAGTACCTTCACACAGTCTCTCCTTTTTTCCTAATCAGTGCACTTCGGCATCCTTAGAAAGCACTCTTCCATCTTCAGAGGGAGAAGGTCTGAGCTGGAGTAACGTGCCCAGTTATAGCCACTGCAGTTACAGATTTTTATGGATTGGTTGGAGAAGTCTAGAGAAGGGCAATGAGGATGATCAAACAGTTAGAAAATAGGATCTATGAGGAAAGATCGAAGCCTTGAGACTGTTTAGACAGGGAAGAAAGAGACATGACCACCTTCAAAACGTAAAGGGTAAGTTTAAACAAGACAGGCAGCAATCTCGGATGCTTACATGTGATTAAAATGTGGAGAAGGGATTGAAACAATGAGGAGGTGACTTGTCCAAAACAGCTCAGAAAAGCCAAAAATAAAATTCAAGCCTTTTCATGATCGGTCCCATGCTCTCGCCTGTAGCCATTATTTCATAGAATCATAGAACAGTTTGGGTTGGAAGGGACCTTTAAAGGCCATCTAGTCCAACYCCCCTGCCATGGGCAGGGACATCTTCAACTAGATCAGGTTGCTCAGAGCCCCGTCCAACCTGACCTTGAATGTTTCCAGAGATGGGGCATCTACCACCTCTCTGGGCAACCTCTTCCAGTGTTTCACCACCCTCAGCRTAAAAAATTTCTKCCTTATMTCTAGTCTAAATCTACCCTCTTTTKGTTTAAAGCCRTTCCCYCTTGTCCTGTCRCAACAGGCCCTGCTAAAAGGTTTGTCCCCATCTTTCTTATAAGCCTCCTTTAAGTACTGAAAGGCTGCAATAAGGTCTCCMMGAAGCCTTCTCTTCTCCAGGCTGAACAACCCCAACTCTCTCAGCCTTTCTTCATAGCAGAGGCGTCCCATCCCCCTGATCATTTTCATGGCCCTCCTCTGGACCCGCTCCAACAGGTCTGTGTCTTATGCTGAGGGCTCCAGAGCTGGACGCAGTACTCCAGGTGGGGTCTCACCAGAGCAGAGCAGAGGGGCAGAATCACCTCCCTCGACCTGATGGCCATGCTCCTTTTGATGAAGCCCAGGATACGATTGGCCTTCTGGGCTGCGAGCACACATTGCCTGCTCATGTCCAGCTTTTCATCCACCAGTACCCCTAAGTCCTTCTTGGCAGGGTTGCTCTCAATCCCTTCATCCCCCAGCCTGTATTGATACTGGGGGTTGCCCCSACCCAGGTGCAGGACCCTGCACTTGGCCTTGTTGAACCTCATGAGGTTCACAKGGGCCCACTTCTCCAGCTTGTCCAGGTCCCTCTGAATGGCATCCCGTCCCTCAGGTGTGTCGACCGCACCACTCAGCTTGGTGTCATCTGCAAACTTGCTGAGGGTGCACTCGATCCCACCGTCTATGTCATTGATRAAGATATTAAACAGTACTGGTCCCACTACGGACCCCTGCGGGATGCCACGCATCACCGACCTCCACCTGGACATTGAGCCGTTGACCACTACCCTCTGGATGCGACCATCTAACCAATTCCTCACCCACCAGACAGTCTACCCATCAAATCCATACCTCTCTGGTTTAGAGAGAAGGACGTTGTAGGGGACCATGTCAAAGGCCTTACAGAGGTCCAGGTAGATGACATCTGTAGCCTGTCCCATGTCCACTGATGTAGTCACTCCATCACAGAAGGCCACTAGGCTGGTCAGGTAGGACTTGCCCTTGGTGAAGCCATGCTGGCTGTCTCAAATCACCTCCCTGTCCTCCATGTGCCTTAGCATAGCTTCCAGGAGGATCTGTTCCATGATCTTCCCAGGCACAGAGGTGAGACTGACTGGCCTGTAGTTCCCTGGGTCTTCCTTTTTCCCCTTTTTAAAGATGGGGGTTATGTTTCCCCTTTTCCAGTCAGTGGGAACTTCACCGGACTGCCACGACTTCTCAAATACGATGGATAGTGGCTTAGCAACTTCATCCGCCAGTTCCTTCAGGACCCGCGGATGGATCTCATTGGGTCCCATGGACTTGTGCACCTTCAGGTTCCTTAGATGGTCTCGAACCTGATCTTCTCCTCCAGTGGGCGGCTCTTCATTCTCCCAGTCYCTGCCTTTGCCTTCTGYRGCTTGGGCGGTGAGGCTYGAGCACTTGCCDGTGAAGACYGAGGCAAAAAAGTCATTGAGTATCTCAGCCTTCTCCATATCCCATATATTTCCTCTATACCGTTTAGGTGACAGGCTCTTTCTAAATGGAAGATAATGAATGACTGTCATTTTATACACAATGCAAAGTTTCTCCTGTGGAAGTCTTAGCTGAGACTGTTTTATCTTTATGCTTATCGGTTGTTTTCTTTCCAACTATTCTCATTCTCATTTAGATTATGTGCATCTAGCTATCTATATAATCTCATTTCTTTCACAATAAAACAGTAGTATGAAGAACAGCCAGAAAGCCTACTTGTGAAAGGCGAGGTAGGCAAGGGATAAATAGAACAATCTAGTAGTCAGGTTTCCTGTAATCTGGTGTCAATCATCCTTCCAGCTTTCATTTCCTAGGACAACATGAACGATGCTCGTAAATCACAGCGGTGTAGATAATGCAAGTGGTACCTGGCTTACGGTATTTTTGCTACYAGGTCTGAGTTGATAGTATTGCAGTTTGAAACTATAAAATAAGTTTATGGGGATCTTCACAATATTGATGACTGCTCCATACATTTTGAAAGGAAGCTGTCCATAGCCTTGAGGAAGAAAGTCTGCTCCCCAGGTACAAATTTATACCTGCAAGTTTGAGGCTGGGCAGGGAGGCTGCCCGCAAGCCTGTTCAGTTTGCTACTGGCTTGGAATGTTCTACAGCTTAAGTGAAACCCAGTAACTATGTTTGAAGAACCATCTCAAATCCTAGAGCCGTGGGATGACACATGCCCTGTCAAAGCACAATCCCACTCCCAGGCACATCACAGATGCAGCCCTTCATGTCTTCTCTCACTACTCTAGAAGTACTCACTGCACTGTTGGCAGGAATGGCCCTTTGAACAAACAGTTCAGCCAGCAGAGGGATACAATGAGCAAAACAGTGCTATTCAGCTACATCTGGCTTCAACAAAGGGTAGTGATTTTTTAAATGAAATCAGCATGCTGAGGATGTGCCAGCTGGACACAGTAAAAGAAGGAGCACTCTGTTAAGCAAAGAAAAAAAAAAAGAAAGATAGATATTCAGTGAAGTACATTTGACTCTCAGTTTGGAAACCCAAAGATGAAAGTAGCTGTTTACTTCTCAGAAACATCACTTCTTCATCAACATTTACTTCTTCAGAACATCTCAGAAAGAGAATCTCCGAAGACCTGAAAGTCCAAATTTTCTGGTTGCCCGTACAGCCAACTACCAATCTCAACATGTGACAGATAATTTGACCGTAGGTAATGCATTCTAAATTAAGTTGGCTATCCAGTGAGCAAGTTGCTTTTAGTTAGGTGCCAAACAACATCAAATCCATAGGGAGTTAGGATGCTTAAGCGCTTTGAGAACATACTCAGAAAGGAGAACGTTGTTACAAACCAGGCAGAGCTCCCCATTATCCTATTTTTTAACTTTAGGAACCAAATTCTTATATGACATATGAAGCAAAAGACCCTAATTTACTAACAGTGTTATTCAGAACATCATTTCTCCAAGTGATCTCTTGTTAGGCACTATGTGCAACAGACAAAAATGTAAATCAGTGCAGTAAGTCATGGATCGTCATAACCACAGTTTTTGTTGGCTTTCTGGAAATTTTCTTAGACTGCACATGATTAGTGTAAGTTAATGATATATGCAGTCACTTTTTTAGTATAAATAAACACCACTGTAGAGGGAACATCTTTTAACAGATGGAACTGCCAATCAGCAGTTTCTTAATTTTTTTTGGTAGAGAATAACCTCCTCTTTGGCGCTAGGAGCAGTATGTAAGTGAAAATCATCATTTCATGTCTTAAAACTTTGCACCTGTCTCTGACAATAACTATATTCCCTTGCTCTGCATGCAAAACCATTACCAGTTTGACATTTGATATCTTTAAACAAACGTATGCGATTGWAGGGAAAGGTGAGATTTAGAATGGTCTCTGGTTTTGTAGGTAGCTGAATTCTTAATTTTTTAATGCTTTCATGGTGTTCACAAAATAGAGGGGTCATCCTTGTTCCAGTAGAAAGATTTTTGACAAAAGCCTTGAATTCTCAAACTTTGCACACTGGGGTGAGAGCTCACTCCTTATGTAGGATGTTTATGGGACCAAAGTCTGACACGTGTGAGAGACTACTTCAGATACAGAGACTTTAACAGAAGGCACCTTTAAGGTCAAACCTAATAATCAGAGAGGACTTGCATACAGCAGAAGGTGACTGTGAGATGTGCATGAAACTCAAGTGGGGAAACAAAAATGGAACAYGGGAATATCTGAGAGTTTTCTCAAAGATATTGCACCCTCTGGCAAGTCTGCCAGACATCTGACCCCAGTGTGTGCACAGAATGCCACATCCTACTGAGATTACTACGTTGTCAAAGGTATAACAAAAGAACAAATAGAAAAACCCAAACCAKAACGATTTGCATTATTTTTTCATAATAAGTCACATATTAGACAATGTAAATACCTCAAAGTTCAAGTTCTGTAGAAACAAAACAACTCCCCCCACCCCATAACATCACATTTTGTTGCTTTCCAAAAGTCCTGATATAAACACTTTTTTCAGCAAGCAAGCAACAAGCCAACCAAGCACTGGAAGAGTTTTGAACCATGACAGGGTACTGATGTCAGCCAGAAAACAGAATTCATCATGAATTAATAAAAAAGGGGGGAGAGGAGATAGGTTTTAATAATTTACAATGAAGTAATAGAAAAAAAAAAAAACAGCAAGAGAATAGGAACTCTAGATTTTTTCATTTAATACTGCAAGTAATGTAGACATACTCTGTACTCTATGGGTCTGATGTTCAGGAAGCTTTAGCATCCAAAATTTAAGTGTACCAGGAATTCTCTRGGATACTTAGCACTTCTAAAATCAGGCTGTTTCTCTCGTTTCACTGTCCAAACACATTGGCCTCCTCTAATGTCCTAAAAATGAATAGCTGAGATTGATATATCCCATGCTCTGGCTGCTTTAATTTTTTTCTTCTGTGTTGTGGAAGCCACTGTTGAGTGATAGAAAGTTAAATTTGGGTCCAGATTAGATTTAATCAATCTTAGTGTTAATCTGAAATTTAACACAATCACTTTCCAGGAAAAAAATAATTTTATCTCTAATACTGGGTCCCAATTAAAATAACCTCTCCGGCTTGCATGCCAACATCAGAGATGAGAGACCAAACTAATATGCTTTGCTTGGCTGGTTATCTAAGTCTTTCCACTGGCACTTTCTCAAACTGACAGCAGTGGAGGAAGGCAGGGGCAGCAACAATATTCTGGGGTTTGCTGTCAAGATGGGAGACAGAAGAAAGCAGCACACGGTGCTATGAAAAAGGTTGAATGTGGCTGGGAATCACTGGTGTATAACTAGTCCTGACTGAAATGTTTAATAAACATACTTAACTCAAGAAATATTGAGTTATAACTCAAATACACCCCCCACTCTGCACACACACCTCTCATTACGGACTTAACGCACAGTGCAAGCATCTCCCTTTCACTTGGGCAGCGAGAGGGTTTTGACACGTGAAATCTTTGGATACCATTGCAAAGGGTGTGTGACCCTCCCGCCAGAGTGCAACTGGCAGCAACAAGGATACAGGTTACATTTAAAGGAATTTTTAAAAGAATACTGGCTTGACCCTCCTCTGGGGAAGGGGGAAAATGCCTGAAGTATAACTGTAATGACAATTCACATATTTTTTTTCTGCTGAAGAGAAAAGCTAAAGCCACTTAGTTGCCATCCCAGATGAGTAGCAAGGTCCAATTGCAGCTCAGAGGATCAGTAACCGTGATATTTTCCAGTAGTGGGTCCTGCTACCTGCCATGAACTGTTCCTCCCTCTGCCAGTCATGCGTCAATCMACCCCTCTTTCTAACAACAGTGATAACTTCTCCGCTGCTCTGCTCGTAGTTTGTTATTTCAGCTCTTTAGAAAGTGTGGATAACACGGAGAGCTAAATACATTCCACCAGGAATCTCCTTCAGAGGTGATTCTTCAGCAGCTGCTTTTGTTTCTCGGCTCACAGGAGACTCATAAGAAGCCTTTTCTGTGCCAGAGCTTGCTGAACACTTGCAGAAAAACATCTCCTGTCCCTTTCTCTTCTCTGTCCACTTTAACCTTTGCACTCCAACACTGGAAGCAACTCCTGCACGCCAGAGGACGGGCTCATCTCAGCCACAGTTAGGGTTCATTGGCCTGGACTTCTGCATACTGCTACAGCCTTTCTCTGCTCCCTTTTCAGCAGAAACTCCTCTCAAACTTACTAATGCATGCAAACCTCATATATTTGAGGCTTGCCCATTGGTCCTCCTTGTCTCCTCCTCACCCCCTGAGAGGGAGACAGAACACTCCTCCCTTTTTAGGTTTCTCTGGCCTCTGGTATTTGGGCAAAGTGGGGAAGTGCAGTGCGAGGGGTTAATTTTCTCTTTAGGCCTCAGCCAACAGGCTTATATATATATTTTACAACTTGCAGGTTTCCCCAGTGAGAATAAGCTGATGTAAATGACATTTTCTGCAGCCATCCAGGTCCTCTACGGCAGTGCTCTTGACTGCTAGGCCCAAGAACCTAAGAAAAGATGGAAAATGCCCCCAGAGCAAAGAAGAGAAAGGGCTACAAACAGATCTGGGTCTTTGACCACAGCTACAAGAGAAAATAGGAGAGAAAGTGGAAAGGTGAGATACATAATGTGCATGACTTCAGGCAGCAGGATGCTGGGCAGCAGAAAYGGTGAGAGAAGAATATGGGCATTGTCTGGTGCTGGGAAAAGCAAGTAATGACGAGTCAAGCAAAGTGCTGAGAAAGCCCAATCACAACACAGTAGCAAGGATAGAAGAAATTTGGATAATGGGGTGGAAGGAGTCAAAACTATACTGAGGATTGGGAAGAGCTGAGCACTTGGCTATTTCTCCCAGAAAACCGACGCATTCGCATTGCACGTGATTCTTGCACGACTGCCCTCAGCATGGGCGTCAAAGAGCATGGTACCTGCTTGGGGGAACTAGCCTGAAACAGCCCTGTGTCAGGAGCTGAAGAGTCAGCCCAACCCAACACACAGGGCCTGAGCTCCTGCCACCCCTGCTCTGTTTCTCCTGCCTAGACCTCTTCACCATTCCTTCCCTCAGTGCCTCTCCCTCCCGCTTGTAATGAAATCTTCCCAACCTCTTTTACAATGGCTAATAAAGGAGGTGATGCTGAACAGATCCATGGCTTCTCATTTGGAAGGAAAAGCACTGCAAGCACAAAAATGTCAAGGAAGAGGCGGGGTGGGGGGCAGATGATGCCAGGTCTGTTGGTCTCAGCTCCATTTGCTAAGTCCCTGATGTCCCGAGGAGATAGTAGCTGTCAACTAAAGCAATATGATGGGGCTACACGGGTGTGCACAGACACAAAAGCTCTCACTCTTTGTGCATTAAAAAAGGAAGAGAAGAGAAGCTACTAAACTCCATATTTTCTCTGGCACTTTATGAACCCCAGGGCTGGCAAAGACAAGTGTTAGGTGCTTTTAGCTTATAAGCAGGAAAAAACAGAACACCATCCCAATGAGTAATGTACCTAGATTAATTACCGCTAAGAGGGAGAGGAGTAGGGAAGAGGAAGAAGGGAAAAGGAGGGAGGTAAGGGGAGAGAGAGGGAGGGTACATAACAACGGCAAGCTCTCTCTTCCTCGGTAATTTTATGCAAAATCAGAATACTTTCTGCACCTCCGCAGCTTCTGAGGTGTCAGCCATAGGAGTTGTTTTCTTCTTAAGAGGCCTGTCCACAGTGTATGTTAGAGGTTATATTTTACAGCATTATTTCTGAAGATAGCACCTAATTTTTCTAGCTTTTTTTTTGACTCTCCATATAGGAGAGTCATGCGCCCTGTCCACATATCACAGCCTGAAACTTCCTAAGTGGATCTACGATTTCAAGTGAACTGACACACTGCTCTGTGCCTCACGTTAGGCCAGCCTGGAGGGGGAATCAACAAGTTCGTGTTACAGAAACGTTCAGAAATCAGGACTAGTTCTCCTCCCCCAACAACTTCTGCAGTGCTTCATTTAAAAACTTACTAAATAAGTGGAGGTTTAGTATCTCTTTGGAGAAGCTATTCCCAGCTTGGTGATAGTAGATGCCAAAATTGTTTTCCTCTGCCATCTCTTCTGCTTCTCTACATCACTTTCATTCCTTAAAAAAGAATCTCAGATCCTGCCTAATTTCTGACAAGGTATTATGTATCCTCTCCACGTAGCTAGAAACTGATGCTTTGAAACTCAGGTTAAAGACCCGGCAGAAGTATCATACATTGCCAGATAAGTAAACTGAATCAGTCACCTCAGAAAGTCTACGCAGTTTATGGCATGTCTAACTCACTACAGTATCTGAATCCAAACAAGAAACCTGAATCCACATCACTCACAAGCTGAGAATGAGAAAAAAACRTTTAGAAGCTGATACATATCTGGATTATTTCTTCCAGGTCTAATTAAACAAATATAAAACAAACCGAGTCTGCTTTCAGGTCCAGCTGACACCCAAGTGAAGATGTTGGCAGGAAAGCCTGTCATGAGATCCTGGTAACCCCAGCTCCAACTCCCAGTGCTGCCTGGGCTAGTTTTCTGGGATTCATTTTGTTCCTAAAAAAGTTATCTTGTTCTTGCATCGAGACTCCGACTTTAGAGGCCAGTGCAATTCCTCCCCCCCAGCCTTTACTGGGACTGGAAGGAGAGGAAGCAATGACACGACGAGGTAGGAAATTAATGCGGCCATGATCTCAACTCCACGCAGCTCAGAAAGGGGACAGGTAAGCGCTGCTGGCTGCCTTGGCCTCTCTCAGGAATCGGAGGAAGGAGAGCAGCTCTGAAGAGGAAGGCTCCAGTACTGGTAGCAGGGAGCGGGAACAGGGACAGAAGGGTCTCGGGAATGGTATATGCTTGCTCAGCACACGGCAGCAGCAGTGGCCATGCTGCTCAGACTCCGGGATGACAATTCTCCCCCTGTGCCACCGCAAAATAAAATTGCTGTCTACTTCCTCTTCTGCCTGACTGATTTATACACATGTAACCTTAGAGCTGTCAGACTTCATTGCAAATAATGAGATCCTGACAGATGAGAAAGTTTCCCTGTGTCCCTTTCCRAGGGCGCAGCTGCCAATCAGTGGAACTCCAAGCCTCCCAGCCTTGTCATTAGTAATACTGGAGGTGCTACCAAAATCTTAGGCAATATGTTTTGGATAAATTTTAATCATCTCTGCTGCTGACTTAGTGCTTATTTCTCCACTTCTACCGTGGTCGCTCACCCACCCGCTTCTACACACACAGCTCTGACATATGGCCTGAATTATACCTTCCCTTCAATGCAGGATTTAAATCATCTTGCCTGCCCAGCAGCCTGCCATGGATCAGCCACCAGAATGAATCACCTGCTGGGGACTAAGGAGATCACACCTGAGCATGCCAGCCTATGCCATAGGGATGGCAGGGCCAAGCAAACTCAACAGCTGCCTCCCTGTGGTAAGCACAAAAGGAAGACAAGTTAAATGATGACTTTATCCACTGCCCCAACAGATTCAACGTGCTCAAGAGAGACACCTAGCTTTGTTCCCCCCAGGTTTTATGGKTTTTTTTGAGTTCAAAAGACTTGTTTTGGAAGATTGACTACCAAAATAAAGTAGTGGCCAGGCTGCTCGTTTTACAAGTGGACAGCACAGCAGATTAGCCTTGAAAAATGAACAGGATAAAGAGGAAGTGAACAGTTGTTTAGGTTTACAAACATCAGTGATTCCTGAGGGTACTGCATGAATATGTGTCTCAAACACCTTTGAAGATTCTCAGCCTGTACTAATACAGTCACCTCTTGGGTACACCACYACCTTTTCCTCTCTTTTCCCTCCTTTTACTCATCTCTTCTCTGGGAAAAGAGGCAGAAAGGAGCAGCTGCAAGTACCAAATTGCAGATCTGGGACCTAAGAGGAATACCAGTACAGGGACAAAAGAATGTTTTGGGGAGGGAGGATAGACAAAAATSTATGGCCTTTCATTGAATGAGATGACACTGTGCATCTTTGTACAAATACATTGTAGAAGCACAAATGAGGATTGCCTTCAACCATTTATGGGGTTCCATTCGTTAGTGTGGGACACCAAACACATATGTGTTCTCTAACACTCCCGAGCAATAAAACAAAGAGAGGACAGGGTGCCAAATTCAGTGAAATAGTTTAGAAGTAAATTAAGGTTAAAATACCTCAGTGTTGCTGGTTGCCTTATACGAGAATTCCTTAGGCATTTAAATAATCATAYATACCACAAATCTTGCTAGGTAACTCAAAGCACAGGTCCAGTTGCTCATTCCAGTGTTGTCTGCAGTGATCACCGGGGACACCCAGGAAGGCAACACTGACGTTTGCCTTCTCACCACAGCCATCATGGTAGCAACAGCGCAACAGATACTGAACACAACTGACAAACAAACATGACATCCCAAGGAAATGCTTCCTAGGTTATCAACTGACTCAGCAGAAATTCATAAAGTATTCCAGTCTTGGGTTTTTTTCCTTATGTAGGAAAGAAGAACCATCATAGGATGGTTGGGACTCCTCAGAAATAGTTCAACTGGGCTGGATTATTAGACAGAAGCATCCTGCGGGAAGTCTCAGAGTGGAGCTCAGACTATCACTGCTGGTGGCTCCTAGTGGAGCAAACAACGTATTTGACAGTAGAAACCTATTCTAGGAGCTGGTGGCTCCTAATAGTGGCATAACCTCCTGCAGGCAGACATCTGCTTCTTCCTGATTTCCTCTTGGAGGTCACAACCTCCAGGCAGAGTAACTGCTGTGGATGAGATTGCCTTCATCTGACATTTGATGGGGTTGGTCCTTAAGAGTAGGTTCCAGCATGAAACTTAGCGGTTTCTATCAAAAAACCCAGGACTCTGCAGAAATACTCTAGAATTGCAGCCATTTAAATGGGGGAAGAAGTCCATTCAGCAAACAAAAATGAACATTACTTTAGTTCAAGTGATTTCATCTGCCCTACTCAACTTCTGTGTCTGTGGCTGAGCAATCACAAGTGTAGGCACGAGCTAGAACAGCGTGCAAGGACCTCCCTAGAAAAGCCACTCCTGGGCACAGAGAATAATTGCTTAAAGGTGAAACAGTCTGGTTCCCTATCTGAGGTGATCAGTCATAGATATTTGGGAGATACATTGAGTCTTACGGAAAGCAATATATTGACCAGAAAAATGAGGGTTGCCAGCTTTACCAATGGCTCTAAGACTCTGCAAGCTTGGTTTACTTGCAAACTGTGCTTTATGTCCCCAGGCTTCCTATAAGACTTGTGGATGTAATACAGCCCAGAGTCTACTTGGAGGCTTTAAGATTTGTTACACCCAGACTCAGAATCAATCACCTATTTATAAATTCTGTAATGTTTGTGGCTAGTCTCATTTCAGCAGCCACTTAATTAAGCATGTTCAGTCTTTTATAGAGCTTYGAGGATGGGATCCAGGCTCCTAAGGCCACTTTTGAGAAGGCTGGAATACTCTTGTGCATGTGAAGATAAGGAGATGGCAGTCCAACCAAGTCCCTCAAGTATTATGTAAACAGCTGACTGTATGCCTACATACTTCTCCTGCCACAATCTATACATTTGTTTGTGGTTTTACATGAGTCAAAGATATGTTAAATACATAGTAAGAGCAAAACATCATCTCATGCCATCACTTCTCTAGTGTAAATTCTTATGCATCACAACAGGAAATTCTGCTTACAGTTTGAGGGTACCAGCTAGGTCCACAGTTTTCAGTGAAGTGTTCTCTCTGAATCACAACCATCTTCTCTGGCCTTAAAAAAATCTTTAAGAGATCGAGTGTGCTTAATAGCACATAGCAAAGAGAGGATTTCATGACAGGGAGTGGTAGCTAGACAGATGTGATATAAAAATAACTATTTTATGCTCTGGAGGAATAAACCAAGTATCTAAGACAGCTCGACTCAGCTAGACTTTATCAGCTCCTCAGGATGGGAAAGATGTGTCCAGGAGGAACTCAACAAAAGGGATGCTTTTGTGTTTGTGACCTCCACCCGTCCTGCATTAAGTCACCACAGTAACTCAACTTCTTTTGCTCCAGCGATTGCCTACAAAAACCAGAAGGAAACCCTGACATAAAAGATTGTGCTGCCATCTGGGAGCATGCTGTGGGGCAGCAGTCTGCTACTTTAATTASATCTATTTCTTTAAAAAAGATGCTGCTGCTCATTAAACAGATCAAATCCCTTCAGTTTATCCATCATTTAGGCTACTTACATGGCTAAGACTGGCCCAGACCTAGACTGTAAGTTAATGCTGCCCTAATTTTCCAGTGTCTTAGGGCTGCCTTACTTCCCACTATCCTGAGAGCGCCTGTATTTCTTACTGTCCTCAGTCTCTCAGCAGCACAGCTCCCAACTGTAAACAGGCTGTAAGAGCTAGCTGGCTCAGCAGAACTGGGATCCAGGAATTGCTATCTACTGTGCAAAAGCCAAAAATAGCTTTGGGAACGTAACAGAAGTGACCAGCGCAGCTCTCAGACTGTACCACTAGTCTGTTGCGCTATTGAAATCCAGAGATCCCAGTGAGGAAATGCTTCTAAGAAAAGCTAAGGGGGGAAAAAAAAAATCATCTCATGTTTGCAGACACACGTGCTTTCAGGCTTTTTTTTCAGGCCTGAAAGAAAATCTGCTGTTTTGATCTCTGCATGTCAGGTACTAAAGTAACAACAGAGTACTCCAGTGCAGCACAGTGCTCTTTTCATGCACTTACTAGCAGAACCCTGCTGCGCAACTTCCTTTTTTATGTAACCTGTGCAAGAGTTGTCATTCAAATAGACGGAGGAAAATTGCAGCATCAGATAAGGCACGGTCATATCCTTTTACGGGCAATTAAAGGCCATAAGCACTAACAATTCAGTAGACACCTGAAGTTTTCTTTCCTGACTTGGTAGGGCAGTTGATTCATCACGCAAAGAGTCTGTTTGGCTCTTAAGCTGTATGCCCTACTTCGTATGTTTTTTTCTTTTGGTACAGATTTTACAGCCACATAAAACCTCACCAAATCATTCCTGCCCATTCTTAATTAAAAAAAAACAACTTCTTTAAGGCTGGCTGTAATCGCCCCAGAGGCAGAACCTTTACTGTGCCTCTACTGCCTAGGGCAGTGTTCGCATCTCGTCCTAGGAGGTAGTTTAAGACGCAACAGCACCATCTACCGAGACTGACCTCTGTGAATCCTAGTATGCCTTGCAAAGTATGTTAGATAAAAAGGTATATTCAGCTGGTATAAGTACTGTGTTATTAGTGACAACGTGCTGAGTGGAAAGGAAAAGGAAACTTATTTCATCTTGCCATGAAAACTGTTAAACTTCACCTATGATTGTTGCTTTTCTCGAAGCTGAGGAAAACACTGCACCCATCTCAGCACTCGAGGTTAAGAACAAAATCAGTTATTAATCACATAAAGGATATTTTGTGGGTGAGATGCCTATTTGTACTGCTGCACACACATCTTAAAACAAAGGGGGAAATCAACGTAGTTGTTCCATCCTGGTGATATAAAGCAATCTCCTACTGAGATATACGATCATTTAAGCAAGTTTTCCACACACATAAATAATTAAGAAACTATGCCTTTTCTGGGAAGGTGATGGTTTGAATCAGCTTCTTTGTAGACTAGATTCAGGTGACGCACGATAGTGAAGTGTCTGAGAAGTAGCAATCAGATGGTATTCAGCCCTAGATACTGTATTAGTTTAATATTTCAAAGCATTTTTCATCACCCTTTTATGGCTTACAGTGCAATTTCTCTTTGTCCTGTATCAAATAATCAACCACAACTGTGGCAAGATGATCTTTTAGTATTCTTTTTTTAATCTCATATATATTATTTCTAGGCACCCAGCTTAATATGTCTTGACACTGTCTTTGAGTCAGTGCCTAAAAATGCACACTCTGCCTGGCTGGCTGCCTGGATGATTTGCTTAAATCTGCTTTTAAGACAGACTGAAGACTTTGAGATTCTGTCTCACTTAAACAAATAAATAGAGTCTGCTTTGTAGAAAGCAGATGCCATGTACTTCCTCTTCCTCTTTTTGTTCCTGTTTAATAGGATCTGGAGACTGATTAAAGAAAAAAGAGTCCTAAAAGAGGTTTTGAAGGAGATAAAGCTAGATTCATGTCTATAGCAGGTTCTATGGAACTTCACCGTCTCTGCTCATTGCTTTTCTGTGGCTTGACACACCTTAGGCTACAGTAATAAACTGATGCATACTGATTATATGGTGTTCAAAGAGACATCCTCTTTAATCAGTCAGCTGAAAATGCATCGGCAAAAAGGGAACCTGGGCCAAGAACGTAATCCCACCTCTTTTTGCATTTCCAGATGCATCGCTTGCATTTGTCTGGATCTTGGGTACAGTCAGCTGCAAATCTGAATCTGCATTTCAACGTTCAATCTTACCTCATTATCTCACTTTCCTAACTCCTGCTTAAAATCTGAATTTTAAGGATTGATCAACGTTAATTAAGTAACACAACATAGCTAGGATGACACTGTAAAATCTCTGTAGTTTCATATATAGCATTTTAATACACATACAGTCATGATGGTGTGATTAGCAAATGTTACAGGAATGATACAGCAATTGCATGCAAATTGCACTAAGAGACTATTCAAATTTGATTTGTCTGTTAGGTTACTAAAACAAGGACAGATACCAAGTGCTGCTCTGGTGCAAGGACACAGGCTGGTCCCTGGCTCGCTGGGAACAGCTGTGCGGGAAGGGACCTGGGGGCCTTGGCAGACATGAGCTGGGCATGAGCCAGCAGTGTGCCCTGGCTGCAGGGAGGGCCAACAGCACCCCGGGCTGTGTCAACAGGGGCACAGCCAGGACATCAAGGGGAGGGATTGTCTCCCTCTCCTTGGCACTTGTGAGACTTCATTTAGAAAGCTGTGTCTGATTTTCAGCCCCTCATACAGGATAAACTGAAGCAAATTCAGTGTTTGGGGGCTAGAACACTGTCCTGTGAGGAGGGCTGAGGGACCAGGGCTTTTTCAGCCTGCAGAACAGAAGGCGTTGGAGGGACCTAGTAGCAGTTTCCCAATACATACAAGGAGGTCATTGAGAAGATGGAGTCAGGCACTTCACAGTGGTGCACAGTGGGAGAACGGGAAGTGTAAACTGAAACAAGAGAACTGCAAACTGCATATGACAACAGTGAAGGAGTGCAACAGATTGCCTATAGAGGTTGTGAAGTCACCAACCTCACCACTTTTAAGCAATGTTACTGTCCCTATATGCACCTTCCTTCTTTCCTTAACTCAAGTACTCCACAGATTGTCATTAGTGCCTCTTCACTCTTCATTTTTATTGTATAGTAGATACAAGCACTGATACCTTTTAGCTATCCATATGCTCACCTGTGATAGTTTTAAGTCTGATGAACRCACCAAGTTTAAGCTCTAACAATCTAATCAGAAAAGGAAAAGAAACTCATTCAATGCTTCATTCAACACTATCGCATATGCTAACAGGCAGAAACAACAGCAACACCACTTAACCATTTTACATACCTGGAATTTTCCTGCAAGTTTTCTTGATGATGGAGATTAAAATATTATGAAAGACTTTTATTACTAAGATCAAGGTTTGGGTTTACAATATGAAAAACCTCTTAAACACTGTATTGTCATTATGTAAAATGAAAGCATTATACTTAGCTAATGTTTGAGGAAAAAAAACTCTCAAGTCTGAGGTGCAGCTGAGAAAAAAAAAGAATAAATCCTGTCAGGCATCCAAGTAGGTTGTGGAGAGTTGCTCTTGGGAGCAGGGAACATCTACTTATTCTCCATTTGTGCAGAGMCTAACACAACAGACTCCTCATCCATGACAAGGGCTCTCAAGCACTGCAGCAACATAAATCCAAAGGTAGGCATAGTAGACTTATACTAGTGTGCGTTATGAATAATGGAATGTGTCCATTGGCAATAAAACCTGTGTCAGATAACCATCAGGCCATGTATGTGTATAATTATGCATACACAACTGGATCCAAGTTGAATAGCTGCTTTAAAAATATCCTTCAAGGCCACATTTTTGAAGTTCTTCAGTTTCACGTGAGCAAAGGCACATAAGAAAGAATAATCTTTGCAACTGCATGGTTATCCAAGTCATTTATATGTACAATTGTTTTTTTTCCTAGCAGCATCTTGTCTGCACTGTGGGCTCATTAAAAACACTTAAAGATAAAAATCAGGAAGGTGACCGTGAACATTGTACACATGCATGAGTTTAAGGCCCTTTCAAAGTTTGGCTCCAAGATTACTAACGGCAGAAATTTTGAGAAATCATTTCATGTATGCTAGTTAATGTTAAGGTATGTTTTCCATTCCTGAAGGATCCTGCCAAATCTAAGGGAAGGGAGAAGGGCGGGGAGAGATATAAAGTACTCATTGTTCCTGCTAAGTTTCCTTCTTGGGTTCTTTCATTTTATCATTTACAAAGACTATTGTTTTACTTCAAAAACTATTATACAATAGGGAAAAGAACTTGGACCTTTAATTCAGCAAGTGAACTTTATCCAAGCTTTATGCATATGAACAGTTCCTGTAACTTTAGTGTAACTTATTGCAGGTTTCAGTTGAGACATGATAAGACGTGTTGTTAACTCAGATCCATGTGTACATAACTCTCTCTGAATTTTTTTTTCAATCACTTCTGCAAAGCATTTGCTCCACTCACTCAAGCATACTGGAAGGGAGGTGCCAGCATTACTCAGAAATTTATTCTGTTTGGATCCTACTTAATACTATTACTATTTCTTCCTCTCCTTCCTTCCTGTGTGCTTGGCATCCAGCACAGGAAAAGGGGGGGAAGAAAAAAGTAAAACCAGCAGTATCTTGTGGTGGGTAAGCAATGGAAATAATGGAAACAGCAACAGAAAGAAGTAATCTGGTCTGAGAACAGGCGGTTTTTCTGCCTTTTTTTGGTTATTTTAATAAAAAAGAAACATGCCTTTATTTTTTCTAAAAAGGATGAGACTTAATCCACATTACATATGTGAGGCTTGTGGTCAGGAGTTGTAAAGGGAACTGGAGGGAGTTCTGACATTGGAGTTAGGGCTATGCAGAAGGACAATACCCGAGTCTGAACAATGGGACAACAGGACTAAAATGAACTGGCAGGAAGAAAGAGGCAAGAAGGTGGAAGCACAGGCAAAAGTGTCAATGTTCTAATGGAGTGAAAGAAAGGGCAAAACAAGTTCAACCTCCCTGATACAAAGGATTCAGCAGAGCCACAAAGTCAGGTTATGTAGTTACAAAATACTGCTGTCAGGGCAGCAGGATCAGTACCCTGTTCCCACAACACCAGGAGTGAGACATCTGAAGTAAAAGCAGAACAACTCACACATGCAGGTCACTAGATTTCACAAGATTGAGAGCAGGTACTGGAAAGACATTGTCTTGTTTGCAATTACACACTCTTACATTTGAATAAACATAACTGTCAGCAAAAATTAGCGATAGTGAGACAAGCATAAAATTGTGGATCTTGCGCAACCAAGATCACAAAACAGAAGATGAGAAAAAGCAATCTACAAAGAGATTTCCTAGGGGAAAATAAAGAATATATCCTTCACCAGCAGAGAAGAAAAAAAAAAAAAAAATGTGGTGAGGAACTTCTCATTTTATCATCTTCAACTTTCACTATGAAACCCATTTACCTTTACTTTACCCAGATACCGATATTTTTTGCCTGTAGCAGCTGGACTAGACTTGGACATGAACCAGCTGGAGGACTGCAAAGGTTCCTTGCCTTGAGCAACAAACAATGCAGGACAGGCATTTTAGCTCACAAGTGGGATGCAGGTTGTCTCAGACTTCCAGTCAGGGGCATGAGCATGCGTGGAGTAAAATCAACCTCTACTACTAGATTACACCTACCTTACTGCATGAGTGAGGCTATCAAGTTGTGTGAGACATGACAGATAAAAATACCAACTCTGTGCCAAGGGCTTCACGCTTCCACTTCACCCCAAGCAAAGGAGGTTGGAAACACATCTCGTTTTCAAAGTTTTTATTGCATTCAGTATTGTATGCTGATTTACATTTTTGAAACTAAGTGTTTTCTATCAGCTGAACATCCAAGTTCACTAAGTCTGTGTGGGTGGCAAGCAGGTGGTGGCAATTACAGTTCACACTGCAGAGTAGAAGTCTTGTGATGTTTTAGATAGACTTCTGGTCATAAATCCTGCACTGATGCACAGAGAGAACTGGCTGGACCTGCAGGAACTATACTAAGCTGATCTCCAGCTAGGAGGGGTTGGTTTGTTTCAAATAGGTTCATGCTGTGCTGGGACTGAGATGACTAGGACCCCAACCACCTGATGTAAAAGCCACATAATATTCCTTGTGCTGTAGGCAAATACCCAAAACCAGAAGAAGAAACTAAAACCCCACATGTGCACACATGAGAGCATGCTTGAAAGGTTCAGAAAAATATTTTGTTATCACAGTAACTGACAGTATAATAATATAATTAATGATTCTTTACCTGCTATATTTCATCACAAAAAAATATGGTGCATACATTCTCTTCAGCTTGTCAAAGACACAGGCTGGATGCAGCTGATCAGTCCACAGGCCAACTACATCTGTGAGCCTTGAAGCAGGAGAAAAGATGGCACATTGCTCAGGAACCAAGCAAGGCATGCTTCTCTTGACTGTAGCTCCATACCACAACCAGCTGGAGAAAGGGAGACTCTCCCACATCACAGGACACAATCACCTCTGCACAGCTGGGCAGCCTCATCCCAGTTTGCATGGGGCTTTCAGTTGCTCAAAGCTCAGAAGACGGGGTGGTGAGGAAAGCACAGTTGTCACAAAGACTGAAGTGCAAAATGCCAACTTAAATCATGGAAATACAGCTAAGTATTAGCTGTTAACCAACAGTTAAAGGTGACATGAGAATGACACAGATATAGCACATTTAAAAAAAAAAAAAAAAAAAAATCATGTTTACATCTCTTTTCCCCTTGCAGAGCACAACTTATACTGATGATTTCTTCACAATTGTGCCTGCTCCAGAGCTGGCCCAAAATGTTTTGTAAAGTTAACACTGTTATTCTAAAAAAATAAAATGTTTGAAGTATTTCCATGTTTATTAGGCTTCTTCCAGGTATTCTTTGACAGTATGAAGGACGGGATTAAGATGTCTACGTACTCCTACTAAAGAAAAACAAAACAGCATTTGAGCTAACCAGCTTTGCCAGAAACATATGTTAGGGTCAAAATTAGCATTCATGTTCTCTGTTCTTAAACAGAAAGCCCTTTCTCTTCCACGGGTTACCTGTTACCATTGTTTTCAGCTTTCAACTAATTTCTCAGAAAAGGCAAAAAATTAGACAGCATGATATAAATGTAAACAGCCATCATTTAAAAAGACAGTGAGAAAAGGTGTGGTTGGCCTGATCAGTCATCTTGCAGCACAAAAAATCACTGAAGTTGGTACCTCTGCATTTCTGCACAGGAATGCAGGTTACAAAGTAAGATTGGGAATTACTGTCTATAGCTATGCAAGTGGCATAGTTTACTCCTTAGCTGTTATATTTAGGACAAATATTCAGTTTTCTAGACAGGATATCCACTGAAGAGAGAAAATAAGGATCTGTGGAGTTCACATCTAAGGAGAACCTAGGCCTTATACAGACCTGAAAAAAAAGTAAATCATTTCACTATATTCTACCAAATATAGATAGTAACACATTGTGGGGAGTAGAAATTCCTCCCGGGGCCGCAGGGCCATCTCTGCCGGGGCGCCTGGAGCACCTCCCCCCCTCCCCCTGCTCTCCCCTCGGGGCTCGCAGGGCTGTTCCTCACACTGTTTCCCTCCGCCCTGGCTGCCGGGCAGCGTTTTGCCCTTTCTTCCCCAGGCTTTCCCCGAGGCGCCCGCCCGTGGCTGAGGGGCTCAGCTGTGCCCTGCGGTGGGGCCGTTGGGGCCGGCTGGAACCGGGCCCTGTGTCCGGTGTGGGGCAGCCCCGGCCACGCTTCACAGGGGCCGCCCCTGCAGCCCCCCGCTGCCCCCCCCTCCCAAAAAAAAAATCTGGCCATAAACCCAGTACACTTGCTTATACGAGGTCGCTTTTTTTGCAGGAGTCTCCATCCTTGGAGGTATTCAAAACTCGACCGGACACGGTCCTGACTACTCTTGTTGGCACTGCTCTGAGTGGGGGCSGGGGGACTAGTTGATCTAGTTGGTCCCTCACAACCTCAACTATTGTACGGCAAATGCTGGTCTTCTTTAAAATTAGTACTCCTCCCATTTAGCTGGTGTAACTCCATCACTACTGTCAAAATTTGCAATAAAACACCGTAACAAGGCAAAGCCATGTCTTTTGAATCTGGGCTGAAATGCTGAACTTGCAGCTTTGTATTTATCAGCTGAGCACCAACCTTGCAGTTAAATCTGGAAGCCATTTCCTTAATCTTGATGCCTGTGGATACACAGATGCCTTTCTCCTCTGAACAATAGTCTAGGGCATTTTGGACGGCAGAGGGGAGCTGAAGGTGGGGAGGGAGAACGGAGAGGAAAGGGGCATTATGAGAACACTGACTAGTTTTAAATGGGAAAGTGTCCAGATACTTACTAGAAAATAATGTATTAACCTTGCAAAGCTATTTATGCATACAAGTCAAATGTAATTAAGCAACAAATGCCTCAATTGAAAAACTGAGCAACGGCAAAGATTATCATATTTGTCTTCTAGAGGAGACATTAATTTAACTCGACTCCCAGGTTCAAAATATACCATTATTTTGGATTGGTAGCTTATGTTTCACTGACAGCTTTTCCCCAAAAGGATACCAGTAGGGGTTTAAACTTATCATTAGAATTTTGAAAGATGTCAAAAGCTTGGCAACAGCAGTACAGCCTGCATTCAGCATTTAGCATAACCTGGAAAAGGCAATCCCTTTCCACTGTTTGTCTTCAGATCGATTGCTCTGACCAACCTTACCTCATAAGTTTAACTGATTTTTTTTTCCTTTCCCTGAATGATCTTGCAAAATTATTTGTACAAGCAAGTATCCCATATGTGAAGCAATTCACCTGAGAAGAAAGAAAAATTAAGCACGCTCTAGAAATCTAGCATCTTAAGTTACTTGTCACCAGCTTGCCAGGAGCACCAAAGAGGCTGCTGCAAGGGGGAGAAGGCAGAAGGGAGATAAGTGAGCCAACAGCAGCTTACAGCGTGCATCAGCTTTTTGTATACAGATTAGCTGTCATCTTCAGACATGAAAATTTCTGAAAACRGAAAGGAATTTATCTTAAGTGATTTCAAATTCAAGCAGGATGAACAGAAATARTTCAATATTTTAAAAGAGAATAGCCTCTTAAAATCTCCATTTTGATGGTCTTAAATTAGAGCAGATTATGGGGAAGCTTAGAAAGCTTCAAAGCTAAGGGACCAAGCTTTTCATGTTGGACAGCATTGTATAATTTTTAAATGTGGGGGGRAAAAAAAAAATCACTTTGAGGCAAACATCAGAAAATAATAGTTTTTTAAAAGCCTCAAAAAAAAAGGAGACCTGAAGGTTTGCTTTCCTTGAGTCCAAAATTCAATAGTGAAGGAGACTGGGGACCACTGTGTTATTTTGAGCCTAAGAGATCTCTATCTTAAGGAACTCATAATAGTCACAGCTGAGGAAAAACCTCTCTGCATCTACATGCTCATTTCTCCCTTAACTTTCAGCCTACTGTTTTGGGTTAGTGTCCCAAAATTTCATGTCATAACTCTGTAGCTTTATATATTTTACAATGTCAAAGCCTCTGTCAGTCTGAGAAACTATTATTTAGTGTCCAAATGTGAACACAAATGCCACTAGAAAAAGTATTTATAAAAGTGGTTATGGTCCATTTACTTTTAAAGTGTTAATTTAAAGAAGCACCTATGCTATGGATGTAATAATGAAAATTATATGTAATTTTAAAATAGACATCACCTGGAAAAATGACGTACAGATTGCAGGACATTGGTGAAAATATCCAATGCCATATGGAGACTATTTATGGACTATATTCACAGTAATGGTAATGTATGAGAGAAACAATCACAGTGAATTATTTCCCCTTTCACAGGTATAATATATATAATATATAATAATGGAGCTTGATTTCATTTACAGACTGACAAATGTTAACCTTTATGAGATGCTGTGGTTTCCACTATTAAAGGAAACTGAAAGTTCACATTGAAAGGAAATGCCATTTTTAAAATAAAATGCAAAAGGCAAGTCATTTCAGTACCTTCATTTTAAGATTCAAGTTGGCTTTCCTAGATGATGGAAAAGACTTTATAAAGCAAAATAAATTATGCTTTGATGATATGACTAAGTGTGGTTCAGCTTTGAGACATCATTAACTAAGTTAAGGGACTAACATGAATCTCACTGATAGAGTTATGTAGGGAGTTTTTTCTTCTCAAACACCAGCAGTGCAAACTCATCTCAGGACCAGAGGACCATATTTGGTTCCTTTCAGACCTCATAATTACATCACCAAAACCAGAATTGTTTCCCAAGCTCTGGACTATTGTATAAAATAGTATGTGCTTAAATTCATTGCATGAGTTTACCTATGCACCAAAACTTTACAATGAAACTTTTAAATATAGAAGTACCCTTTAGAGCAGCCCATATATCCCGTCATTTTGCTCAGTATCCAGTTCCTAGAGGTTTTAGAGATTGAAGGGAAGAAATAAAAGGGCATATCGCAAACATACAGAGAGAAAGCATTTCCCAAGCATATCGTTATTCAGAAGGAAATCTTCTTCTAATTCTTGACAATATGTACATTTATAACTGCGGTAACACTGAACATCTTCTGAGAATAAATCCCTTTCCGAAACAATGTCAAGAGCCACATTGTCATCTAAACTAGAAATTTCCTGAGCTGAATGGGTAAAGCTGGACCCACTGGCAGGACCAACATCAGAGAGAAAAGAAAACGTGAAGAGGCTAAAGTAATCACAAGTGGCGAGATTAAAGAAATGCCTTTGAAGAAAGCTGGAGACAATTTGGAAGGATACTTGAAGAGGTAAATAGTGAAAATTGTCAAGAATAGCCCCAACTCCTTTACTTAGAGGCTAACTGCATACAGCAACAGACACAGAGGGCACACGCTACCAATTTATGGCAATATAAGCATTGCATGGGACACAGAGAGGAAATATTTCAGAAGTGGAAGACCCTTCCCAAAATGGATTTAAATCTTCCTAGTGATTAGAAGTGAAATTAAAGTTYCTGCATGAGCTCTCGTGGCCAGTGGTACCCAGGCAAACCAGGCTGGCAACTCCTAGGTGTAAATCAAAAATCTGTAATCATCTTTGGGAATAAAAGTAGTAGGTGCTCAACAGTGCAAAATGCTCCTGACTTTCCCATAGTAGGAAACCCCTCATCTCTATTGCAAATACTAGCAAAACAAAACAAGGGCTCAGAATAAGCACAAGTTATCTTTTCCTCAGGTTCTCCTTTAAAGGCAGTGTCCAAATACTGAATTTTTATATTACAAATGTACCAACAATAAAGCAACACAGCAGGATATCAGTGTTAGCTTGCTGCAGTAGACTTATCAAATATAGTCTGTAGCTTCTGTTACACCAAAATGCTTATGCCAAAAATGCCACAAGAATGCAGAGGAAGTAAATAAGGGCACGTATCAGCTTTTTCAGACTTTCTACCATATTGCTATACATGCCTTGCACTGACTATTTACATTATCTCACACTAAATATGCTGGTCATACAATTCAATTAGCAAATTGCAACTCAAGAAAGCTATCTACTTCATAACAATTTAAATATTTAAAGCAGCCAGCCCCCATACAAATAAACATCAAAAGCTATGTAAATATATGGGGAACATAAAGCATGTGAAAAGTTGCAGACAAAGCAATAGACTTATTTATCAAAGCAAAGAAAYTCTCAAGTATCCTCAAGCTGCAACCCTAACAAAAGTGTATCTTGGAGACTGTTCTCATAATTCCACCCCATACCTTCCCTCTTCCCTCCCCCAAAGCAGCAGGGAAGATGGGAGAAATGACATCATAGGTTTTGCTTTTTGAAGAGTCCCATAGGCAGCTAAAATATTACACAGTAGTTTTACTTAACTATTGCTAAAGCCACAACAACACATTCCAAAATAGTCCCAAGCACTTTTCCAACTGGAACAGATTTTTCTTGCTCTGAGGTCATTTAAAAAGGATTTTTGTCTTCCCTTAGTTCTATGTACAATCAAGCCAACAACATAAGAAGCCCAAACAGTAAGTTTTCATCTACCAGTATGGGGGCATGAGAGAAAATGGACATTTAACACTAATACCAGATAATAAGGCTGTTACATAAAATTCAGTAAGCTCAGTGGGGAGCTTTTCATGTACAGTTCCTGCAAACCACTAATTAGCAGAAGAACCGCACAGAATGTGCATGCCCCCTACGTTCTTCCTTTTATTGGAGGGAAGCAGCAGGGTTGATTTCTTTTTTAATATTCTGAGATCAGCATCATTTAAGACAAGTACCAAAACCCATTTGTTGACAACCCACTGAACCCTTGTGCTGATTCTTGTGCCCATCTTTGACGTTTGTGGGGAACTGCAGAACAYAGAAAAAAAGAAAATTATAATGATCTTGCCAGTATTTGAGTGCCTCTTAATAACTTTCTCCTTTTTATGGGTTCTCAGAGGACATACAAGTGGGAAATGTGTACTTTAAATCCTCTTCCATGAGCCGGTCAATCCAGATGGACGAGGGGCTGCATGGAGCACAGCTGAAGTCAGTGAGCCCTGCCAGAAGCCAGTAGCTGCCATTTCATGCAGCAGTATTGGGCCCACGTTGTACTTTTTACAGCTGTGTCATGAAATGCAAGATGTCATTCAACAGTGCTGTATAAATGTAATAAAATCCCATCTTGGATATGTTAAGCATTTCCTTCCTCAGAAGTTACTGCTGGCATGCTGCTAATCCCTCCAACTGCACCCTGGACAGGCTCATCAGAGGTGACCATCAACCTTTTCTTGGCKTCACCCAATCCGATAAACCTGTCCAGCCACCAGGTTTACTGCTTCTCAGAATAGCACAAATGGATACTAGGAAAAAATATTTCTATTTCTTTTTAAATGTGAAAGTTCAGCCATCACACGACATCAAATTGCATAGTATGCACTAAGATATTTGACAGATTCCCTCTCTCCAAACAGCAGCAACTGAATTTTATGTATGCTTTCACTAGGGTACCATCTCTCCACCCCTACCAGTTTCTTTCCTTGTATAAAAACATGTTATTACTGTGGGAAAATTGAAAGAAGATAATTTATAAACCAATACTATTAAACATTTGATTCCTAAGAAGCTCTCAAATTCATTTAGATCTATCTCCTCTTTCCCAAATTTTCATTTTTCTGAATATCACTATGAATATTTATGATTCAAGAAGTTATTATTTTGATAACATCATTTTAATTGAGTTTATCAGCCAAAAGTGACTATCGTGGTCTATCAGCCTACTGCAAATGCTGCTTAAGGGACCAAAAAGTGAATGCTAAGCAGCGAAGATAGACCCCTTCATTCTCATTACCTATGTTAAAGAAAGACAAAAAGCCAACATATATATTAAACAACAGAAGTCATATTAAGTTGGAGGGTATTTTCCCTAAAGTACGCACTAGGTTCTTAACCCACACCTGCTGTTTTCAGAAGCACATGTCATTTCCGCCATCCCTTAAGACAGTGTGGGACAGGTATGTATTAATATACGCATATTGACTGTGTGTTTTTCTGCACACAAGGAATTAACACTTGATCTAAATGTAGTAGGTTTAGTTCAATCATAACTGATCTTAGAAAAAGAAAATAACCAAATATTCAACAAAAGCATGAAACCTGTCATCGAAGTCCAGCATTTACTATGTCCTCAGCCCATAGCTAATTTTTTGTTCTTTARTGCGTGTTATATTCAGCCTAGCATTTCACTTTTTAATATAAAATTATGCATTACAGAACAGTGGTGGAAGACTGTATTCAAGGCAGATAATAGTCTCCTACTTGAAACTTTTCTCAATCCTCCCTTTTTCATTCAGACACCAACCACATTCCCAGAAGGCACCAAACAATATTCATCTCTCATCACTGTTTATAAGAAGTTTTGAAAGAGATCTGTTGAAGTATATTAAAACTACAACATTTCCAAAAAAGCCCCAACTGAGTAACAAGAAGCTAGACATGAACAACCTACTGAACCTTAAACCCTTAACATGTCATTTTTCCTGGACTGTTAGACTCAAAAAAATGAGAAGCAAAAGGTAAGGATGGGATTACGCAAAACTGTAAGTCTAATGCAGACTCATATCTGTGATGTACAGTTTTATAACTTGACCTACTCTTTTGTGAACTTTCAGTGCAGTGAATATCTATAGACATCCTGAACTAGAAACTACTCCTTTGCAGAATTTCATGACAGAGTTATAGCACAGTATGGGAATCTCAGATCCTCAGCAATAAAATGGAAGAGAAAAAAAATGTTCCTGCTAGCTAAGAAATAGAGACACCCCAATTCCAGCCAGCTACTATGGAAAACAAAACATCCCTTTTGTGATTACAGGGTGCATGACTACATGGTTACAGCTGGTTAGCTGTCATGGAACTAGACCAAACAGACATTAGTGGCAGCAGCAGAAAAGTAAAAAAAAAAAAAAAAAATCACAGATAAGGATCATCCCAACAAACTGGGGGAAGATGAAGGGACATCAGTCTAATAGCAGAAAAACCTATAGGCATCATATCAGGGACATTGCAATGAGGGCATTGGCCTCCACTGATGACACTGGAGATCAAACACCAGCTTTGTTCACAGACCCRATCTCTCCTGCTGAAAAGATGTATTGAGATAAAGCCCTAAGAACAATCTTGAGGCAGCATTGAGTGAAGCTAAGACAAGAACAAGATAAGCCCCCTTTTTTACTGTGTTACTCTAATTGTTCTCTACCTTTTGCACCTAGTTTTGAAAAAACGTTTCTATGCTATGCACATCCTATTGCCAGCTGTAAGTGCCCACATGCTGAATACACGTCCTTTTCACTGACAATTTGAGTTTTAACTGATCATCACTGCCTAAAGTAAGGTTCTGCACGCTCCCATTAACCAATTCCACGTGGCTCTTGCTAGAATCTTGGAGATGCATTTCCCCAAATCTCCCTTTTCCAGCCAAATCCAGCAAGTAGCAGCAAGCATTAACCTAATGTAAAATTCCATGTTCTTCTTACCCAGTTAGCTGGCCATGTTCTGTTAYCCTTGAAATACCCCACGTTTCACGCTGACCTGTAACACCTGCCTCCAAAGGTATCTGGAGTACTGCTGTTGATGGCAGTTCTTCATTAGTTTTGGACACACCACGTCCTGGTACCTTTAAAGATAAATCCATTTAATATTGAGAGCTCCATCTAAAATTGAGTTCAGGAACCAGGAAGTTCCAGCAGAAACTTAACTCTGAGCAGGGGCTTCAGAACAGACAAAGGTGGCATTCATTTTGTTTGTATTGATAATGATTGGATTAGGCAAGCTATTTTTGCCATATCTTAACAAAAAAAGCACTGGCTGTTCAAACAATAAACCAGGAAGCACGCTTAGTATCCTTCCATTTTAGCATACAAATCAAAGTAGACCAGGGACTTACTGACAAGAATTCCAAATTTAAGCAAGCAATAAAATTCATGCTTCCTCACTCATCACAGGCCCTGAAAAGGACTACTGCTTTGTGTTTCATACAACTGTATTTACTTAGGCCAAAAAAAGAACCAGAGCAGTATCTTATTGTGCGTATCAAGAGTCATCCGAATGAGAGTTGTAAAAGATAACCTGGCTAGAAAATTGGTGCTGTCTGTAAGATACATACAGTTGCATAACAGCAGTTATTCATATCAACTACAGATTTATACAGAATCATAGAATAGTTTGGGTTGGAAGGGACCTTTAAAGGSCATCTAGTCCAACCCCCCTGCCATGGGCAGGGACATCTTCAACTAGATCAGGTTGCTCAGGGCCCCRTCCAACCTGACCTTGAATGTTTCCAGGGATGGGGCATCTACCACCTCTCTGGGCAACCTCTTCCAGTGTTTCACCACCCTCAGCGTAAAAAATTTCTTCCTTATATCTAGTCTAAATCTACCCTCTTTTTGTTTAAAGCCATTCCCCCTTGTCCTGTCACAACAGGCCCTGCTAAAAGGTTTGTCCCCATCTTTCTTATAAGCCTCCTTTAAGTACTGAAAGGCTGCAATAAGGTCTCCCYGAAGYCTTCTCTTCTCCAGGCTGAACAACCCCRACTCTCTCAGCCTTTCTTCATAGGAGAGGCGTTCCATCCCCCTGATCATTTTCATGGCCCTCCTCTGGACCTGCTCCAACAGGTCTATGTCTTTCTTGTGCCGAGGGCTCCAGGGCTGGATGCAGTACTCCAGGTGGGGTCTCACGAGAGCAGAGTAGAGGGGGAGAATCACCCCCCTCGACCTGTTCCTTCCTGTGTAACTCCTTCACTTAGTAAGAAATAAATAGGTCCTATAGATTACACTACATAAACGTTCACTTTTAGTTTCTTATTGAAGAGGCTACATGAGCACATTCTGCATTAGAGAACGACAGAGATGATAAGGAGTTAAGCAAGGGGCTATGACAGCCGGAGGTGAAGCAAGAGAAAGAAACAAGTGAAAGAGGGAGAGAGGGAGGCAAAGATAAACAGAAAACAGGTATTGGAAGAGCAGTTTGTAGAGCAAAACAAACATATACAATTGGAATTGGGTAAAAAACAAGTGAAAGAAATATTTTGAACCTAATTAATGCAAATCCTGTCTCTTATTCTGTATGGGGTTTCATGCTTCTTTCCTGGGTTATTCCAGAGCCATGAGTAGGGTAAGGGAACCAGTAGCTGCAGCCAGAATAGGAAAGCTTCATTTGAGATATTTGGGGTCTCTATTTCTTATTTTTTTTTCTAACAAAGCCAGGTTCAAGTAACTTGTCTGGAGTGCAATTATCCCGTAAAATCTTTTGATATGGGCAAAAATCTATAATGGAAACATTTTACTATATGCTTAGTTTCCAAGTTGCAGCATAGTTCCTTCTTCTATTCTTCACCTCTTCTTTATGTAGAAATTGTAAAACCTTAACATGTTGTCTGAAATCTTACCAGACATGCAGGTGTTTCAAATATGCCCAGGCAGGAGACAAGGTATGTGAAACTTAATATGCTGTCTAGGTTTTGTTTGAAAAGTCTCATTTACAAAATGGAGAAGCATTTAAACATTTTGAAGAGTCCTCTCCGACCTGATGACACAACTAGAACCCCAAATTGTCAGTTTTTCCACTACAGCAAAGGTTGATATAGTGAGACATACAGCCTCTCTCTGTCCTATAGACTTAGATCCCCACTGGTACATTCCATGCTTTATCATGTGTTACCACAACTCTTGGGCTACCTATTGAGAATTCCAATTTTCAAGTCTGTACAAAAATATAAATAAAAGTTTTGCTATATTTAGCATGCATACTTAGGTAGGTAAACAATAAAATCAGTACATTAGAGCTTTTATCAGTCCTGTTCCAGCTGTGTCTGATGTTACACTGTATTACTGAAACGCTGAATGTTGAGCAATGTTGCAAGACACAAAATACTAAAGAAAATGAATATTCATTAAAAGAACATGCACTGTTGCATCTCAGATGATAACATTTTACGATTTCTTTTACTTGCTAAAAATAACTTCCACAAAAGATCAAAGCAACATTAATAAATGTTTATTAATTTAACCTGAAACTACAAGATAAAACTAAAATTTCTAGATGAGTTATTAGCAATGGAAATCAAAAAACTTTTTGATCTAAAAATGTTGCTCTCAAAAATGAAAAGACTCAGGTGTTCCCAAACCTTACCAATTCATGAACTTTATGTTCCAGCCACAAAAGAAAAACAAAGATCAGTAACGCATAAACCAGAGTAACAGAAGCTTGCTTCCAGTACAAACATTGTCAAAACTCCAGCTCTAAAGTCAGACACATTCCTGGTTACTGTTATCAGCTTGGTTGTTACACTAAAACGAACTTTCACAAAAAAAAAATGTTAAATTTAGGCTTCAAATAAATCTTGAACAGCAGAGAAATTCCAGGAGTAGCAGCTCAGATCTCTTATGGCCAAAGCAGAACACTGCTTATAATAAGGATTGTTAATGAATGTTAACAGTCAGCATGCATGCATGACAAGGCAAAGCAGTAGGAACACTGGCTGCCTACTGAGGGCACAAGTTTGTGTTATAATTAATGGGGCACTCACTTTGCCATTATTAGAAGCATCTGTCCTACAACCATTTGGAAATTGATTGAAATTCAGGCCTTACCAGCAGTTATAACATTTTTTCATATTTTATTTCTGCAAGAAWATAAACCTGCAGTTGAATTTTGTTCCGAGTTTAACACAGTTAGTAATTTTAGAGACAAATTTAAACAGCATTAACTTTTTTTTTTTTAAATCCACTTTCTGGTTGGAATTTTCCTCTTTCATACAATATTTGTCTATATTTCTGCAGTATATGTGTGCATACACATATGCAAAAAATATTTTAATTTGGCAGTGCGGTTGCAAAGTTGATCTTAAATTGCTTTATCCTATGTTTTCCTACACATATATATGTGTGCGTATATATATGGTACTGTACTGCATTATATCCACTGACTGTTTTTCCCACAGGATGCTCACCAGACCAGCCATGGGTAACCAGTATTCCTTTGTAGAGCAGTTACTCAACATTTTGCCTTTTTCTTGCTGCTCAATACACTGTCCTGCACTCTATTTCTGCACAGTATGATTATTAATTTTTTCTTTTCTAATAAAGGATACATTCTACAATATTATTACTAAAACACGAGCGGCTCATGAAAATTGATTTGTATCCATTCCCTGAAGTGGACTTATCCCCACCTTCCAGACAAAAAGACAAGGTACAACCGTATCAACACGATAAGCACCAGTTAACTCTCAGTGCTCATATTCCCATTGTATTTCATACAGCGTAGTAATTTGAAGTCAGGTGAACTACGTTGTGGATATGAAACATTATCACTTAACTTTTGCAAGTGTCTGCTCTTGATTCAGCTGCAGTTTTCATGGCATTTTTAAAAGTCTTATATCTTAACCAAGTTGGGATTTTTTACCCTCCCTAGTTGAGCAAGAGAGTATTTAATACGAAGGCAGCCTCCTTTTAAACATCAAGTTGTTTCTTCAAAGTACAAGGCTGCTAAACTTTAAGAAAGGAGAAGATATTGTCTCCTTTGTTCTTTGAAATTGTTTAGTTCTTCATCAAAGAAGTTTTAGCCCATTTCCCCACCCCCAGGTGCACTTGAGACAGATATCCAAAATGGAAAATTTCCGTTCRAACTGTTGAAGCTTAGGAAAAAATTACAGAAAACTGAGTGCAAAATTTTACAATGGGAAATACTGGGCATTATGGATTATGTTATCACCTAGGCTAATAGCATGTCTCTGAAATTACCTTTCAAATGCTCCAAGTAACACATGTAAATACTTTAACAAGCTTGCCAGTGAATTACAGGTCTTTTTCATGGGTTTGGATGAAGAGAGCACACAGCTGTCAGAAGGCTGGAAAGTGGCCTGAGAGCAAGAGTTTGCTGCCAAATTGTTTCAGCAGTGCTGCTGAGATCCAGTTTTGGGGATGGGTCGGGGATTCTCACCATCATCATCTTAGGCCATTTGAGTCCTACACCACAACCTTTTTAGATCATCGCAAATTTGTGGCGTCTTTTTTCATTACCGTACAACAGTATTTCTGTTTAAATGAACTCAGTAACTATAAACTCCAAATTTACCTGCCTCTAGAAGAGCCTGAAAGTTTGGGGATGAAACATACTCATATGAAATAGAAAGCTACATAATCTAAACCACATTTTTAACTGTTAAGCATTTCTTCACCAAGATATTCATTATTCTCTCTCTGTGTGTGTATATGTGCATATAAAACAAGACAGACATTAGGCCAGATCCTGCAGCTGAGCTCCCCAAATGCATATATGAATGTGTGGGTGGGCATTGCAGAGCAGGAGGAAACTTTGCAGGGAAAGGTAAAAGAATCAATTCTGGGGCTTAGAGGCAATTTATAATTACTGTAGGTATTACCTGGTGTTCACCTGTAACCAAGGGCTGGTGCTGAACATCTATGTGAAAGGGAGTAAGTTTAAATGTTTTATAGCAGCAGTAAATTAATGGTTAGTAAAATCATTTTTATGGGATGTACATAAAATAGCAGGTGCTTTCCAGACAAAAAGAAACTGCTCAAGTTTAGTGAGTTTCCAGCTGAGCGATATTTGCCTTAGTCTGTCATGGCATGATTGGGAATATATGCAGAATATCTCCTAGAAGAATAATACATATTTCTGTGAAAAACACATTTTCTGGATATGAGGAAAGGTATGTGTTAGAAAAGTGTGCCAGTATTGTCAGTTCTAAGATATGAAATAGAGAAAGATGAGGGACTTAGCATTAGCTGTACTGAGCATCATCATGCCTTTGAAGCAACTGAATCCCAGAGCAGAAAAATAGTCATGCCTCACGTGCCTTGGAAAGAGATTCACAGCAAAAAGCACGTGGCAAGCGAAGTCAAAGGATTCCTCAGCCTACTTCATATTTCTAATTGKCTGCTTTATGTGCAAAATCTCTTGAAACCCCAAGTCAACGTGCTCACATATGCCACATATGTTCACACACCCAAAACCCTTTCTGTGCCCAAGACCTGTAGCAACAGGTTATCTCCCTTCCCTTGMAATATGGCCCCAAAAGCAGACACCTCTTACAAAAATGACGTGGGGTATAGGGCGCCCACCAGCAGATGGAGAACTTGAGCTCAGTTCCCTCAAAATAGGGAAATTCAACACCCATATTCGCAAAAAGAAGGCTCAGACCACCGGCTCACAGATAAAACTTCATATATCCCCTTGTRACTGTGCTACCATACGTTAGAAAATCCAAGACACTCAGAATCAGGGTGACTGCAAGCAAGAGGGAGCCTGAATCTGAAAACTCAGTGTTGGGTATAGGTTGAGGACATAGCCAGCAGGAGGCATAATTCAGGCCTCTCTGTAGAGAATGAACATCCCCACTGTCTTCTGCTTACCCAGAGGAGTTTGCACTCTGTCCACATCCTATCTTCTTTTGGGATGTAGGTGTTTTTAAAGGTTGAGACAAAAGCTGTCACTGCTCTTGGATAAGACTTTTGTTGCATACATCCCTCTGTGTTAAGCTGGGAATGCAACACAGTCTATCTGCCAAGAAGTGCAGGCTCRCCACACTGGCCTTTTGCCAAGGATGCATTGTCACAGAATCACAAGAGAGCTTTAACAGGAATGAAATAATAACAGTAAAACGATGACAGACGGAAACTTGATTGATCTGATCTTTACACTGTTGGTGTAATATCTTCTCCAAACAGAGATACAACCAGGTATGCAGCTCACAATCTCARTTTTCTTTGGTAGGTAGCTAGATTTAGTGAGACCTGCTGAAGGCTTGAAAGACTCTTCTCACCCCAGCTGTGAAGCTGCTTTATACTGGAATAATCAGGGTGCAGTCCATCAAGCAAGTTTAGACTATTTTTAAAAGCATACAAGTATTTCAGGGCAGGAGGACAAAACAATGAAATGGAACTTTATAATGAATAAAAGCAATTTGCAACTTTGACTGGTTGCCAATCTCCATGATATGATATACTCTAAAATCATTAAAAAACATTGCAATGCATTAAATCTTGCGTTTGAGAGGTGACAAGCTACTACATATGTCACATGCCAAATTCTGTTGAAGGAAATGAAGTCTATTATAATCACATTTTTGCTAGAGAAAACAGTGTTTTGGGTATAGTAGAAGGCAACAGAACCCCCATCTCGGGCCCGTGGGAGAAGTATGAAACCCTAACTTTAGACTTCATTACCAATGACTTATATTCCCAGTAATCTGCAGGACACTGGAGGAGATCTGTCATCAGTACCAAACTTAGTATTCAAAACCTTAAGAGTGAACACAAAAACGTTAGGTATTGGTGACATAGCCCCTACCCTCAGAGTCACACAATGAGGTGTCACCACAGAGTAGCGAGGAGTCCTCTAACCTCCCTTATTGTGGCTGCGTCAAGATGTAGGCATCTTAACTTGCTGGCATGAATTAACTATGAGCAAACTTTAAAAAGGATTAATAATTATCTTCTGTCAACAGTCATTAAATCAAAACTGGGGCCTTCCTCACGAGCATACTGCTCCCCAGTAACTGCCAAGTAGGTAGCTTTTCACGGTGTGTCACACTGAGGGTATCTAATGCAAAAGGATGGAGTTGTTGACCTGAATCATTTACAATGGCTTAGCTGAGCTTTTTTGTGAAGTAGGGGATGTAAGCACACATGAAACAAAGGCCATATGCTTAAACTAAAAAATCCCTTCCATTCTTTATTTTACAATCAGGTTGTATTTTACAGCCTTATTTAGATTTATGAATAGTCAATTCTATATTTATAACTATCGTAAAAACTGAGCAGCTTATTGTTTTTGTAAACCTAACCTCAAATCTAAGCCAAGAAAAGTAAAACTAAAAGCTTGCTAAAAAAGGAACATTGTTCTTACACCAACAGAACAGAATAGAAAAATAAAATGTCTAAAATGAAATGTGCTTTCCTGGTCAAGGGAAAGTAGTGTCATGCAAAGAGAAAATGTGGTTCATAGTCAAGTTTGCCACCTGACCTTCTGTGAGGCTTCTAAGCCCTCAGGTCCTTCCTTCAGCTTGGACTGCTCTAAGGATATTAACCAAGGGACAMAAGTAATTATGCTGGCCCCCTTTCCTCCTTTATGGGAAAGACAATTTATCACTAGTAGCTACCACAAATTCAAGAACTTACGCCCTTGGAAAACAGTCTGTTCTGTGGTTAAGCTGTGAGGCTTGGGAAAAGGGAAAGCGGATACTCTTAGTACCGCAAGTACTAGACTGAACAGGAGGCTTGGTTGAAAGATAACAAACCACTCAGTACACATACAGGTTATTTAGTACAGCACACACCTCATGTTCAAGACAAAAAGAAAATTCTCTTCCTTTTCCACTAGCCAGTACAATGAGGCCATCCCAATAAACACTTCCTATATTTAAATTGACAAAAGCTACATCAACTATCTTTTCTAGTATTCAAAAGGTTAAGAAAAAAGGAGTGTTAAAGGTATCTCAGTCCTATAATTAAAGTAGGATCCTGTTATGCTGGAAACAGCACTAATAGCCTCTCCCATAGATCATAAAGTCTGAAGCCTACTCAGAATCCTTTGAAAGTCATGAGAAAACCCAGCAGAGAAATCTGGTACAGACAGCAATTATTTACAGTAGCGCAGGGATAGAAAGGTTCCCTGAACAAGCAGCACAGCAGATTTCTCAGTAAAACACAGCTACCAAAACTTAATATATACTATGCARACTGTAACTAAAATGTTAAATCTCTGAATTTTAGGGAAGGAATTTATAAACTTTTCTATAGGTTGAAAGGTTTCCAAGAACTCTTTCCGTTTAGGCTATCTCTCTCTACTAAAACCATACATCATATATTCCAAACAGTGCTATTGCTGCACGCTAGTGGCTTGGAAGGAGGTCGCCACATCTCAGTCATTCTACTTTTCCCAGGAGAGATGGGGCTCACTTACCTTTATTACGGTCACACCACTTCCTAGATCCCAGAGCTAACACCACCTGGACTCTTCTTCTGACAGCATCCAGAAGGCTGACAGTAGGGAGAAGTGCCAGGACATAGGGACTGTTAAAACCAGGAGAGGCTGGAGTTCAGAACTGAAAGTTRGATGTTCAGGCAGGGCAGGTGACTAAGCAAAGAGGTAGGTTTTGGGGAAGAAAAGGAGGCAGGAAGAAAAKCAATCAAAGCAGCAGGTACAGGCAAAAGAGAAGGGAAGAGCAAGGAAGAAATGAAAATGCTGGAATATTTGAACTACTGGTAACCGTTTTAGTGGGGGAGGGCAATAATGCATCATCCCTTTCTTCTCAAATTCAGATTCTGCTTACAAGTTCTCCTCCATGTGTGGGCTGAAGAACATGGTTAGGAAAATGCAAAGAAGGTTGCAGTGTACATGTCACCCCCGAGAGCTTTTAAAACCCAAACCTAACCAAAATTGGAATGGCAGGTCATCAATCTAGACCTTTCCAAGAGTCAGAAGTCACTCAAGTTTTTTGTTTAAAACTATACTAGTTTTCTTACAGCAACAGAGAAGCATTTACAATGTAAAGTAACAGCAGAGGCCTCATAACTACACTAGCCAGACAACTCACCAGGATGTTTCCATCTCCCACTACAGTTCATGTCAGAGCCCTGCAATATCCCCAGCTGCAAACCGTAATAGTGATGGATGAGTTATGCAGCTGATAGAGAAAATCAGAGTGCACAGTTTGCCTTACTTCATCATTCCTCAGATGCTTAGCATAGCTTTCCCCTCCTTCCCTTACAATTCACAGAAAGGCAGATGGCTACATTTTTCCATGCTTTGATGGAAGAAAAGGACTGTCAGCTGTTTGCCTTTATTTAATAGTTGTTTCAAGAGCTTTTCAGCAAAGAGAAGAAGAAGAAGAAAAAAAAAAAAGACAAGACAAAAAGCAAAAGGAAAAAACGTCCCCAAAAAGCAAACCACTGCAATATTTCCAAGCCAGAAGGCACAATCTGATTAGGCCACTTAAATGATGGCATGGATTTCACTCTTACCAGTGGATCCTTTGACATATAAAGCTAGGTCAATCTTTCAGTAATGAGGTGACTGGTAATAGTGTTTACATATCAAAGTTTCAACGCTAACCTCTCAACGCTAGTAGGTTTTCTTGTGTTTTTGCTATGTAAGAAAGATAACTTCATTGCTTCTTTTGGCATTACTAAATGTGGTTTTGGGATGAGGAATGCAAAATGGACATTTTTTWAATCAGAAACATACTGCAGTAACTACATTACTATTTGGTATTTTTAAGCAGTCTACTTAGTGACAAAGCAATCACCTATCAGTTGCCCATCTGCCTTGGAGCTCAGTGGAGCTCTGGTGTGAATATCGTCCCATATTCCAGAAAGCTATACGCAGCAGGAGCGGAAAGGCCAGAGGATTCGCATCTCTAGTAAGCCAAGTCCCCAGTGGATTAAGACCTATTCTTCTCCTTAAAGGATGAATGTATATATAAATCCCAGTGTTTCCATAAAACATTTATAGTTTTAGAACAGCAGAGCAAACATGGGCCAATTGCAGGGATTTTATTGTGTTTGCCTTCTGCAGAAATGTGAAATCTCAATCATTCTTCTTTTACAAGAGCTTTTGCAACATGCACATGTGCCTTGCTGAATTAGCAGTGGTACTGTCTGGAAGACATATRTAATTAAATTGATGTAGGGAAAGAAAAAAGACAGCCCATTGTCTGTTGTTCCTAAAAAAACAACTCATGTATCTGAGAAGTAGGAGCCAATGAGTGCAGCTCTTTAACAGAAGACAGAAAAAGTAAAGACAAGCATATTTGCACTGAATTTTCTGCCTTCCAAGGAAGAAATGCTGAGGGGTTGTAAAGCTTTAGAATGTTATAACTCTTCCTGCTTTAAGGTTAACCATTACTTTAAAGCAGTGTGGAAATGCACTGGACTGTTTTATTTAACTTTTGGTATGGTTTTAAACTCCCAAGAATAAAAGAATTGATGACACAAAACCAAAACAAGTGTTCAATTAGTCACGTGAACTAGCCAACTAGATTTGTCTCCTAGCTCCCTTTATAATTAATGGAGCAACAACCTAGGCACGAGAACTTCAGATAACAGAAATCAACATCCATAGCTCCACTGAAGTCAGAGCTATGCCAATGTACATCAACTGGCTTAGGAGGACAAAATGATTCATCAACTAAGTCTGTGCACTACTCACAATTATTTACTTATTGCATCTTTCCCAGAATTATAGCTCATAGAAAACATGCTCCCTAGCAAGGACTAAACAAAAGAAACATGCACATTTACTAGTATTTTACAAGCATTTTGCCAGCGAAGTTAAGATGTTAGAATGGACATTGCATCTGAATGGAATCTGAAGAATTTAACTAGGCATATCGAACAGATAAACAAATAATTTTCTTAGACTTAAAAAAATTAAAGAAATAGGATGCTTAAGAAAGAAGCATCCTTCCCCAAAGCTTTGCACACAAACCAATTTCCTCATCTGTAGGGTTTACAGTGAAGAAGYGGGGCCTAAAATGGAACAGCCATCTTCCACTACTGCCTCTCAGGAAGATGAAGTTCTGTATAATGTCTCAAGTTTTGGTAAATGACATTTTGTGGCATGTTTGATAAGATTGTTTTGCAGATTCAGGAATTGAACACAGGCATCTCTGTCATGACTGACACACTTTGGAGGATTAATGCAAGAATCATAACTTAACTTATGCCACCCAAAGGTCTACCATTAGAAAAATTATGTTTAAAGGACAGTAAATGTGTATTCAAAGGAGAAAAAACAAGCATTCCTTTATCCCTAAGCACGACAAGTCTATCTCCAAAGCATATTGGCCCCCGCACAAAGCTTGTGCTTCTTACATAGCCTTTCACAAAAAGTTCCCAATGAACTGAAACTCTGAAGAAGAGTGCTCTAAAGGTGAACTTTAGGAGAAGAGTGCACAAGCAAAAGGCTTAGCATGTCTCAGCACTGGCTTAAGGATCAAGATCAATTTTTCCTTGCAAGAAATAGGATAACTAGCCATAGCATATGCACTTTAAATCACACTTAGAATCCCATGTTCTTCTTGTTAAAAATATGAAAAAAATGAGTCTTCTCCTACTCAAATTCAATTTCTCACTAAAAGAAGAAAATTCCTCTACAAAAAAACTACTCTCACTGCACAATATGGCATTGTATCTAATTTTAGTTTGTATGTTTTCGTAGGATCATACAGAAAGATTAGTGGTCTAAAGTTCAGATCAGCAGATTTGATGAGAAGAGGGGAAAACATCCTTCAGCCATACCATCTCTTTCTGCAAGTTTGATTTTATATTTAAAATTCTCCAAACTCTGTATTTTCAGTAGTTATCTAAACAGAACAACAAAATGCTGAGCCCAGAAAGTCCCGAAAAGAAGAAACAAGTATTTGGTGGACAAACATTTTTTTTCCCCTCCCAGTAGGATTGTTATCACAGTATACCTCCTGCCGCTTGCTACTCTGAAGCTATCAACACATCAGGGGCTGAAATGGTACTTCTGAGGAATAAAGGAGTGTGGTCCATTCTATAAACACACCCAAGTTCTCTAGTATATATGTTTAATAGGTTCACGTTATCTGGGAATTAATCATAAAACAATTTATCAACATACCTGTTCACCTGGTTTGTTTAAAACTGTTTTCTCCCAAATATGCAGCCCACTTCATTTCCTTAAGCTTAAAAGAACAAAATATTTAGCATTTAAGTGTAAACAAAGCTAAGTGTTTCTACTGAAATGCAACAAAAGTTAGCTGTAATTTCTGAAAGGGATGGTGCTTTAAACAAAAACAAGGAAGAATTACTCAAATCTCTAAAGGAAAACCAAGCACTTCAGCTGACTGCAGTGAAAATTTAAACTAAATCCACAAGAAGCCTGTTTTATTTTACAGCACAGGTGAAACAAAACCTAGACCATGTGTGCAAGGAAAGGATGAACAACAGGATTGAAAGCTGTGCTGGTTGAGCTTTTAATTACTACAGATRGCCAATAAAGCAATAGTTACATACAGTAGTTCTACAGAAACATGGAAAAGGGAAATTTAATGAAAAAAACCCTGCTTCCTTTCTTCATATTTTCTTTGCTTCACTGGAGGCCACTGAACGGCCTTCTCTGAGCATTATGAGATGTGTGTTTCTAGCAATTATAAAGCCAGAATTGGTGTCGTTTTCACATTGTCAGTCAGTATCTAAGGTATATTGGGCTGTTTTGTATGAAGAGATTTTCACACATCCCCCCGCTTTTTTGCGTGTACTTCATTGCTCTTGCACCTGCTCACTGCAGCTTTTGCCACATCTCTACAAGACCAGGACCCTGCACCTGTGAGTGTGGGGTACCCACCCACCGACAGGTACTGTGGATTCCCTGTGGGAGCAGCAAGGAAAGGAAAGAGAGGAGCATTTTGCTTTCATTTCCTCCTCAGTGGAACAGGAGCCACTGGCCCAGCTCTCCTTGTTCTTTTTCACCACGGGCAAATCTAGTACCATGTCCATACTTTTCTTTAGGCCAAACACCATGTTCAGGAAATTGCCAGATGTCGGTACCCAATCACATTTTTTTCCATTTCCCACTACTGGCCACTGCTGAAGCTTTTACTGGTGGTCAGACATTGGACATGACAATTGTGCATCGCTCCTATACCAGCCTTGCTGGCTGTTGGTGTGGGCCCACTGCTGGGACATCCATCACATGCAGAGTAGAGAGAGTCACCATGAGAGAGAATTTCCCACTTACAATCCATGAGGTGCTAAAAAAGTAAAAAGAAATAGCATGCTTAAGAAAAAAGGAGAACATCCTTCCCCAAAGCTTTGCACACAAACCAATTTCCTCATCTGTAGGGTTTACAGTGAAGAAGTGGGACCCCACTGCCATTGTCTCTCTGTGCTCCTCTGTGTGCGTGCAGATGAGCTTTGCATCACAAAACCTAACAGTGATACCTATGAATTCCAGTCCTTGGAGGTGGTGGACAAAATGTCTTCACGTCTTTCGAAGTGTGGCAGAACTTCTCAATCTCTTTGATGCTTTAGAGGATCATATACGGAAGTCTTTGCATCCTGGGTTTCAAAAGAATAAATTTGACTCTTTATTATCCAAACAAAATTTTCATAGTTTGTTTTGTTACTGTCTGGGTTTTGACTGATGCCAGAACAAGTTTTTAGCTAAAGTGGTGCTCAGCCCTGCCAAAGAATCCTGATGCTGAACAGCAATGTCTGCTCAGAGCCTCAGGCCTCTGGGGAAATGCTTGCAAAGAAAAAGAAGTCAGGTTCACAGTCTAGCAGAGCTGTTGGTTTCTGTGAGCTAGCTGCAGGGACCTAGGGCATATTTGAAGGGTTTCTGCTTTTGGGGAGTTTTAGCAGAGATGGATGGATTAGCTCTTGACTGCTTCTTCAGAAAAGTATTTTTTCRTCTATTGCCAGACAAGAACAGAATTATTTGAACAGAAGTTGTTTGAAAAGGAAAAAAATACACCACGAACTAAAAGACTGCATTTTGTTTAAAGTCATATTTCTTTGTTGTTTAGTTTTGTCTACACCTTAAATGACAGTAAGAAAAAATTAAACAAGAATGTCTGTATTCTGCAGTGCATTCTGTGCTCTTCATAGATTTTTAACTGCTCTGCTTCCTGAAGTATTTATATAAATCAATCAATCAATTGCACCCAGTAAGGAAAACTTCTAAAACTTTAAAATAAAACTTATTTTGAAAGCAAATGGGTAAAAATGCCACAAATTTTGGACRTACGCATTGGCTAGAATATTCTCCTTGCCCCAAATTCATGCAGGTTAGGAATCAATCTCAATTCTAAATGGTTTACAGAAAATCATTATATCGCTTCTACAAAAGAACTCATGTTTCTGAACATCAGGGACCTTGCAACAACAACAACAAAAAACAGGCTGGTATTTCTGCAGGGCTTTCATCTCTTCCCCCTCTCAGGACTTCTTTTGCACAAGCTCCAGGTGGTCAGAGCATCTCCAAATCCAGAGAGCCCTTTTTCTGCATTTGGCTCCAGCTTTTGCCTGGACTGCAGAGATCCATCTTTCTCTCCTTTTTTTCTGTACATTTCAATTCTTACCATCATTTTTGGTTTTCTTGCAAAACATGAGAAAAAGCTTGCCTACCTACTTTGCTTTGCTCTTTAGATCTTCCTTGAGACAGGAACTGAAGGTTGCAGAAAATGCTCCAGTGACTATTTCTCAACCAGAAAGTGAGGGATCCCAGGCTTTCATGAGAGCATGTCACGGTTATGAACCACTCCTGGTTCACACCACAGGCTGCTCAGGCTCCCTGCACCACAGGTGGAAAACATGCTGCTCATCAAACCCTGTCCCCAGAGCCCTCCTGCTGCTTTGCCCCAAGCAGGACTCTGCCTGCACTGCTCCTGGCTCCTGCAAACTCTGGGCTCAGCCTCTTGGTGTGAGCAGAAGCCGGTCACAACAGCCCAGMTGGTGGGAACTTGAGACTCCTACTGCCAGGGCTGCAGTTAACAACAAGGTGGGATCACACCCAGGAGGCTGCCTTCAGCTGCACCATCTCTAAGCTGGCCATGAACCTTAGCAGCCACACCTCCCAGAGGGGGAAGGCCCTTACAACCCCTCACAGTGAGTGAGTTATAATGAGCACTACACATTAAGACTACCAGGAACAGAAAGTCAGAGTACCTGGCTAATGAACAGGACAATGTTTTTGGTCTCTGAGTATGAGCCATCCAGTCACTTCAACCTCCAAATCCCTGCCAGCATTCTGTGATCTAAAGACAGGCAGCTAAGCAGCGCAGTAATCCTAATTAAAGTTAGGCTAGTGCCTCACAAGCTTCTTTTTATAGCCCTTCCTTTAAAATACAACAAATGGACCCTGCTGTTAAACAGCATCTCACTTCCCCTACAACAGAAGGATCTTACAGAAACTTCTTTTGTTCATTTCTCCGTATCAGCTAATAAAACTTCAAAGAGATTTTCCTCTCCCATAGTACTAAAACCAGCTACTTCCAGGTTAATGTTATCTCTAAGGCATACTTAAAGGGAAAAGCTGTTACTTTTTCTAGGAACAAAAGTAAAAGCATGGCAGGGCTAAGGCTGAATAATGAAGTCACCGTTGTTTCCATTTCATCCATTGATTACTTACCCAGAGGCAGCTTCTCTGGGATGTAATGATTTTTTGTGCTAACTCCAGCACACAAGATGGCATGTCGGACTGACATGAAACAGAGAAAGCATACTTTCCCACTCAAATGTTTCAGTACGGCGGTTAAGTTTGCCAAATCCAGTGTCTCCTTGTTGAATGAATGTATAAGCATGAGGTGAACAGTGGTGTGCTCCTTTGAGTATTCTGTACACTAATCTTTGTGGCAATAGTGACCAAGTTAGCAACTTCATCATTTCTGAGCCTTCACCAGAACAAGGCATCTCTTAAAAAACAAAACAAAACAAAAACAAACAAACAAAACAAACAAAAACAACCAAAAACCAAACCAAGACAAAAAAAACACCCACACACCAACAACAACCACCACCAATGTAACCCCTCATTTCAGCCTCTGACAGCCATTAGAAGATTAGAAGCATCTCCTTGACAAGTATCTTAACAYTGTTAGGGCAGTGAATAAACTTATCTCTCCACTATGTCTTCAAGTATGAACTGCTAGACATAAGGACAGAAGCCACTGTCTTCAAATTCAGAAGTCCTACACATCCCGGAATTCTGCCCCCAAGTACAGGATTTTTAGAATTGCCACAGATGTTACAGATTTGTTCGGTCAGTATCACGATTTTCAGTCCTGAATTAGCAAAGAAAATTTCATTCTGCAAGCTATTTCAAGGTAGCAAAGACCAGCAGCAGAACCGATAATGACAGTTTGAAAAGGGCCAACTACAAAGATGATGTTATTTTCATTACAAAGTATGCTGCTATGGATAATTCTAAAATTTAATGTACTTTAAGAGAGGTCAAATATAAATGAACAACCCCGCTGTATTCAGCCTCTCAAGAAAGTAAAATGAAGTGTATGTTTCATTCTAGCACTTTACCCACCTTTTATCCCAGTTTAGAAAACAAGTGATAAAATGCTTCTGAAATTGGAGCAGCCATTGCAATATTAGTCACAAAAATAAGCTTTCCACTACCAGTTTTTGCAGAGCAATACTGGCATCCAGTGGCCAGTTAAGTAAATCCTTAGTGGCTGCATTCTGCAGAGATGGCTTGTCTTTATACATGACATGAGAAGATGCATCTACAATCTCAAATCAAATACAGGACCATTCAGTTTCCCATAACTGCCTATTGACTCCATTCTTTGATGATCAAAGCTAGCTATCAACAAGTTTTAAGAAAATCGTTACATTGAGCCATACATTTTGTGCATGTTGTACAATCACAAGAGCAAGTTTCCAGTCTTTTGTACACCAAAGGGGTTAGTTTGTGCTTTTGGGCTTTGTTGGTTTTACTTCTTCACCTTTATCACTCCATCCAACAGTGATTCTTTCAAAAATTGTGATGGYTAGCATTACAGTTTCAACGCTTTTTGCGCCCTCCAGCTAAGATAAAATTAAGATGTAATCCAAACAGCATTGTATTGTGCAGCACCTACATCACCTCAATTTTCATTAGCAGTCATGAGACTGAAAGAAGCAACAGAATGTTCTAGTTGCATGATTTAAGTACTCAAAAATTAGAAACCACAAGTTAGCCAAGCATCAACTGTTTCCTGAGGGGACACAATGGAAACAGAGAAGTTTGGTGACCAGACATTCCTTGTCAACTCTCTCTGTAAGCTGCCCAGTTAAAACTGGTGCTCCGCAAAGCCAAGCTGAGTGCCTACAGACTCATCAGCTGAATAACAGCACTATGTGTGAGCAACTACCCATATCCAAAGGTCAGCTCATAACTAATTTCTATAGCTGAAACAATACAACTGATTTTGGTAGTTGAGGTCCCACCAGACCTAAGGTGGCTTTCTAGGATGACAACTTTAACTCCCCTGCCATGAGAGCAAGGAGGAGTGCAACACGAGGATAATCTGAGCAGAGTTGGGCCTTAGCTAAAGCTGATGATCCCAGATGGCCCAGCCCCTCCAAAAACAGGTAGGTGACTTTATCCAATTCTGGTGCTCTGGGAGCACTCATCATATCACCAAGATACAATATACCAAGAGTTGATTGTAATAAAAAAAAGCTTGATCGTATAAAAGCAGTACCAAGTTAAGAATTAAACACAGACAGGCCAAGCATTATGGGGCTATATCAGGAGTCAAACACAGGGAAAAATTCCTGCCAAACTCCAGGCTAGGGCATACCCAGTGAACACAAACTTCTGGATTTAACGAAGGTAACACGAATGCCCATAGAACATAGGGGTGGTGAGCCATGTCTCCATCACAGGGACAGCCTCCCTTGGCAGCTCCCATCTGTCAGCTCTACAGAAGCTTTCTGAAACAAAAGCTTGCAAAAGCTGAACAAACAAGCAAATATTCATTTTTCTGTTTTTTAACACTTGCAGAATTTCAGTTTCACACTTCTCCCCCATGCCCCACCAAAATTTAAAGACAGACACCCAATACAGAAGGAGTTTCAAAATATGTTAAGGAAAAAATTGTTACAAGGTTGGAAATGTTTTTTCACATACAATTGCTATATAGAGCACAGTGCATTTAAGGATTTATCTACTTTTCTGACCCAGAAACCAGTCAGAGTTATGTATATCTCTGCATAAGATGCAAGCACAAAAACACTGGTGACAGCAAAACTGGTGACAGCAAAAAAAAAAGCAAAAGTATCCTTGGCGAATTCAATAGAATCATAGAATATCTCAAGTTGGAAGAGACCCATAAGGATCATCAAGTCCAACTCCCTGCTCCTTGCAGGACTACCTAAAACTAAACCATATAACTAGGAGCGTTGTCCATCTTATTTGATGATATCAATGCAAGTCAAGAGGACTCACAATAGAAGTCATGCTTTCTCAAACACGAGTGTGGGAGCTGAGCCAACAAGGTTGAGCAGTTTCTCAAAGACCACAGAACGCATATGTCACAGGAGTAAAAAAGCACAGAAACTGAAGTACTCCTGACATATTTGAGAGCAAAATACAAATACCTTAAACCTTCCCTAGGAAGGCAAATAAAAACATTAGAAATATATGCTATACCTAACGGTTAGACAAATGGCTTCTGACTATTACAGTCCTGTGCCAGCTCCTCTTGTCTTGGAGTAACTACTTAATATAGCTCTGCATTACTTATATAGACTGCCTGACCCACAACCTCTGCTGTTAATTAAGCCAAGGAAACACACCGGAAGAACAACAAACAGAGGCAGAAGATTGTATGTGTTGCTGTTACCTGCGTTAAAGAGGAACAGAGGCATGGGCTCAGGTAGTTTTTCTAATGGCAGTGACAAGTACCATGCCAGATCCCACTACAAATGTGCAACCAGTTGGCTCCATTCAAGATAAGTACATCTCCTGCTTTTTTGCCCTAGCCTTGAAGAGTATAAGCACATCATTACACACTTATTGCTTACAGAGAGCCTTCCCAGCATGTACTTTGGTAGCAGTAGTTTTGTAGCTTTGCTTCCCTGTAAATTCTACTTTTGGTGCAGAATACCTAAATCCCATGCTGTAACGTGATATAGACCTTGGCTAAATTATCTTTTTATTTGTCAATGAACCATGCACAGCTCCTACTGGTGTGAATTTACAAGCAGACTAACATCACATTTTCAACTCATTATAATGTCATGATATGTTGATTCAGTCTGCTCCATGACACGCTCTTAGCTTATCTTTGTTCACAGAAGTTAGAAATTGAAGAGATGGACTGGATCACTTGGCACGGTTCAGGACAGAATTATTCCCCACACTCACATATTCAAGAACAGGTTATTTTGGTTGTTCTTTAAAGAAAAAAAAACCCAGAACATTTCTAAGCTGATCAGTAAAGTGCCTATAAACTTGTTATTTCTCCTAAATCAATGCATCTTCTTAACATAGTCATAAAGCTGACAAATGCCAGCATAATGGTCAGCTAGTGTAGTTCAGCCACTTCCTTTCCGAGGAAGGACCTTAGTAAGCCACAGTGACATAGCTTACAATAACAAGTTGCTTATGTTTTTCCTTGAAGTGTTGGATCCCCCACATTTTTCTAGTATCTTGCAGAAGCAAATCTGTCTGGAAGCCTTTCCAGTTCTCAAACTTCAATGCAAACATGGTATGGCAGCCTCTATTAAAGTCAACTAGAGTAAAATGCAATTAGCCATCAACAATGACTTGTTCAGTCCTCATGACCTCTCTATAGCATGCTTCAAGCATCATTTCCAAAATAACAGCTTTAAAACTTTACCTTACAACAACTACAGAGTTAAGTCTCTTTGACACTGTGTCCTGCTCAGGTCCCACACTATGCAATACATTCTCATTAACCACCACCCCGCTTCCCATCCTTTGATATAATACACAGATATCATTCCCTTAGTCTATGGACCACCCCTGTGAAATGTCTGTAAAATGTCCATAAATCTCCACAAAACGTCCACTGAGTCCATGACTTTGGGCTCCATCTGTTATGGTGGTCACTCAGGTCAGGAGAGGTGGTGTGTTGCGTGGAGTTMYTGGGCACCAAAGCCAGCTCAGGTCGGGTCACTGCTGCACTTGCACTGCTTCTTGTAAGGCTTCTCCTCCATTGGCTCAGGTGGTTCCTGCTATAGTAACTCCYATAACATGCAACTCAARTCMTGGGTTACAACAATTTRAAGGTRTWTCCATTACAATCTCCACCCCTGGTCCCTTTGGACCAGACCATAGGGTTTAACATTGCAATGAACTCCTCCCCTTGCCCCTGCTCCAGCTTGGACTTATCCASAGACKGCAGTCCCTTAGGGGTGTACCTGCTCCAACTGGAGCCTTACCTATGAGCCACAGACTCTCCAGGGGTAAACCTGCTGCGGCATARACTTATCCACAGCCACAGTCGCTTTGAGGTGCACCGGCTCCAGCGTGGCCTTACCTACAGCCACAGTCCCTTCAGAAGTAAACCTGCTCCAACATGGCCTTACCCATGGCTGCAGTCCTCCCCTGTCATGGCCTTATTCACGGCCACACGCTTTGAGGTGCTCCAGCATAACCTCATGCACAGCTACTGACACTTCCAGGTGTACCTGCTGCAGCATGGACTTATCCTTAGGCCACAATCCCTTCAGAGGTATACCTGCTGTGGCACGGACATAATCACGGCCACAGACACTTCAAGATGTACCTGCTTGGGCACGGGCTTATCCACAGCCACAGATGCTTCAAGGTGTACCTTCTCCAGTGTGGACTTATCCTTGGGCCACAATCCCTTCAGAGGTATACCTGCTGTGGCACGGACATAATCACGGCCACAGACACTTCAAGATGTACCTGCTTGGGCACGGGCTTATCCACAGCCACAGATGCTTCGGGGTGTCCTGCTCCCACGTGGACTCATCCACAGGTCACAGTCCCAATGACTCAAGTTCACACTGGAGTTCCAGCCTGTCCAGTACGGCAGCACAGAAACAGCAGCGATGCCCTGGCCATCTGCCAGCCCAGGCGCATCGCCATGGCTGTTATCAAAATGTTCCCAGGCACAGMACAGCAAGATGATAAGCAGTACAGCAAGCAGCAAAAGCAAAAAGCAGCCACTAACGAGCACTAGACTCTAATGTACAGTAAGGCAAGCAAGCCCCATGGCAAGCCCAGGAGCCTGCCAATTAATAGCTAAACAGCAATAACAGCTATAAATTCGAMCTAGCACATTCCAATCAAATCTGTCGTTATCTCGAACCCTTCGAGCCCCACGTTGGGCGCCAAAAAGGACTGTCGTGGTTTAACCCCAGCCAGCAACTAAGCACCACACAGCCGCTCGCTCACTCCCCCCACRGTGGGATGGGGGAGAGAATCGGAAGGGTRAAAGTGAGAAAACTCATGGGTTGAGTTAAAGACAGTTTAACAGGGAAAGCAAAAGCTGCGCATGCAAGCAAAGCAAAACAAGGAATTCATTCACTCCTTCCCATGGGCAGGCAGGTGTTCAGCCATCTCCAGGAAAGCAGGGCTCCATCACGTGTAATGGTGACTTGGGAAGACAAACGCCATCACTCCAGACATCCCCCCCTTCCTTCTTCTTCCCCCAGCTTTATACGCTGAGCATGACATCACATGGTATGGAATACCCCATTGGCCAGTTGGGTTAGCTGTCCTGACTATGCTCCCTCCCAGCTTCTTGTGCACCTGGCAGAGCATGGGAAGCTGAAAAGTCCTTGACTAGTGTAAGCACTACTTATCAACAACTAAAACATCAGTGTGTTATCAACATTGTTCTCATACTAAATCCAAAACACAGCACTATAYCAGCTACTAGGAAGAAAATTAACTCTATCCCAGCCAAAACTAGGACACTACTGCAATTGAAAAATCTCACTACATGCTCTTATTCCAGACAGGACAGCGCATGACATTTCCCCAATGCTCATTCTCCAAAAACCACCCAGAACACCTCCACTTTGACACTCAAGACATACCATGCTAAGAAACAGAGAAGTGTCTTACACGTTCTTTGTCTGCTTCACACTTGCAATTGCAAAGGACCAAAACAGCTTTTAAGTGCCTGGTCAGCTATTTAAATACTCTCTGCAACTACAGAGCAGTTTAAAAACAAACAAACAAAACCCGAAAACCCCATCAGCGTGCAATGTTTTTCTTGTCTCTGTTTACAGGTGTACACACAAAGTGTTTGTCACTACTCACGATGCCAGAGCTACACTTTTCTGCTTTAATATTTTCATCCAGAAAGCCCTTCAGAGTTTGCCTTTTCTACTTCTGCCAGACATCTCTTCCTTATAGAAATGGCAACCCAGTAATAGTTGCTCCATCTGTTGCCATCCTTCAACAGTGTAATTCTGGCAGAAGCTGACATAAATTTGTGCTGACAAGGAGGATCCTAAAACTTTTGAATTGGCGCAATCATACTTTATAGCTACCTAATGAAAGGTCATGGTGATTGGAGGAAGTTCTTAATACCTAAGAGTCAAATATCATACCCGTCTTAAAGAAGGGTATCAAAAGACTCTTGGGAGCCACAGGCCAGTCAGTCAAACTTCAGTCCCTAAGAAGGTTATTGAACAAGTCTTCCTGGAAGCACAGGGAGAATAAGAAGGTGATGAGGAAAAGCCAACATGGATCTAACAAGGGTAAATCATGCCTGACCAATTTGTTTGCCTTTCAGGAGGCAGCAACTGACTCTGTGGACAAGGGGAGAGCAGTGAATGTTGTATACCTTGACTTCTTTAGCATGGTCTGCCACAGTAACCCTGGAGCTAATTTAGGGAGATATGGACTCCATCAGCTAGCAACAGCTAGCACACAACTATACAGGCCAGAGGCTGATAAGCTAGAAAGTAGCTCTGCAGAGAAAATCTGGGTGTACTGGTGGACAGCAAGTTAAAAAAGTCAGCAGTGTGTCCTTGCAGCAGAGAAAACCAACTACATACCATGATGTAGGATAGCAGGCTAATGGAATTAGTTATTTCCTTCTATTTGCTATTTGTAAGACCACATCTAGGGTAGTGTGTCCAGTTTTGTGTTTGGTTTTGGGTTTTTTTTTTGTTTGTTTTTTAAAAAAACAAACAAAAAAACCCAAAAAAACCACCATGACAGAACTTGTGCATCCAGTTATGAAGAATTAATACTGATGCTCTGTTCATTTCTCCTTTTCAGATTTCATTTTCTTACTTTATCATACTTAAAGAGATTAATCAAAGGGAAAGGAAATGCTTTCTATTCCCTAGAGTATACAAAAAATGGGGGGGGGGGGCGGCAGGGAAATCATCTTTATTTTCCTGGAATCTCATACCTGCCATGGTAGTTGAGGATCTCTCAAACAGCCATTATGAATTAGGAGCATCCATTCCCCAGATACATCAGCACAGGCTTGTCACAAGTGTAGATAAAATAAAATATACTTTAAAACCTGAGAAATTTATGAAGTGAAAAATAAATCTTTCCATTGCACCTGGATAATGGTCAGTATATATTACCCCCTGCTTTCCAGCTATGCTTCTACAGTTGCATTTTACCGCAGGAAAAATCATTCCTTATACAGCAATGTTTAAATAAGATAGTTCGAACTTTTACTTCATACAAGGGTTGGTAGCTTCAAGGCTTGTTTCTTCAAGTCACTGCTTTTAGTTAGCCTAATGTTTTTCTTTATTAAAATATGTTTTTCAACAATTGTTAACAGCCCATCTCAGTTCCATTTTGCAGAAGGAAGCCATTTGTTGAACTATTTATGATGAAAGTGAATGGCAATAAGTACTTTAAAAATAAAAATATGAAGGACTGAAGAACCCTTCTTTAACAAAACAATAGAATTTCAATTTCCCCCCCTCACTTCCCACAGTAATTTTAAAGCAACTGCACAAAAGAACTAACAGTAAACAACTTTTTTATTAGTTTCTCAGATTACTGTCTATTGCTCTATGCAAGAACATTGTCCAATATTCACAATAAAAATATACAATGAATATACTGCTTTCTATAGCTTCCTCCCCTGCCTCCCAGTAACAGATTGTGTGAAACAAACACCATGGAGTTGCATTAGGTTGTTTTTTTGTTCAGCCTCCGCGCTCCAATCACATGAGGTGGTTCAGTGATACAGATGTTAAAACTCTGGAAATAATTTAATCGGTTCTACAATGAAATGTCAAACTTTAACAGACAAGAGGGAGGAAGTGCAGAGGAAAACAAATGTTCCTGTGCTGGCTTTCACCTTCTCCTCCTTTCTCCTTAATGAGCTCTACCCCAACAGATGAATGGATTTAACCAAGTGCAGTAAGTATTGTCTCCAGATGTTGTAAGTAGCAATTTCGGCTTCTTGTGCTCTTCCAAAAAATGTAAATTAACATTTGAATTTCATGCAAGTCAGCTGATGGAGTATGATCTCATTCCTAAAAGGTTTGTACTGATAGACCAATTTCTGTCATTGCACCATCATAAAACACTGCGAGCAAATTGCTACCAAAACAAATATACCTTTGAGCTGCTGAGAAGTCAGAACCTCTTCATATATTCTCCAAAATGACACAACAGATAAAAATTGAATTTTATTACTGTAAGCAACTTCCCTATTTCAAAATTCAACTTGCAGAATAAGAGATAAGAAACTTAAAAACAAGCCTGAAATACATAGCAACTTCACATCACAGCCCTAAATGCTTATTTGAGGTCTACCATTTAAGTGATATCCAACTTTGTAGGATCCTTCTTTCCTTTCTCACCTTCAGCGAAGATTTTATGATAGCCATATACACTAGCCCTATACAAAGCCACAAACATCTATTCTCAACTGTGAGTTCACTGCCTGCTGACAGGAAGCTGTGACAGTGGACAGGATACTCCTGCCCTTTTCTTGGTATCTTTCCATGGACTTTCCCCAAAGAGTCCTGCCAGTTCTGTGGCTGCAGCAGTTAAGATCACAGTAATGAATGAGCAATGTGCCACGCACCACCTTTTTTTTTTTTTCTCGTTAAAAAAATTCAGTCATTTTCCTATATTGCTTAATACAAGATATTTAGTCATCCAGATACTTCTGTACTCATACTACTATCTTTTTTAGCTACATTCCTCACACCTGTAATACCTGTACAGCAGAATTCACAGTAACGGGGATGTAATTGTGCTTGGGAGTCTCAGTCTGTGTTGGATCAAGCTAGTTCTGCCAGAACAGATCATATAGTTATATACATCTGCCCTGATATCAAAAAGAGCTAGATAAAGAATGTAAGAACAGACTTCCTACAGCCACTGCTACCTGTCACCAACAAGACAGCTGGTGCTTTCTTGCAGCACTTTACTTGTGTGTTTCCCCTGTAGACTGCCCAGCTTCCTGTTATGCTTATTAATTTTTTTCAGCCAATACATAGTTTTATATAACTTGATCATATTCCACATGAAAAACTGATTCTCAAAGGTTTTGTCTGTGATGCCATGTGTTCAGAAGGCAGATTTTTCAGACGGACCTTCCTATTCTTGGCATTTTAAAAAGTTTTGATTCCTTGCTTATACACATTATGACATAGCCCTTTATTATGGCATTCCAACCAGACCGYCTTTTGAGAAAAATTGGAGCTATGCGAAGAGTTTCATGATGTTTCACGTGCTCGATCTTCACAGAAGTTAAAAGTTGTGTAGCAAAAGAGGCAAGATGCTGCAGAAAGCCAGAATATCTGCAAAGCCCAGGCACCTTGACTTCTGTCCCAAGCTGGGGCGCTGGGCTCTAGCTACAGAATGCTTTACCTCTTGTAGCCCTGTGTCTGCTGGAGTAGGTTGTTAATCCTAGCTCAATTATCCTCACTTAATCAGTGCCAGTCTACAAATGTACAGACTTGTGCTCATGGTTCTTAGGTAAGTGCAGATGCTCAGAAACCATTAGGTTGCATTCCTGATGTGAATGTTATCCTCTGCCTAGCCTGGAAAAACTGCTTCAGAGCAGAAACACTTGATCTTTCAGGAATAGGTAACAGTGGACTTGGATGGACTTAAAAGCCCAAGAGAACAGTCATTCCTAGCATCCTCTTCAAGATGGAAAACTCTATTTGCCTCTATTCATGAGGCAAATATTTCAACCTATTTTGAAATCAGTGAAGTTATGAAAGCTCAATAAGGGTCTTAGAAACGATACAGAGCAAACCCAGTCTGTTCTGTAATCAAGACAGTATACATGCAAACATCCTTTCCTACTTCCTGAAATTTCAGATTTTATTTAGATGGAATGTTTTCCAGGCTGTTGATTCCTAAATAGCAACTTATCACTGCTATCAAATTAAAAGAGAATTAGTAAAGTAACATCTTTAAAATATTGCCCATGCCTCCTTGAAAATGAACAGCAGACACTCCCTGGTGAAATCAAGTGGAAGTGGAGAGGGAGGTGCTGATCTCTTCTCCCTGGTATCCAGTGACAAGACACATGGGAACAGTTCAAAGCTGTGCCAGGGAAGGTTCAGAGTTGACATGAGGAAACATTTTTTTACCGAGAGGGTGGCCAAACACTGGAACAGGCTTCCTAGAGAGGTGGTCGATGCCCCAAGCCTGTCAGTGTTTAAGAGGCATTTAGACAATGCCCTTAATAATGTGCTTTAACTTTTGGTCAGCCCTGAAGTGGTTGGGCAGTTGGACTAGATGATCGTTGTAGGTCCCTTCCAACTGAAATATTCTGTTCTAAGTCATAAAAAAGTTCCTTAACAAAACCTTAATTTCTTATTATCTACTTTATCCTAGAAACAAGCCAATTAATGAATAATCACATTGGACTTTGATTAGATTATTCAAAAGCAATAACAGTTCTGGAATTAAGAGTATTTAACTGCCACAGTTAAAGTTGCTGCAACTGGGATAGAGGAGCAGCTTTCCACAGAAAGCTTAGCGGTGGAACAGTGGGGCCAAGACTTTCAGATCTGCCTATAGCATTTGAAGATGTCAAATTGGGAATAAGTTATGGTAAAAAGCTTTACTATGCTTTAAAAAAAAACCAAAACAAACCACTTATATCTATTACATGAAGCATGCTGACCACACAGATTTGGATCAATGTTACAAGTGTACAGCGTGGTCTCAAGAACATACAGTCCTTGGCAGATACTGCAAAGGTTTATGCCTGGAGCTCAGGAAGCAACTGGAGATCATGGCTTTTCAGGAACCCACTGCAGCACAGCTAGGGAACACATCTCCGGCTGCAGGGCAGCGCAATGGCCTTCCTTCTCATACACTACTCTTGAAAGATGTCAGGAATCAAAAGAACTTGTCCTGTCCTCCACGTAAAATAGTTCTTAATTAGCATAAGCAGCTTTCAGGTTTTTGCAAGTAACACTAGCAGGACAACTGCCTGAGCACAGGAAAGTGAGTTATACAGTGAATTTGAGAATAGCATTTACTTCACAGCAAGGGCTTACAGAAAAGTCCTAGACAACCCTCATTCTTTATTTATGATTTTCAGTTTGCATTTCAAAAGGTTGGGTTTGGGGTTTTTTTTCCAAAAAGGCTTTGATTACTAAACTTAATACTTGCACCATTTTAAACCTACCCATAAAGAAACACTACGGATGTGCAATTCAAAATGTTTCTGCATGAGACTATACTGTAACAAACACAATGTCTGTAGTGGCTATTTGCAGTTCAACTTTGATAACCTACAATCCTGACACATCCATCTTTCCAGTACAATTGATAAGTTTGAAGTAGTTCCTTCCATCAGGACTTCTCACACCAGCTCACCAAAAAGCAATTTTCATTATATTCCAAAAATTTAGCACCAGCTTACTTAAACTGATGGTGCTGCCTAAGCCATACAGTTGCAGAACATGCAAGCAAAAATAAATGGTTGGCCTCGGACAAGCTGCTTCCTTCAACAAAGGTCAATGTAACTATGGCTGATTGCGTCATCTATGTTGCAATTCAACCCAAGACCAAGACACCTAAATAAGAAAAGAATGGCAAAGATTATTAGGCCACAGTTAAGGGCAGGTTCACTCTCTACTTGCTGTCGTTACAGGAGGAATTTGCCAGTGTTGCACAAAAATAAGAGCAGCTCAAAGTTTTGTCTGTACTGTTCTACAAGTCGCGGCACTTCTAGCAAACCATATTTTGTTCTGCCTTTCACATTATTAGACCAAAACAGGAACCAATATGCAATACCCATATTACTGAGCTGAACAGCTTTCAAAATGCCACCAGGATGCACAGCAGCAAAAGAAATCAGACTACTTGCTTTCAGTGAAGACTGCCACCACCTCCCACAAGAGAATTTTAATTTTACCTCTTTGGAGTATGGTTTCCTTTTAAGAACATAATAACGTTTTGCATAAAAGTAAATATCACATTACAAGTCCAGCTATGTAAAGCATACCCAGTCATATAAATTATGAAGCACCATAGCACTAAGTGTTTCCCTTTAAATAAATGACCTCAACTTGTGACTGGGACTGTAATTAATTTTTTCTCTTCCAACAGTTTGAAAAATTTATCCAGTGTCAGGCTCCCTCTGCATAGCCTCAAACATAATTAGTGGAGTTCTTACTTTAATTAAAGTCTTTCCTAAGCCTTTTTTATTAGTATTTACCACACCCTGCCAGCTACTTGACTGTTGTGAAAAGCAGCTTTACATAGACTGGCAGGGTCTCCCCTCTTTCAGACCAGCAGAGTCAGTGGCAGATGCATGCCTTTCAGAACTCACAGGAAGATCTCATACCCAAGAAGGGAAAAAAAGCTTTCCAACATAAGACTTGCAATTTTTTCCATATGCTGGCTTCAGAAAGAGCTTGCAAATAGTTCATCAGATTCAATAGGGGCATAGTTTTTGTCCAAGGTGGCTCTGCCAGGTAGGTGGTACCACACGCTGCTATACTTACACAGCGCTACTTGTACCTGTATGTTGTGTCACCTCAGAGAAAGCATGTACTCAAAGAACCAAACCCAAGCTATTTTTCAGGGCTTTTGTTTGCTTGCTTGTTTTTAAACGATAGCTGCAACTTTGTAAAGCTGCAATAGCAGCTGCTTGCCACGTAGTGACTAATCAAGCGCGCTGTCATTAAAGCGGCTCAGAGCTCGTAACTCAGAACAACCTTAACAATTACTTATGGGTGCAATAGGTAGGATTACACACTTCTTTTCATGGAGAAGCTAAATAAAGAAGCTTTTCATTCTACATTATGCGCTGGTAGCCTGATCTGAGTTCACCCTGCTCTAGGCAGGAGGTTGGACCAGGTGACCTCCAGAGATCCTTTTTAAGGCAAATAATTCTGTGATTCTGTGTGGGAGAGAGAAGCCAAACCTATAATTTTATTATAAATTTTGTAACAAAAAAAAWAATACATTTGCCACATGGGTGCTAACCTGTGGGCGAGAAAGTGATTGCCTGCCTCTAAACTCTTCTGGCATAGTATCTGCTTCAGGAACACAGTTTAGGTCTATATACACTGCAGCAAGTGCATCTTGCAAGAATACACTTGAGAGATTTTTAACATGGTTACTTCCACCAGAGTTTATAAGATAGTTGCAGCGATACCGAGTTCAGCGTGGACTACATCAGCTCTTGTTGGAAGACAGACTACAACAGTGAACAGGAGCAAAGAGATCCCACTGTCTGCTTATGAAATCTAGTGAGCTTTTGTAGAGAGCAAGTAGATTATATTTCTGTTTAAAGACAGTCAGGTTTTAATTTTCCAGTTTTACTTGTAACAGCATAGCATGTCCCATCAGTTCTTCCACACAAACACAAAGAGGGATTTCTCTACACAGAATATTCTGGGTGCCAGCTCTCCTGCCCACAGAGTTGCACAGTCCTGCTGGATGCGTGTTTGTAGGTAAACCACTAAACTGGAAAAGAATTATAGCAAGAAGTTGTGGGAACACAGAAAGCTTACAGTTCCAAGTGGTTTCAGTGTTTTACGATGCAAGTTAATAAGTTTGCTCTCTCTTGCTACTTTTTTTTCTACTAACCAAACAGGGGAAGGCAAAAAAAAGTTTAAGATTTTTCTTAGTGATTATTTGATCAAAATAACGTTCTAGCAAYGAAAAGCTGTCAAGATGTCAAAAGCCTGCTTTTTATTAAGCAAACTATGATATGGAAAATAAGTAGTTTCCTGTTCATTGGTTCTTGACACAGACTAGAGGAAGTTCTGTTCTGCTGCTCAGCAGTCCTGAAGCATCTTCCATAGCTGCCTCAGAGACTAAGAAATGCTTCATGAAAGACTTGATCGGGGTGGCTGTCCTCCTAGACATCCTATCAGCAGAGGCTCCTCCTGCAGYAATTCTAGACCCCTGGAGGTAGGACCCATTAGAGGATAATTAAGAGCAGGAACCTCTCCATTATTCTACCTAGATTTCTCCTGTAGTTATGTTTTTAAGCCTAATTTAACCCTAGGTGGTAATCCACRTCCTACTCTCCTCCCACAGCTTACACTCGTGTTGTAGCACTAACACAACTCCATTTGCAGCAATGTTGTCTTTAATTCCTATTAAAAAAAAAAAATGTATAGTCTTAAAGATGGTAATAATAAAATGGACCCACACAAAGCTCTATTCACCACCCCAGTTCCCACATTTGGAAATACACTGCAGCCTATAGAGATTTGCCTTCCACCTGGAAAGCGCAGATACCAATTTTGAAGACACTGAAGCATGGGTTTCAATGCAGGCTACCTACACTCTTACACTACCAGTTCTATTGCTATTGCACCTGAGCCAGCACAACTATGCTAAGATATGATGTCAACCATTGCACTCACAGAGCTTCAGTCCCTCTATCCCATTAGTTCTTGGATATCTACTGATGGAAGTCCAGTGGGGTGAGCAAGCATAGAGAAAACATGGTCAAAGTTGCAAGCAAGCAATATCCTCAAGCTTTACAAATCATAATAGACCAAGATCAATAATCTTTTCCATATTATGTCCTTGCAGCTGGCTAGCTGTTTCACAGATCATTTTTTACTTCTCAGAACAGGTGGAATTACTTGTTGCTGGAATTGTTACAGCAGGATGGGTGGTCCACTTGGTATTGCAAGTCAGCAAATTAGGAATTTTTTATTAATGCACACCCCGTTTGGTTGCTAAACAAGAGACAACCTTTCCTCTGCTCCTCTAATTCAGCTTTATGGCAGTGACAAGAACAAGTCATCAACCCTCAGGCTATCTTGCCAAACACTCAAAACAGTACCCTTGATATGGTAAAAGTTACTTCTGAAATTCAAATAAGATGCAAAAACTTGTCCTGACAGCAGAAGTTCAGTTTAGAGCATCTAACAAACTTTAATCTGGGAAGTTTGTTTCTATGAAGATTTCTTCCCTTTGAACACAAGGTTTTCAGCAATAGCTAAGATGACAGCTCCAAGACTCATCAAATATAGCAAAGTTTCTAAAAATAGGAAACATCACCCTCTTAAGAGTTGGAATAAGGTAGAATTTATTAAAAGACCAAAGCAAAGTGAGGTTCCTGAATTACACGAGCATTTCGGATTCTCCTATTGGAAAAGCTGACATAATATAGAGGAGTATAATAAATACAATATGCGTACGAGGATCATTTAGATACTATAAAAGTAGCATATTACCAGGTGAAAAAARAAAGAAACACAGGAGGAAGGAGAATCATGTTTAAAAAAAAAGAGACAAAGCTAAATTTCAGACACATTTAGGCACTGCCTGCTGGAACATCTCAAGTACTCACAGAATGCTGCAATAGCACTAGGACATTTAATTAGCTCTCTTCAAATCATTATAGTTCTGAAAAAGTAGAGAAAGTATAGAAACGACAATAGTGGAAGAGACATAACAAATTAGAGATAGATCTTTTAACTCTGAGGTTTCCATTTGAAATTTCACTCAGCTCAGTCACTAAGCACTACAGAATAAGATGACAGCCTGAATCCACTCCTTAGATTTGTGTCCATCCAAGACACTTATTACAGTATTAATCTCACTCAGACATGTGCTCATTAATCAGATGCCCTAGGTAAACAGCATCTRATCAGATACAGTGTTTGAACCACCCACACGGAGCCTTCCACAGGAGACTCAGTCACAAAAAATGATATAAGCAAAACAAAAGCTTCTTTGGAAGAAAAGCAAAGAGCTGAACAAGACATTAGAGTCTTGCCACACCAATATCCAGCTTATGTTACTGTAGCAAGACTACCATGAAGGCAAAGCAGGGAAAAAAATTTAAACATTTCTACGCGGTAAGAGAACACTTGTCTACCATCAAATTCAGCAGAAGCAAGTTCATCAGCCAATTTCAGCTGTCAATAATAAAAAACCAGACTGTGTGGTCTAACTCCACAAATAGAGAATGAAAAAAAAATCCCTTTTTAGGAGACTGGACCTATTTGTTTGGCAAGAAAAATTACCTTTTCCTAAAAGTCCTGTGTTAGAGCTGCACTTCCCAAACTACCTCTACAGTCAGAAATCAGATCATATATTTAGAAACGTACATATACTTGAATAATTAAAAAGTATCATATCACCATGAAGAGATTTTACCAGTCTAACAGGGCTGAGATTATTAGGGCAATTAATTACATGATGCTCCTGAGAGCAAAGAGATAAGACCTCAACCTGCTAACCCATACATTTATTGAGTAGAGTCATTTTTCAGTATCATAAACACACTCCATCTGTAATATAACTCCACAGTCAGAATTATTTTAGAAGAATTAATTGACTGATATGTGAGATGGTGCTTTAGCCTTAACAAGAATCTTAGCTCCTTTAAAGAGTTTGTTTCAAAAATATTTTCTCATGAGCAAAATTAACTCTTTAACAGCCGTGCTTTTTTTTCCTCTTATTTTTAAAGTAGGGCTAGTTCCTTGGACAGCAGTAGTCTTTAATCATTGGCAAGAAAAAAAAAAATTGTTAACAAGGTTCAGAGGTATGCATCTGCAGCATAAAACAAACTAAGAATTGTGGCCAGGAACCCTTGGCAGCAAAACTGCTGAGACTATTAATTATAGCTTTTGTTTTCATTGGCAGAAGCTACTAAAAAGTTAAAATATATGGTGCACTTTGATATCATGGGGAGCACAGGGAATGATGCCAACTTCAACTCACTCCAGTCTAAAATTATGTTTCAGAAGAAAGAAAAGCACTTACCCACAGATAATGCAGGGACTCCATTTAGTTTAAGATTGATCATTGAAAAATTCTCTAGTATTACAAATTTAGGCTATCCAAACTGGAAGGTTAATATTGGTTTCCATCAGTTCTCCTTTCAAGTTTTAATATTTTTCAAGGTTAAACCACTTCTAGATTTTCAGCCAAAAGTATCAAAACCCAGTGGTTTCAAGATGACTGCTTCTACTTTTCTACTGTATACTTTTTGAGAAATACTGGAGGTTAGAGAAGACAATTATCGTCACTTGTATATAAAAAAATGGGTATTTATTACATAACTTCTCAACTATTCCCACCCATTGTTAGCATGACAGGGATGTCTGTTGGAACAGAGAAAGGCTGAAAACAGGGACTTCAATAATGCACGTGACACCACCCGTACCTTCAGCTACCTTCTGCAAGAAGTGCTTGTGTGCAGTATTATACAAACTGGCTACTGGATAAATGCCAGTAAAACTAAGAAAAGGTGTGTGTGAGTTGGAAGAGTGGGAGGGAAATGGAAAAGAASGTGAGATCTCCAATGGAGACAAAGAAATCATCCTGTCAGCTGCAAAAACCCAATGCTAACCCCTCGTAGAAGATTTTTTCCAGGGACAGTTTGTTTTAAGTCACTGGCATTGCTAGAAAATTTCTTTTGCCATCTAAGCTTTTTCTTTTTAGACCATTTTTACCATTTTACTCATTAGAGGTCTTTAAAAAACATGATATCCTGACCCCAACCCCTATGACTGTCATCTTTTTCCTCATCAAAAACACAACAAGGAAGCATTGGCTTCAGTAATTTGCTTCCAGTTATGTTAGAAGCCAACAAATATAGAATCTATGTTACAGAAAAAAGCACATTTTTCCAAATTTCACTTTTGGAATGTCAAATGTCAGTTCAAAATTCAACTAGTACCATAAATTTCGGAAACGGCAGGCCAATTTTCTCCACCAGCACTGTGCGTAGGGGCCATGAGCAATATTAACAGAATCAAAAGCAGAACTGAAGCTGATGTACTGAGCAGACACTTTTCTTGAGACATTAGTGTTCATACATTAAGGCCAGACAAGGCTGGTCCAATAAAATGTCTCAGTATGGGACATAAGGCTTACTCTAGAAAAATCAGAAAAATCCTGTCTCTCAGACAGGCATCCAGTCTTGGACAGGTCTGTTGGTATGGAAGTCACCACTACCCTTTCATCACTTTCTCCAAAGGTTAATTTCTTCCACTATTAAATAAAGTCTTTTCAGTTTGCAGTAGTATGGCTTTAGTTTCCAGTTGCTGCATCCTACCATATCTTTTTATACTATGAAAAGCCATTTATCAAGTACTAGCTAAAAAGTAAATACATGTAAGCCACCCTTAATTCCTTTTGGGAGCCTAAAAGCAACTGAAGTTCCTCAGGACTTCCACTGAAACACGATGTCTGTTTAGACTGACTCCGCAGCACAGTAGGATGCAGCATCCCACCAGGCATTGTACATGTGCCAGCCAGAACGTCATGCAACCCTCTGCTCTCAGTTCCCTTCTTAAACATTCAGGGGCTTTTATTAGATCCTCAGCATTCACCAGCTGATGATTATCAGGATCAGACTTATTTCCTCATCTCTTAAAAAAAAAAAACAAAACCAAAACAAAACAAACCAAACAAACAAAAAAACCACACACACAAACAAACAAACCCCAAAAAACCCCCAAACAAACAAAACCCTTCATGAAGGGCTGGCAGTGACTGCAGTTGCTACACTGCTGATATTCTGCTCTAAGAGGTATATGATGATCAGGAACTGCAGTACAAAAGAAAAGTCCGTAACCTCAATGTTATCGCAGGCCAGAGGGCCAACCGTAAGTTACAGTTACACTGAGACAAGTCAGAAGTAAACCTCTAAGTGGATTTAAATGCAGCTGATTTTCTGTCATTTAAATTCCTTTAGGAGAAAGGAAGTGTTACACCAAACCAAGAAGTTAGAGAAATTCACTACTTTAAAATGAATACATTTTATCAGATTAACAAGATTTATCTTCATATTCCTGACAGTCTCTTTTCTATTGACTTCTTTTAACTCACATTAGATGTTACTGTTCTAGCAAACTCTTGTTGAAGGTCGCTGCCAGCCACTTCGCCACTTTAAACACAACTCGTTACAGGCTGGTAATTACCCAGGGTGCTCTGTCTAGGAAGATTCAGGAGGTTGAAAGGCTGTTTTCTAAATCCAGGAGTTGCATATGAGAATTTTATGGTGTAACTGAGCAAGCCTGGATGAGGGAAGTGTCCAGACTGCTAGGGGAGGGGGTAATGGGGAGAAGAGAAGCAGAAGGTGGGACTTCACCAACAAAGGGGACTGTGGTACAGCTAAAAAGCAAGGAGTAGAGAACTGAGAGGTGCCAAGAGACTTCTATGGACTGGGACAGGATTATGTAAAGTTTGCTGTAGCCCAAAAGGCCACAGCATTGCTGTCCCCAAACCAACAAGCAGGTATCTAAGCAAGAAGTTATGCTCACAGCAGTGTCTAYCACACTAAGGTGTTTGGCTTTTTTTAAAAACATGAGGGCAAAATGCTCCATTTCCAACTCACACCAATAAGCTGTCTGCACCAGCCTACTAAGTGTCTCATTTTTTCCATTTCAAGAGAAGAACAGGAGGTTGCCAGTTACCACAGAATATCCCTCTGTTCTCCCCTTCCCAAATACAAAATTAAAAGTCACCATTGAGCGCTTCTGCTGTTTCTGCTGTATTAGCAACCCTACTGCTTTTACCACTGCTGGTTTCTTCTTTTAGATCAGTTAGAAAAGTTTTTGGACAGAGCCGGTAACTGTGCCTTTCTCCCTGCTGCATGCTTTCTTTCCTCAGCTTTTCTACAGTGGGAATTGGCAGATATCTTTGGAGACACCATACCAGATTCCCTTTGCTGCAACATACCGGCCTCAATTTTTAGGCAAGCAAAATTCTTTCTTGCCAATGAAGACGCCATCAGATAACTCGGTAAGAACGTCAACATAGTGCACCCATTATTCCTCTTTCTCCTGCTTCTGCACTGGAGAAAGCATAGCTGAAAAACAATAGCAGAGCAGAATCTACAAGTGGCATCACTCAAACCTGAACGCAAATGATTTTTAAGCTAACCACTGCTGTCGTAACAGCTTTTCTCTTCTTATTTTCAAGGAGAAATTGCAAAGACCTAAAGAGAGCAAGAAGGAGTGAGAGAATTGTACTAGTCTTAAGTTCTGCACACCAAGGACACAGTTTCCTACATACCATACTTTCATCCCAAGATTTACTAGTAATGCTCTCATTGACTGAAAGATTGCCCTATTTAGCTATACGCACAATTCACATAGAACACCTCAGAGTGAGTATACTGAGAAAACTACACTTGCTAAGGGCAGAGTATACTAAATAGATACATACTATGAATAGGAAAAAAAAAAATCAGTTAAAATGCTATTTTATTTAAAAGAATGCATGCAACCATTTATCCTATACCTTCTAGAGAGTGACTCTGGGGAATGCTCTGGGAAGGTACAAGAAGGACTACAAATATGCTTGAACTTCTCCTCCAATCTGGTGGATGAAACTGATGCTTTGGAATGGTCATAGGTGGCACATTAAGAGAAGAGACAAAGATACCTAAAGCCAGTCTGAAATTGGGAGGGGAAAGAAAAAAAAAAGCTGGTTCTTTTCAATTTGACAATTAGGGGAAGGAGCACAAAGGGATTTCTTTTCATTGCCAGCAGCAAAATAAAACAAAGACGAGTCACACACTTGATAGAATCTCCAACATGTTATTTACAGATTAAGCTATGTCATTGCCCTGATGACATCCTGGTTACTCATTTCTTTACCATCTAAGGCACTAGAAAGGTAACAAAGCAACTAARGAACTTGGATCATGGCAAAAGCATTTAATAGACCTAAGAAGGGAGATCAGAAGTAGAATCTGCATTAATGACATCACATGTGGAACTGGAGTCATTAATCAGCCAAGCTGCAGGAGACTTCAAAGCGATTGAGATGTATGCGTGCAGACAATAGAATAAGCCTGTAAACATTTCTTTTGCCTTCTACCTAGATAAAGTTCTGTGGAAGAAGCTCTTTTTGAAGCACATAACATTGCCAGGCCTAAGAAGTGTCCTGCCTTATCAAAACTTCATCTTGCAAATGTTTAGAAGGCAAGACAGATTCACAACTAAGAACTATTATTTAATTTCCATTTGCCAGTTTAAAAACTCCACACTTTTGGGATATCAAACATCTTTTCTTCTGCAATGGCTAAGCAGAAAACAGCAAGGGACCTAGATGCTGTTACTATCAGCAAAATAGCACACAAGTAGAAAATTTGCTTCCCCTTCCCTTGTTATTTTCCCTCTGAAATAACAACTTTAGAGATATTGTTATTTGTTACAGACCAGTGAAAACAAGTTTTCCTCAAGTTAAGTAGCTTACAAATGGTAGGGACACAAAGATGAAGACAGCAGAAAGTTGTCAGAAACAGCAAGAGCAGGGCTGCTCCACGAGGCAGGCAAGCGGGGAGTGACCACAGCACAGGCAGRGCAGCATCTTCATCAGTTAGGGCACAATCCTGCAGCACCTGAGCTTGTGGAGCAGAGCCAGGGGCTGATAGCAGGTTCCATTGAAAGTCCCAGATGTGCTGAGATGATGAACCAGGTTCAGGACCTATCCAGGCAGTCTAGTCAGGAGTAGCAAGAGACAGGGCCCGAGACAAAGCTACATCGTAGGTCTGAGATCCATCCAGGAGACAAGGCTGGAGACAGGCTTGAGGACAGGTTTGTTGCAGGTATACCCACAACATAATTCAGAAAAGGAGGGCCTGGGCCCGAGATCAAAAATGGATCTCCTGGACCCACAGGCAGAGGGTGCACCTCTTGGTGCTCTCAGGGTCAAGACAGTAAGCACCTGCCGGCTGTTGCAAGACATCCGGTCCTCCTCTTTAAGAGTCGGTTCCTGGGGAGGAATGCTGCATTTACATTGCAGATACAGGCAGAATTTCAGAGGTTCTTCTGATACTTCTAACAAATACAAAACAAAACAGTTCATCAATAGTTTGGTCCTCTTTCTACTTTCATACACAACACTGACATTCTTCATGTGAGACCTCGTAGTGCCAGTAGCTACTGATGAACAACATGCATGCTGATACATGACACTTCGAATAACCCAGAATAAACCAGATATTCTTAAATGAGAAAATAACAAAGTTGATTACAAAGCATTCATCCGTTTSAGCAAGAATGTACTGCACTTGCACTAAGAATTGAAAATCCACTTGCCCAAGGCAAGCTTTCACACATTTTTGTTCTGACTTCAAATTTTTGACACTGGAGCTTTAAAGACAGGCCCTGACAAAGAAACCATGCAGCAAAACTGGCTTAAGTGAGGATTTATGTGGTGATGAGACCACACTTGCTGGGTTTCCTTGAGTATTTAACAATAATTCTCCTCCCCCTCTGGGTTTGGCACTCATGGGGTCCCTGTGGTGGGTCCAAAGAAATGGTCTCACACTGAGACCTCTAGTAGTTTACAATGAAAAAATGTCTTCAGCCTGGAGACTGTCCAAAGATAACTGCATAGCCAGTAATATTTTATTTTCTTTATTCGCTCTTGGAACTTCTGCATTAGACTTTGGCAAGGTGACATCACAGTTAATTCTGCAACATGTAGTCAAAAACTGCACTATTAAAAAAATTATGAACAGTTCACAGGTTATGACTCTTGCACCCTGCAGTCATCGAAATTCTTAGAAGTCACACCCCAGCACTGAGTGCCAACCCAGATAACCATACAAATGCTTTGACTGAGGACAGAAGAAAGGGATATTTAATTCAAAACTGAAGTCTAGTCACATTTGTGAAATATGGACTGAACTGGGCAAACAGAGTAGTTCGGTTTTTCATTTATTAGGCACATGCCTCATATTATGCTGTTATAAAGGTACAGTGTTATTTCCATAGAAAGGACACCAAATGAACCCAAACTCAGCATGTTATCACCTGACACCATGTAATTGATTGCAAATCAGTTAAAACATAATTTCTAGGTTATTTAAAATTTAATTGATCTAATAAGAGATGTGAGCCTAACACATACCAGCCTTTACCAAGAAGGAAGTCATCTCCATTAGCCTTTCCCTTTAATACCAAGCTGATAGTTTGCTAAAAATCAACTCCTGCCTCCTTAAGCACAGAAATAATATTGCCATCTTGCGGTAGTCGGTAGGCAATACAAAATTTGGCAGCTTTCTACTTAAATTTCAAAAGTAGCATTTCAGTGAGGACACATAAAACAACAAAAAAACCCAAACCAAACCCAAAAAGAGTTTGGACAGCAATTTTATTTCAGGGAGACACCGAGGCAGACTTCAGTAGATATACTTTAGGTATTCCTGGATATCATAATTTCAGTTTTATTGAATACAGTAGAAGATACTTGAAAGGCATCTTAATTCTGCATTCATGAGGTTTCTCTCTCTCTCGTCACCCCAGACAGAAGACCAGGAAGGCCATTAAATCTGACTCCACCTTAATTGTTGCTGTTATCCACCTTAATTGCTTACTATTTAAGTCTGTGTCCTTAAAAGMAGCATCCTGAATTTTCTCTATGTGTTCCTTCCTGGGATAATAATTGGACACACCGGTCACCCTTCTCAGAGGACGTGCTTCAACAGCCTTATTTCACAACCCACAGGACAAAATAAATCGGCTTCCCTGCCTTGAATCTTTGCCACACCCAGGAAGAATCTGTTGGTCTTATCAGATTTTCATAACTACAAAGAGACAAAATTAAACGGTGGATATTTGGATTCCTAAGCCCCTCAGTGCCTGGGTAAGTAGGTTTCCTACAAGTCCACCGCTAAACAAGCATTCATGAAAACAGACTGAATGGTAGATCACGTTACTGAGTGGTCTGGATTATCAACTACACCCACATATAACAATACATATGCTTACAATTACAATTATACACATAAAATCAACTATACATATTTACCACCAATGCCCTCTAAAATAAAAGGTAAACTCCAGTTGTGGTGACAATGGAAGTTATATAAATATGTAATATATAATGTAAATTACAGAATTGCCAAGTATGTGTACAATCAACGGTGAAGACTTGTTTATAGCTTGCTAAACTTCTGTTTAAGACAAATTATGGATGGCAGTCATATGGCAACAATTGTGGTCTTCGATTTTTAAATCACTTTATCATTACTGTAAGGAACAGTCTTCATTTTTACAATGCTTTTACCTCTTCACTATTAAAACATCAGCATTACTTCTTAGCAGTCTTTTTTCACATCTTTTGTGGGAGAACTTTCTTAGGATATACTTGGAATCATATTTGTGTCTCTTAAGAGCTAGACTTATGAGGTCTGTGACTTAGAGAAACTAAACTTCTTGGTTTTGCTTTCATACTAAAATGTTTCAGAAAAGAGAAAGCTATTTCTTTTCCACTGTTAAAAACTATTTCAATGAAAGTAATGAATTAAAAGAAAAAAACACAACACCACAAAACGACAAAAAGTAGTTCATTTGTTTTCTAAAAATCAGCTGTAAGTCTTGCCTAAATATCCTTGACCATTTGCTTTGTGCAATAAAGAAGTCCCTGCACTGATAGCTTTTTCAATGTAGTAACACAAGTATYAAGACAACGGTTTTGATTCAAGTGCAAATTTACAAAGAACACCATCCTTCCACCTTTCAGATTTCAGGCGACTGCAGTTCTTACTCCTTAGGAAGCAATATTAGAGACACAGAAGAAAAATTAGCTGTTTGGATACTTTAAAAAAAGATGTAATTAGCAGGGCAAGTTCTTACTAATGAACTAGACTTCCAAGCCCTCATTCACTAGTAAAATTCTTATTTCCTTTCATTTAGAAAGTGATTCAGAATGTCTTTTACTTTTACAACGTCTTTTGTTAAGAGGATACRAAATTTGAGCGCAATTTCAAAGTTAAATAGGCATAAACAGGTTGGAAGTGTACATCAGCAAGTCAGGAAGCAAAAGAATCTTCAAAACTCTTGGCCACAGTAGCTGTAGAAGCCAATTTATGTCTTCTAATACTAAAGCTTTTTTTATTGAAAATTCATTTTCTTTGAATACCAAGTACTCCAAAGGCAAGACCAACATACAAAGCAATCTATAAAAGCAGAAAAGCTTGCAACTAAATAGCACAGTAAAAGTTGATGTTTTTCTCATGTTTTTACTGTTTATAAAACTTACTATTTTTCCCGTCTAGCTGATCATGCAAATAAATGAACTTATTCAGACATCTTTCCACCTCAACTTTGGTGGCAGGACTATAACAAATCGTTTTTTTTCAAAAAATTCCTTGGAAAAGTCTTCAGCATCCTGTACCAGAATCCTCTATTACAAGTTTTTTCCCAGAAGAATATATTCTAGTGCTTTGCTTTTCCTACCTATAGTAATAAGCTAYGGTCCTTTAAAAGCAATCGAGATTGAAGTAAGACTGAATGGTAGGTCCCATTTCTGCAACAAACCTCAGCTCTGAGACAGACATGAAAATTACATCTTGTCCTAATAAGGCATTCTCATTCCAGCTGTCAGAGATTTGAGCAAGTGTTAAGTAAACTGAAATATATATTTACTGGTTACTAGAGCTTTTCTTTACATTTTTACCTTTTGATTTAATGTCTGCACCTGCTAGACACATTTGTTATAATATTCCAGAAAGGAAGGTATAGCATAAACTACAAAACATTCTGCAAATATCCCCTTTGCTTGGAAATTTCTTCCTTTTTCCAGAAAGAGTGGGGAAAAAGAAACCTAATGTGAAGCAGGATGGCTTTTTGGCACTAYGACCTCTATTCATTAAGAGCCAGCTGTACTTCACCAGCACCAGCTCACAAAGCAGATTCACCTACACTAACTCTGTAGGAATGARAAGAGGGGAAGTAACCAAGAGACTTCTGATCCCATTTCAACTCCTACATTGCCTTGGCAAGAGGACTCAGCTGGGCTAACGCCTTTCTGCTTCACAAAGAGACATAACCAAGAAAGTGTGAAATCAGAGTGTCTCTATTTTAGATAACCCACAAGAGGTGTTGCTGTTAATAGCACTTCACTCCCAACCCTATGGCTGGATTCTCCTTGTGGCATTGCAGACAGCCAGCTCTAAAAAGAGACGCAAGCAAGATGTATATGGAAAGTACAACAGAGTTAAGAACCCAAATGTGGCACCTAAGACACATCAGGTTCTGTGTTTTCATAAGCAACTGTGTTATTGCTATGGTCTGCTAACTRCCATTATTACATTTGGCAGTTAAAGCATCTAGTTATCAGCAAAGGACAAAAACTTGTCTGGTTTTCACTCTGAAGGGCCAGTACCCAATGTCAGTTAGATACAAGTCTGTGTCCCAAACTGCCACATCTTTCACAGCAGGATCTCATATATGCTTTTTTTGGAGCGCTCCTTCATTTAAAGCAACTGCCACTCCTTCTCTTCCCAACCATCCTTACYAAAGAGCCTGTACGCAGTCATGCTATCTGTTCCACAGTGTCTCAGTTATGCCAGTGATGTCCCAGTCCTGCATCCACATACAGAGCCCCTGGACCTCCTGTTGGTTTCCCAGTTTGCTTGCACTCGTGCAAGTGCTTGGGGTTGGCCCCTTGTGACCATTTTTACTTTTCCTGAGGGCTCTCCCCCATCACCTTGCTCCATGTACTTGCCACCCCAACCTCTGTTCCTTCTCTTAAGTGCAAGCTGTTATGACCCCATATCTAGTTTAAAACCCTTTTCACCAGGTTGTCAAGTCTGTAGACAAAGGCAGTTCTATCCCATTTTGTCAGATGGATCCTATCTGTCATTCCTTAGAAAGGGACATATAGTCACAGAAGCCAAAGCACCTTCTGCAACATCAGCCACACAGCCACTTRTTAATTTGCAAGAGGCATCCATTCCTACCCGAGTCTTTCCCCTTCACCAGTGGGACTGAGGACAATACAACCTGAGCTCTCATATCCTTCACCTTTACCTCCAGAGCTCCACAGTCCCTCTTGATTTGTTCTAGGTCTMACCTGGTTGCATCTTTGGTGCCCTGCAGGCAATCAACGAAGGGTAACAATCTGAAGGCCAGATGAATCTTAGCAGTCCTCTTAAACACCCTGGACCTGGGCCCCAGCAAGCTACAAACCTCCTGAGCATGCCTGACCGGCAATTGGGTGTTTCTATCTCATGTAAAAATGAATCTCCAATCACTAATGCCCATCACTTCCTCTTGGTACCAATGCTCTGTTCAGGCTCAGCTGGCTCTGATGTCTCCCTTAATGGAGTTTGTTCTCCTGTGTTGGCTATTAGGGCACAGTACCAATTTTGTAAATTCAGATCAAAGAGAAGAACGARCCTTTCTCCTGCTGCTAAAGCGAGATGCTTCCAGCCTCCCCCTTCTTGGGAGTCTCTACCCACCACTCCTTCAAGTGTGGTGTCTATCTGTGCCTCCTTCCTTGTATTGTGTGGCTTGGGCTCTCACCTCTGCAAACATTCTGTGAAGACCCTGTCAGTCTCCTGTTTGTCCTCCCTGATGGTACGTGGCCTGCTCATCTCCTCCTTCAGCTCTSTCAGCTAGCAACTCAGTGCCTTAAACACAGCACATCTCCCACAGGTTAAACAACCATCACCAGCAGCCCTGGCCCCAGGGAGAGGCCCCAGGAACTCCCTCCAGCCACAGACCTGGAGACTGGCATCCTCCCTCTGGGGTCCCATCTGGTCAGGGGTGAGGGATTACAGGAGTAAATAAGATGATCCTATGGGAGAAAAACTGCCTAAGTGAAACCTCACAAATATCAAAATATCATTTCTAGTGGCGTAGAAGGGCTGTGAGAGCTGATATGGGTCTGTTCCTACTCCTGTTGAAAGGAGTAGAAAAGTTTAAAAGTGAAATAGTTAAAACCAAYGGCCCTGGGCTGAATTTGAGCTCATCTGCAGTACACAAGAGAGTACACAGAGACTTAAGTATTTCAKGAAGGATAGCAGGGCAAGTCTTGTAAGAGTCAAGAGGAAACCTCAAAGGAACATGCAGATTTTGATACAAGAGCACAGGTGGAAATATGGTTTATGAAATTGAGATGCTGGTGTTTGGGGATGGGTTATAATTCAAATACCATAGGGTATTGGGATATCCTTAATACCAGAGTGATAAGTTAYGTACTACACTATAGACTGATCTACTTTAACTCTCCAAATTGAGCAATATTCACACTCTTTAACTGTTTCCCCAAGTGCAGAAGCCTACAGCAGGCTACAGATACTTGTTCCTTCCTAATAAACTCACTAGGAAGAGATGGCATATATCTCAATGGGAATCTTGGATTGCACAAGAAAGCAATTTTATACCCTCTGGAGTTGCTGCCTTTGCCAGTGGCATCATAGTATATGTGCCCACATACCTTCATCACCACTGCATCAATAAATCCTGCTCCACCACTACAAAGATAAATGTTTCTTTATATATTTTTATATATATACACACRCAGAGTATCTGAGATCATGATTTTTCTTAGCATCACAAAACACCTTCTTGCYCCTGAAACACAGGAGGGATCTGTCTTCCTCACAAGATAAAAAAAAAAATTAATACAGAGAACTTAGAAAACATATAGCAACAAAAGTTGCATTTATGATCTCATCTATACTGTGCTGAAACCCAAAACTGGATGTTCCAACTCCATATCCTGATTGTAGCCCTAGACCTRATCCCATTTTATGTTTCAGAACCTGCAAATGGTGTCAGAAGCAGTTTAAGGTCATTAAAAACCCATTAACACTTTGGCAGTTAAGTCAGCTTTGTGATTTAGTCTGTTCTGGTAACTGAATACATCTTTTCCTCCAAAAGATGGGTCACTGACCTGAAAGATGTAATCCTTACAAAGATTAGACAATTTTGTGGAACAACTACTGGATTAAGATTAACCCGACTTCAGCCACTAAACTACTTGATCAACATAAAAAGCTGTAGTCCTTACTCAGTATTACACTAACAAAAGAAACCTCACTGACATAAAAGGAACTGTTTGCATGCTTCAATAACACACATATGTAGTTGTTCAAAGAAAAAAACCTAAACCCTTGCTATCTTTTCCAACCTAAATGATTCTACTATTCTATCTCTTCATACTGCAAACAAAAACCAAATATGAAGATGTCATTCATATATCCCGAGCTGTTTTCATCCTTTTTCTCAAAAGGATGATAGACATCAAGAATTTTTTTCTTCCTATAAGGCAGTCTATTTCTGGTTTACAGTGTTCCAGAACGATATTAAGAACTTCATCAGCAAAGCCAGCCATTCTGCCAAGAGGATGGCGTGTACACAAAGCTTTATTTAGAGTTTTAAATCCCACCATGTGCCCACAAAAGAGGTTCCTTCACTATTCTGTCCACCCCTGTAGCATCTGCTAATACTTAACATAGTATTTAATTTCACTTCCAGTCTCAAAAAAAGCAGCAGCCAACATTTCCACGTTTAAGACTCAAATCAAGAAAATATTCAACATTGTTAACTTCCCATTTAGTCAAGGGGACCTCCCCCTTAAAAAAATAATCTCAGTAATTACTCTTGATAGGTAGAATTTTGAGTGCCCAAGTGGTGCAGTATCAAGCACAGAGGATCCTGATTCCAGCAGAGAAAGGACTCCTGCACTACTCCTGCTTCCAAGGACCTAACTTTTAAATCTGCATGCCAAACCAAGAGTGGGGAAATAAACAGAGCAGATGATGTGAATACTAACTTAATCACTAAGAGGTCCCAGAGATGTAATCAGATGGASAATAACAGCTCACAGGGGATAATTTATTCTGAACTGCACCATAAGATTTGAAAAGGTTGTTTCTATCAAACATTATGGGTTATGCCCTAAAAAAATTGAAGGGTTAAAAGTTAAACAACTGTGGATGCTGCTGAGGCAAAAGCAACAGGGTAATTGTGGACAACAACAGGGAATTGTAAACATTTCTCTAAAGTTCTCACTTATTGCCAAGCCATATTRGTACAGGCCTAGCTTCTTTTCAGGAACACAATCATCCCTGGAACTGGTAACAGAAGTTGTACTCTTTATAACTCCAATTCCTCTCCTGTATTCAGTATCTAATTCCAAAACCAGATATCTTCTCCTATCCCCATAGGAACTGTAAGTTCTTCTCCAAACAACATCTTCAAGGAGAAGACACTCAAGCCAAACACTTCTGTCTAGAACCATAGAAGTTCTCTCCATTTAATTAAATTCCAACTCAGGAGATTCCAGTAGGATGTCTAGACAACCACTAGCAATTTAACTAAACAGCTTTCTCATAATTGCATTAGGAAAGTGCATGGCTTGCTGAGATGGCCTAATTATGTGTTAAGAGAGCTTTAAAATAAACTTTCCTAAAGGAAATATTTGGCATGGTTTGGTTTCACCTACTGGTCTGGTTGCACATTCTGTCATTTTGCCACAAGTACCACAACAGAATGCACAGCTCCCCACAGTAACTGCATTCAGGGTGCAGATTTTTGTCTAGATGGCTTATACATAGGGCATTGTAGCTTAAAAAGACATAACAAGAAACAGGATGTTCAAGAAACTAAAGAAACTATGATTCACATGGAAATCTAACACACCAGAGAAGTTGCAAGTGTCAGGCAGCAGCATGTACTAATAAGAAAGATTTGTTAGAGTTACCTTCTTTGTATATAACTACTCAAGGTAGGTCAGGAAATAAGACTTTCTCATTTTTTTTTTAGCAAATGAATTTGCCTAAAAAAACATTTCTTAGTCCTTTCTTAAGTCTTCCCTTATTCAAAATATTTCTGTGGAAAGAGTGGAATAAGTTGTTTTCAGCAACTGAAACCCAGAGTGTTTTCCAGTTTATAAAAAAAATAGACACTCCAGCTGCCAATAACAAAGGAGAGAAACCAACCTCTGGCTTAAGTTCTGAGTTCTCATGGAAGCTTCTGTGGAGTTAGAAAACTCTTTTTCCATCCCCACCACCATAACCTCCCCTGATACTCAAACTGTGTTGGATAGTGCACAGATAAAATACTTTCTTTCACATATAAAGCAAGTGCACACGCCAGATGTACACAGCAAGTAATCACAGTTCATGTTTACACAGGGAACAAAAGTTTTCTCTGAATACTCCTGTATTTTGTCCAAATTTCTTGTCATTACTTTTGAACTCCCATACCATTCTATTTGCAGCTTTGATTTCCTGCTTCATTCCTCATAGAGCAGAAGGTTAGACTAGATGAGCTTCTAATGTCCTTTACACATTGAATTATCCTAACACAGGAATATACTACGAGTGTCCTAACACAGGAGCATTATTCTAATAAAGGGATACTGTAACTACCTCTCAGGCCTAGGACATCGTGCTTAGATTCCTCTCAAAGACCCCATAGTTGCACTAAGCTCACAGTGATGAGCAYGTGCTCCTTCCAGCCCCAATACTGATAAAAAAAGTAGTTTCCTGTTCAAGACATAGAAGCAGTTTTAAACTTCTGTGGTCTGAACAACACYCAGTACATATTCCACAATACCAGACAACTGCAACAGATCGATGGAGTTCCTTACCATGCTATATTACACCAACTGCGGAGGTAGAGACAGAAAGTGTCTAAAAAAATTTTAAAAAATAAATAAACAACAACAACAAAAAAAACAACAAACAAACAAAAAACCAAAAAAACCCCACCACAACAAACCAAAAAACAGAAAACCTCTGATGTAATATACTAACATCCCATGCTTTTCTGCTAACATTTACCTTCCCCATCAGACAGGGCTCACAACCTTGAACTATCCGACAGACTGAACACTGACTGTCATTTGGGCTTCCTTTACTCAGGTAGCTTGGCAAGTGGCAAAACCATTCAATACTGATACATTGCCAGCAAATGAACAAACAATTGCCCTTAATATCCAGTAGCTATAAAGCTGAAATCACCAGCTGAAGACAGTGTATTAGTGCACAAGTGGTATGGAGTACAGTAGTTAAGCGGTTACAGAGCACACTAAAACAGAACAGAATTTTATTCATGCATTCAGCATGTAAAGAGTTGCCATCTCTCGAGTCACTTACTTCTGAGCTGGTAAGTGCGTACGTTTATACAAATATCTCCAAAACCAAACTGAAGTAGCTGAGCTCTGAAGCAGGTTTCTGCTGGATAACCTTAGTTTTCTGACTATCCAAAACCATACATAGAAAGCAAAAACATACACTTCCTGTATTGCCTAGATTTTTTTTTTCTAGATTTTTGAATGAATTGTTATGTTCAGCATGATCCGTTGTTATGATCCAGCATCTTTTGAGTCAGGGAAGGAAGGGGTTTTTTTGTTTGTTTGTTTAACACCACCATTGGAAAGCTACCGATCAATTGACCAGATCTTTTCCTACACTGCAGCTTCAAATACCCAAACCATCAACTTTCCTGAAGAAGGGTCAGGCAGTCTGTGCCTGTCAGGGTGGGAAGTAGACACTCCCAGGATGGTGAAGGCTGGAAGCTTGTGACTTCTAGCACCAGGAGGAAGTTTCCTGCTCCGCCTCAAGATCTGCAGAATAGATTCAGTGCCCTCATAGCCAACAAGGGTCTAGGAGCTCTGTTTAAGAAAGCACCCAAGCCAGGTAAACCAGGGCCATGCAGGAGCACCAGAAGAAAGCAGCAAGTGATGGGAATGGGAGATTCCCTGTTATGGGAGACAGAGGCCCCCATCTGCTGACCTCACCCACCATGTAGGAAGGTTTATGCTGATCCAGGATGTTGCAGAAAGACTGCCAAGGCTTGTCAGGCCCTCAGGCTTTTACCCCCTTGCTGCTGTTTCATGTAGTCACCAAGGATAATGCCAGGGGTGACCAGGGGAGTTTCAAGCCTGACTACATGGCCCTGGCAGTGATGGTCAAGTGCCCACAGGGTCCAGGTGATGTTCTTCCTGATCCTGCCAGTGAGGGAAAAGGGCATGAGGAGTAGCAGACAGACCCTGCAGGTCAACGGTTGGTTTCACAGTGGTGTTGGTAACAGGGTTTTAGTTTTTATGACCATAGGACCCTTTTTTTGAGGCTTAAGGATTTCTAGGAAGAGATTGGATCCACCTAAGCGGGGCAAAAGCATCTTTACCATGGGTTGGCCTACTTGGTGAGGAGAGCTTTAAATTAGGAATGACTGGGGTGGAGGGGAAGATGATGACCAATAATCAGGTGAGGAGGTTGCCAATCACATTGACAAACAAAGTTTGTGGGGTGATGTAAGCAGTAGGGACCTTGTAAACAACAAAACAGAGTTGAAGGGGGCCCACCTCAAGCATATCCACACAAAGTGCCCACCAGACAGAATTATGGGCAAAGCTCTTGCTCCTTTTCTGGGATCTCAGCACAGCTGGGTGCCTCTCAAGTGCACTAATGTATGCAGCATAGGAAATAAACAAGAGGAATTAGAGGTCTGTGTGCAGTTGCAGCTGTGATCCCACTGGGGTTACAGAGACATGAGATTGCAGCACTCCAGACATGTGAGCTGTGTATGGCTTCAGGCTCTTTAGGAGGAAGACAGCAAGGAGGGAGAGTTGACCTTTACATGAAAGAGCAGCTAGAAAGCATGAAGCTCTGCCTTGGGACAGATGATAAGCCAGCAGAGTTTAAGGGTTAGGATTAGAGAGCAGAACAACATGGGTGACTTTGTGGTGTGTGTCTGCTACAGATCATCTGATCAGGAAGAAGAAACAGATGAGGCCTCTTCCAGAGAACTGGAAGAACCTCACATTTGCAGGCACTGGTCCTCATGGGGGCTTTAACCACCCCAATATATACTAAAGAGGCAACACATCAGTCCCTGGGAAGGTCATGGAGCAAATAATCCTGGAAATCATGTCCAAACATATGAAGGATAAGGTGGTGAAATGGGCTGACAGGAACCTCATGGAGTTCAACAAAGGGAAGTAAAAAGTCCTGCAGCTGGGTAGGAAATAACTCCACGTACCAGTACAGGTTGAGGGTCAACCAGCTGGAAAATAGCTTTGCAGAAAAGGCCCTGGGGGTCCTGGTGGACACCAAGTTGACCATAAGCCAGCAATGCACACACATAACAAAGACRACTAACAGCATCTTGGACTGCATTAGGAAAACTGTTGCCAGTAAGTTGAGGAGGGGGTCCTTGCCCTCTGCTCAGCACTGGTTTAAGGATGGATCTGGAGTGCTGGGGGCAGGTCTCGGCTCCCCAGTGCAAAAGGCACGGACGTACTGGAACAAGTGCATTGAAGGGCCACGAGGTTGATCAAGGGATTGGAGCATTTGACATACAAAGAGAAGATGAGAGAACTGGGATTATTTAGCCTGGAGAAGATGAGGCTCAGAGGGATCTTACCAATGTGTATAAATACCTGAAGGGGAGAGAAAAGAAGATGAAGCTGGACTCTTCTCGGTGGTATGCAGCGAGTGGAAAAGACACAACGGGCACAAAATGAAATACCAGAAAATCCACTTAAACATAAAACAAACAAACAAGAACTTCTTTACAGCGGTAATGGTTGAGCACTGGAGAAGGTTGCCCAGGGAGGCTGTAGAGCCTCCATTCTTGGTGATATTTAAAACCCAATTGGACAATGTTCTGAGTAACCTGATCTTATTGACCTGCTTTGAGCAGGGGGGTTGGACTAGATGATCTCCAGAGGTCCCTTCCAACCTCAACTATTCCTTGATTCGGTGAAGTTATGGGGGACATTACTGTCTAAGCTAGTAATTAACTTACTTTGTCTGCCTAGGCAGTGTGAAAATATTTTAAAAACAAAGCTACTGTAAGGCTGTAAGTGTAGTAAGAATGCAAGTGCAAGCCTCCTCCAGGAACCATTCTTTTCATTAAACAGCTGACAACTAAAACTGGAATTCAAGCCTGTATCTCCTGTTTTGCACAATACTGCCTATAGTATAAGCAGTCTTTCTCAAAAGTTTTATATTTATATTTACACATATCTTAATGCCAGAGACTTCTCTTATTCCAAAATGTCCTGAAGATAACTTTGTCCTCTTCAGGCACAGAAGTTTCCAGGCAAAAATCCCTTTCAATATTGCAAACATACATATTTATGAATATATGGAATAAATTTTCATCACAACTTTAAATCTTAAACCTACAGGGAATACTTGTGTCCAAAAATCGTCAGTTTATCATATAAACCAGAAGGACATCAATTCAGCAGCAATTAGCTTTTTAATTCTACCTCCCTAAGATTAACCATTCGGATAGTCAGCTAGTCCAAATCAACTTAAACAACTAATCATATATAGGAACTGCTTGTGCACTTCTGTTTTCCAAACATCTGCTTTGTGCCTGGCAGGTGAAACATCTACACATATGGAAAGTTTCAGACATGGGGTCACCATGTAGGCCAAGATCATGAACTTTTGTCCTTAATTTTGTAGAAATAGATTATTGTATGATTCTACTTGCCCCATTCTGGCAAACCTTAGCCAAGAGATATTCCTAAGCAATGTACTTCATAACCTCATTGTTGCCAGTTTTAATAGACAACATGCATGTCAATAATCACAGCAAAAAATACCATTGTCTAACTAATCACTCCATCACTTGTCGTATCCTTACTGCTGCTTAGCCTGACATTAGAATTTTATTGTCAGCAGTTGATCTAACACTACAAGTTTCCGTAGGTTTTGTTTTAGTACCACCTGCAATGTTTGGGAGGTTTGCAAAGGTTGGGCTCTGTCCCTAGAAGGGTTTCCCTTGTGATCTCTTTTGCCTTCTTTGAAAGTGAAAATAATCCTTTACCACCTCAACACCATACCAAAATAGCAGGATTATTTAACTCATTCTGTCATGGAGTTTGTAAATACAAAAGGTTGTACAAAGGACCAAGGACATACCCGTTCCTTTTGCAGCTTTCATTAGGAGCAGCAATGTTAAAGTCTGAAAGTCAATCACAGGCTTAGTCATATGGTTCCCCCACAGTTTATGAGATGAAGGACAAAACCTGTTTTGTCCAAGGCAGATAGCAACACTGTAAAGTTGGTTCTCAGAAAACCCAAGAGAGTCCTGAGAACAAACTGATGTATCTAGAATTTTATAGCAGGATCTGTGGAAAACCCAAACTCCAAAACAAGCATTCCTGCAAGCAACACTGTAAAGTTGGTTCTCAGAAAACCCAAGAGAGTCCTGAGAACAAACTGATGTATCTAGAATTTTATAGCAGGATCTGTGGAAAACCCAAACTCCAAAACAAGCATTCCTGCAAACAAACTTTCAGACCCCTTCCTTTCAGGTGCTGAGGGAAGGCTTCCTCCTCTGTGTGGGGCAGCTCTACTCAGCAGGAGTCCTCTGGGGCTGCTCTAACCATCTGAGGACATCACCCACCCTCAGAAGCTCACGGAAGGCAGGTGCGAACACCACATCAGGTCAAAAAGCTCTACCAACAAACATGGTCACTACAGCACGGTTCTGAAAGTCTCGAAACAATTGCAAGGTAAATCAAGATGTCGTACACAGTCCCATAATAGCATTGGACTTACGACAGCTTTAACTTCTTAAGGGAACCTACATTATACTGTGGCCGATAAGATACATGGGGGGAAAAAAGCTAGAGCCTTTTTTCTTTCTTTAGGTTTTCCCCATGGAAATCAGTTTCACCCTCCCTCCTGCCAGAATTGTCAGCATTTCCCCTGTAAGCATGACTGTAGGCAATTGGCTTTCCCAGAGCTCTTTCTGCAATTTCTGTATGTGAGACAACATGGGTAATCATTATTCATGAAACCTACACAACTCACAGGACAGTCACACTCCGTGCTGAGCACAAGCCATGTTCTCTCTCTCGTAGCAAAGAGAGGGGTTTTCTCTGCCCTCTCAAAATATGTTTCAGACATGGTTAAAGTTATTGACAGACTGTTTCTTTCTTTTGGAGAGGAAAGGCAGGATAAGGAGCTTGTTTAGCATGTCAAGAAGACACAGTTTGGGGAGAAAATTACCAACAACACTGATATTTCTCCATTTCTCTAGATCTGTCTCTAGAATAGTTGCAGCACTGTGCAAAAGCACCAGTCCAAAAGTTGACTAATTAGCCCTTAAAAAAGAAAAATAAATCCTTACATTAAAAAGACCAGCTGCAGAGTGACCCACTGGACACACCCTTCTCTCATAAAAACTGAACAAATAAATTCTCCCTTGCTCTCATGGGCTTCCTACATCAGTACCTTCACTGAAGAGCCAAGAGGCAGAATTCAGCTGCCTGGGCAAGGCTGCTGCAGGAAACACGGAATATGAGGAATGCAGACAGCAGTTTTATTAACATTCAGGTGACACCTAGTACATGAAACCCACCCACCCCACCCCCATTTCTGCAATAGATTATATTCAAAGTAATAACCTACAGCATGGCTCTTCCTGAATTCGTAACCTGTTGAAAACAGGACTTGCTCTGGTGAAGTATGTGTTCATGTGAACCCCGGTCCTTGCGGGTCTCACTCGTGTCACTTCAGCCTCAGTTCAACAACTGCTCCAACCCACAGCTGTGTGCATGGCAGTCCAGCCTTTTTTCTCTCATTCTCCCTAACGTAAGATGCCCAATTTCATAAATCAGGCAATATAGCAAGCTCTCCAGCTAAACCCTTTCATTAACATTACTTGCCCTGTGTCAGCCTCTGCATAACAAAGCAACTCAGCCAGATGCCAGGAACTAGACCTTAGGTATTTCAGTGCTTTTAAAATGGTGAAACAGGGCATATGTTCATAATTCTTACTACCAAAATAGCGACAAGTCACTTGTGCTACTTAACATACCACTGGAGACAACATCAGATGGAAGGGAGGGAAATTATTGYTGTGTTCCTTGGAAAGCACAAGGCACTAGCGCTGCAATAAACATCTATGTCTTCCCTCATCATTTTATCCAAAAAACCTTTAGCCACCTCCTGTGGTCTCTGTTGTTATCATTACACTCACTTTAATAGCACAGCCATAAATTTAAATGCAGTCAGCTGCATGACATCAGCACAGCTGTGCAGCTAGTCTAATTGCTCAGAGTGATGTCATTCATCAATTCCAAACCTGTCCTACTAGACACCATTTTCCCCTATAAGGTAACTCATCCAGTACTGAATTTATATCCAGACTATAATGTGTTCCAGAGAAACTGTAAAATTATTCCACTGAAACCATGCTTTGGGCTGTTGTTAAAGACTGGGAAAGAAATAGGCCATTTTAGCTTATTCACATGGATAATAGCTCTTATTTGTGCGAACCACAAAACAAACTTTGACAAGAGCCAGGCATTGTGCCTTGCTTACATGGAAACACCAGCTTTACCTCCTACCTATAACTCCTCTGTCCTGTGCTTTGTTCCTTTTCCCTCAAGTGCTTTCACACAGCTCCTATCTCCTTGCACAGCTGTCTATTGAGAAAACTTACACATTTCTATAAACTTTGCTTATGCTTGTGACAGGTCAGTATGAATATACCTACTGAAGTGCATTTCAGACTTTTTTCTTTAAAAAAGGACACTATAGCTATACTGTCTTGAAGAACTCATTATTGCCTCTTAAAACCACACACGGTTTTATTTGCTTTACGCTTGTTAAAATGCCCAAAACAAAACAATCAATTCATGTTTTAACAAAAATGCCCTAATCTAAAGCAATTGCATCCATGCATTTCAAAGCAAAAACTGAAATAATGAGATCAGAACAAAGGATTTACTTCAGTTGTATTTATTTGGCATCATCTACGATTTATTCACATAACTAAGTTTTCAGTTCACATTATACTGAGGCTGGCATAAAAGTATTATTATCTAAAATAAAAGCCTCATTACTTCAATACAATGCATTACCGAGCAACTACGTTACTACATTAAGTAGCATTGCAATTACTGATACTCTGACACTAAATAAATTCTATAGATTTTACAAGTGGCTCCAATGTAACTAAAGGCAAAATTACAGCATAAATTAAGGTAAATCAATGTCAGCTGGCACAATGATCTTGTCTTTTTTATGTTTAAACAGACAACTTTTTTGGTATATCAGGAGACACTACACCACTGTGGTAGGAAATGCAACCACAGAAGATTCAGGTGGCTAAGTCCCCATTTAAAAAAACCACACAAACCAATTATTTTTAGAAATTCTACACATCTACTTGCATCATTTTCCCAAGACACTGCAGCTCAACCATTTCTGAAAGAAAAATCTCCAACAACAACAAAACTGTCAGTATAAAAAAAAAAGCTTAGTTTGTAGAGTTTATATCTAGGAAGCCTTTTTCTGTAAAATATATTCTAAAAATAACTCTTGGATTTTAACATGTGAATGGCTGAATATAAACTGTTACTGTTATCAGCACTGTCTTCCCACCCAAGCAAAGCTTGTTCCATGTGCACTTAGGGAACAACAGACTGAATGGACAGCTATAGCTCCTCCGTGAACTCGCAAGCAGCCAGGATGTCTCCAAAAACTCTAAAATAACTTTGCCAACCTCTGTTAGAAAAGATAGCGCCTTTGAGAAAAGGAACAATAATTCAAATGCAGTCCATGCAAGAGTTCATAGCTATGTAAGTCTCCACACTGCCAAAGGTGAGCAGCATGCAAGGTAGAGAAGCACAGCAAATAGACATGTTTTGTAATCATTACTACATGGTTAGTTTCCCCTCTGTGCAATATTTTTCTCAGTCACTGTGTCTGGGCCAAGAATAAAATGCCACCTAAAAGGGGAAGGGTAGCATGCAGTCAGCAGACCCTTATATCACAATGTTCCTCTTGAGAACATGAACTACCTTGAAAATATCCCTTCCTCCCCAAAAAAAGGCATCTTGATCTAACAGGCAGTTGTCAGACATTTTTCATTAACATGAAACTTATGCCAGCACCCAGACATGCAGTTTGCAATCCTTACACTTGCAGTGGAGTGAGCTACCTTTTATGTTTGACTATAAGCCAAAAGCATTTTGGTGCCCACACCTGTCTTCAAGAACAGGATTTCAGAAATGCTGGGATTAGAACTGAACCACATGTCCTACTTGGACAAGTAGAAGTGTGAGTAGCCTCTCAGTGTTAGCTCATGAATAACCTTTATCAATGAGAGCAGCCTTACTGAACTGTGATGAACCAGTTACCGCAAATACACGTTACATGGACCAAGTATTCAGCATCTCTATTTGTTAATCAAGAATCTACTTATATTTTCCTGGCCAGAAGTTTTTTGTTGTACTTGAAAGAGTTTTCTTGTTGGTTGACTCACTAGTTCTACAGA
>JAYKAV010000567.1:1075142-1139155 GCA_035582835.1 Phoebastria nigripes
CCTCAAGAAATACAGGCCTTGGAAAAAGCCTGGGTTGGCTTTCACTTTTAGTCTTTTTTCACCTAGAAGAAAATTCCATCCCAGTAGGGTCCAAGTAAAATTCACACCTTCCTTTCTTTCTTTCTTTAATGTATTAGTTGGTGCCCTAAGTAGTCTTGGGATAACACATGAAAGATTTATTAAAATACACTGTCATTCTAAGACAGAGAAAAGCTAGTCTGACTTGAAACTTCAGCCACAAGTCAAATGTAACATTTCATTTAACATAATTGCATATGAAAGACTGCTACAGTACTAGATTAGGCACGAACAGACATTTCTAAAGAACCATGTATGAAGTACTTATCCATTGTTTATGCAGAAAGAGAGACCATCTGTGACAAAAACTTATCTACAACTCCAGAACAATGAGATTTTTGAAGTAAGCTAAACCCTTAACAGAAAAGAATAATTTGAAGTTAAAAAGAGCACTGAAGTCAATGTGACAGAATCTCTCGTCTTGAAGTTATTCTCCTTTTGCAGATTGCTACCTAAGGAATACCTGGAGGCAGGATCCGCCATTGCCTCGATTCCCTGCATGTTTATCACATGCGTTCATCACTACCCTTTCTCTTTCACTGTTGTAAGAGGATCAGTTGGGAGTTTCACTGCTGCCCAGACAGGTAGGCAGCTAGCAATTATCTTTCAAAATGAGTATTTTGGCAATGTTGCACTGTGTAAACACTCCTTTGCCACTTGGAGTCTTTTGATCCTACTCTTTGGGTTTACTTTTGTCTTTTTTAATTATTCACACCAAAATACTAGCTATAATACTTGCTTGGTCAAAGAAAAGACACCTTCCTCATCAGACATTAAAAAACAAAAAGGGGTATTCAAACTGTTACCAAGGCCATCTCCATTAACAGTCAGATTTCATTACTCTTGTGAACTGTTAAGCCAACAACTCCAGAATACTTCAGCTTTCCTAAACATTGTGATGGAAGAGTAAGCATAATTGCTTACCAATTCTATGGAATAACTTTTTTTTTTTTTTAAACACTGAAGCTTCCTTAGAGGAGGGGAACTTTTCACTTTGCCACTCTAAGAGACAAGAAAGACACGATGGACTCTCATATTTCTGTGCTTCTAGTCACAGGACACATTCAGGTACCAAAACAAGTGCTCAGCATTTACTCATGATTCTGTCAGAATCAGTAATTTCTGTAAATCAAATACATGAATCACTAAAATGGCAAGTACGTACTGTAAACAATGCAAACCTTGATGTGAAGGAGAATGGTTCACTTCATCTTTCATGTGATTTTGTTTTAAAAAAGGGCACTTTTGAAACAAAAAAATCTATGCAATTTACAGGTACTATTTCATGTTAATGGTGAAACAGTCACAGGAAAAAGGTTTCTTTTTAAAGCTAGAAAACTTTATAACTACAGCTGTCACTAACTATGCAAAGACAGTGCTATGAAGCCTTATTTTTCAAGTATGCACTTCTTATGGCCATGTACTGTAACGCAGAGCATGTACAGGTTCCCTGCTCACACTAAAATCATGGGATAGTTTGAGATACTTGTATGTCGTGGTTTAACCCCAGCTGGCAACTAAGCACCACACAGCCGCTCGCTCACTCCCCCTTGGTGGGATGGGGAAGAGAATTGGAAAGGTAAAAGCGAGAAAACTCATGGGTTGAGGTAAAGACAGTTTAATAGGGAAAGCAAAAGCTGCGCACACAAGCAAAGCAAAACAAGGAATTCATTCACTCCTTCCCACGGCAGGCAGGTGTTCAGCCATCTCCAGGAAAGCAGGGCTCCATCATGCGTAATGGTGACTTGGGAAGACAAACGCCATCACTCCGAACGTCCCCCCTTCCTTCTTCTTCCCCCAGCTTTATATGCTGAGCATGACATCACATGGTATGGAATACCCCTTTGGTCAGTTGGGGTCAGCTGTCCCAGCTGTGTCCCCTCCCAACTTCTTGTGCACCCCCAGCCTACTCACTGGTGGGGTGGGGCGAGAAGCAGAAGAGGCCTTGACTCTGTGTAAGCCCTGCTCAGCAATGGCTAAAATGTCCCTGTGTTATTAACACTGTTTTCAGCACAAATCCAAAATGTAGCCCCATACCGGCTGCTATGAAGAAAACTAACTCTATCCCAGCCAAAACCAGCACATTGTATCAGGCTGTTATGCCGAAGACAAGCCCTCTCATTGCCAAATGGCACCAAGATTATTTCTGCAACACCAAACTGCCATGGGATCATAACGCATGTGCAAGGTATAGTCAATACGGGCAATATGGCCACAGCAATGCAGCAGCGAGTTCACTACAAGTTGGGAACTCATGCACACCCTCAAGCTTCTGCTGCCTGCAATAAAGTAGGCATCAGTGCCATCGCTGCCTCTATTAGCAAGCTACAAAAGCCAGAATTCAATTCTGACAAAACTCTGTTGATCTTGGGGGATGGGTGTGTGGGGGTGTGTGTGTGTGTGTAATCCAATAGCCTCTCCAGTATCACAGACCAGTATAAATGGATTAATACAGAGAAAATAAATTCCAGTACCTTTTAAGAGTCCTACATGAAGCCAAAAGCTTTATTGTGTTCCTCTCATTGGTACAAACGCTCATAAACAAATGACACCAACAAAACCGTAAAGGTTCATATAAGTTTCCCTATAGAATCTGCTATGGCAGCAACTATACAGTATATTGTGCTACATCAGTGAAAGCAGGCATTTTCCAGTTCTTTATGGGTTCAGTCCTGGGATTCATTCTCCAGGGACTGAAATAAAAATGCTCACAGACACACAACATGCAGTTTTCCTTGATCTACAAGTACCATATTCATCTTGTGCTCATTAAAAAAAAAGCCCCACCCCCCAAGAAAAATGAATCATCAGAATTTGAGGACTTAGTTCTTGATATTTTATTATTTTATTAGGTGTCTATTTTGCACACACTCTGAACATTAATCTCCTGTAGTCAATGAATAACTGAAGTTATTTCAGGACTATTTTACAGTTAGTTTTAAGGATGCAGTGTCTACACCTCTCTCAAGGGGTGACAAAAGACTGCCTCTAGGATACAAATTCACTTATTTCAAGGGCTTTTCTCACAAAAATACACTAAAATTAAAGAATAATTGCATGTTTCTGCCACTAATATCTTCCACAGCCTTTCATCCAAACTTTTCTATGTTAGCAGCTTGATWGCCTGCTACAGAAGCAAATTAATCTGATGGCCTTAGCCTACACATAGCACTGGATGCAGTCCAGGTTCAGTTACTCATCTGATCTATGAAGATAAATTGTTGAAATAGCTAAAAAGTAAAGGTCTTCCAACATAGCAGGAAGCGTTCAGGAAGGAATAACCATTATGTTTGAGGAAAGGTCCGTTTCAGCTTCTGAATTTGATGTTCTGCTCACATTGGGATCTGCAAGTCTCCAGTTTACCTAATCTTTAGTTTCCAGTTTACCAAAAGGGTTATGTGCACATGGCCCTAAAATTATAAGCCAACCATGCATCCTGAACTCCAGACCTGATAGCACACAAGACCCCTGCATCACTTGCCATTCTCTCCACTTTTTCAAAAAGGTCATTGCACACTGCATAAAAACCTGCCCAGCTGCCCAAGACCTACGCCCCCCTCAGGAGCTACTGCTTAGCATCCTTGAGGTCACTACCGAATACCATTGCTATGAGTGCTACTGCTTCCTCACCAGCACAGTCACTGAAACAGCAATAGCTCAGAGACTGTCTAGGCTGACTGTCACAGATTCCCATCACATCTCTTTGATGAACACATTTTCTCTAAGGCACAAGAATCTTTGTCATCTTAAAATCTTTGAAGCCAGTTTAACATCCACTTAGAGAAATCAAAAGACTTATTTTAAACACTATGAATAGTAACTCTAGCCCACAGGTGGGACTTGGCACTACAGCTCAGGTGGGTTTTTTTGTTTTGGTTTGGTTTTTTTTAACCTCTCCTCTTCAACAGAAAGAATAGCTCAGGAGGACAGTATATATCAATACTATAATATAAAAGCACATGAGAGAAGTGACATGCAAGGGACTAATTTTGTTTTCTTTTTCTAAGTGAAGTTTGATCACAACACAGTAAGAATCTGAATTTGATGTATTTGTCAGCTTTTAAAGCTCCAGCTTGCATTAAACTGTCACTTTGGACGTATCTTAATGATCCCCACCCACTGCCCTCAACCACAAGACAAAAAAGAAGTCTTTTTCTGATGACATAGCATACAAAATTTGATCCACATCCAGGTAACAGAGTGTTTAGAGTTGAAACACGTATCAGCAAATAAATACAGCTTGGTCAGCAATGCACACCACAGGTCCCCTTGTAACTATCCTGACTACCGTTGCATGAATGGGGTAGAGGAGAAACAGGACACACAGCTTCTTGACTGAATGAGACATCCCGTGAGTGCAGCACAACATCTTAAGTGGCAGTTCACAAAAAAAAAAGCCTATTACATACACGCACACACTCATGTGGATTTTTTCAAGATTATGAATGAGCAAGATTTCTTAAAGGAATACTTCACTGTGAGTGGAAAAAAAGCATGTGATATACATCACATTGGGATTTCTGCTAGCACCCTAAAAAGCTTCAGACATTTTCAGTTCTCAGCTGTGACCTGAGCCTAGCCTCATCATCCACTTCAATAACTCAGATCTCTTCTGATTTCTGTGCATAGAAGACATTTCAGAGTTCACATATCAGTATTTCAGCCCTGTAAGAAGTTTTCATAAATCTGTTTGCACACTGCGTCCTCCCTTTGAAGGGGGAACACAGAAGCCAAGGAAAATGCAGAAGAAATCACTCAACTGCACACTGAAAAACTTTGGTTCAAGTTGAACTGAACCTGTCATGCAGAATGAAAGGCTTTGTAATGCCCCCAACTTTCCAGTAACAGTAAAAGTTTCAGTGAAATCAAAACAGCTCTCTGGTTTACCTTGGCTTTGATGCCAGCTAGAAGCCAAATTAAATCAGGCATATATTTAGTAAGTTTTCTCACATAGTTTTGCTATGCGTTTCAGTACATACTCAGCTGTTGCTGTAAGGATTATATTTAAGAGCTTGCCCTCACCTGACTGCTACAAATTTACGTAAGCCCATTACAGCATTTAGGCAATTTCTTACAGCAAGCATGGCACACCTTGTATTTGTCTTCATGCTGAGTTTCTGTTTACACTATCACATCCACACTAACGTATGAAGAAGAGTAATGCAAAAAAGTTACCTTCTCGGTCCCTCGTACACCTGATGCCACTGAATGCTCCAGCTACAGCCACATCAGGACACGCTTTCTGAGACGGCACTCGCAAGTGGAAGTAGATGTGCAGGGTGAAACACTAGAGGGCAACAGATGACCTTTAATAAGCTTAAGTGAGCCCTTAGACATGTTTAACACTTAGTCCCTTCTTGCTTTTGACAGCAGTCTTATCTGCCTTGATTTCAAGCTCTAGTTCAAAACTTGTGCAAAGGAGGTGCATATTCTACCATGTAAGCCAGGCTACATGAGTACGTGTATGCTCATTGAATGCCAACTGCTTTCCTTCCCATTCACTCTTCCCCCCCCCCCCCTTCCCCCTTCCCATTAAAGCCTCATCCACATCTTTCAATGACATAAGTTTAATCTTTTCCATGTGGTGTACTTGTTTATCGCATTTGCCACAGTAAAGTACCTATCCATAACTAGAAATAATTCTTTTAATGGAAGAGAGAATTAAGTCTTGATGAGGTGCATTCTAATATTTTAACAATGGAGAGGGGGGAAAAGGAGAGTTGGGCTGATTTCCTTGCAGGATTCTGCTAAAACTAGTGAATAGTCTTATGGATTGATGATTTTTGATAGACAAATTCACCCTGAGCCCTGATATGATCTTCCCATGAACCATTTTCACTCCTTCCCAATAATAATCCTGCACAGAACAAATGTAATAGTCTTCTGCTTATATATGAAGATACAGTTTTCCAAAAAGGGTGAAAAAAAAGAGAGAGCACTTGAGCGTATCACTCATCTAGCAATTTGCATATGAAATTAGATAAAGAAGAAAAATAATTAGACAAACAAGTTGCATGCAAGCCTTCCCTTTTACTGTTTGTTAATTTTGTCCCAGGTTATTAGGGGGAACAGTTTTGCCACTTGAAAATTTTCATACCAGTTGAACAGGATAAATCACATTCTGCTGGGAAGACCATTCCTTGGGTGTTTGATAATTTAAGTTTGATCTTTCCATTCTTAAGAAGTGTAACAGTCCCCAGATGGGGCAGAAAGAGTTGTGGAAGGACATTTCAGGGTTCATAATCATAGGTAGGTGTGGTAGCATTATTTAAGAACTGCCTGGACTAAGAACTACAGTTATGGATGAAGGAAGAAGGTTTGAAGTAGAATGAACTAAGCCCATGTTTAGTACAAACAGTCCCCTTGAAACAAATACCAGATTTTAACAAAGTACAAAGAGGTGAGCACAGACCCAAAGTAGAAGGCTTTGAGCCTGAGCAGAAGTGGAGTCTCTAGTCCCCGAGAAAAGTATGGGTAAAATGACTTTCAGAAAAGAAAGCTGCAGCAGCTACTGCCAACTTTAAAAGAAAACACAGCTGCTTGTATCAAACTGGACCAATACTCTTCTGACTGAGTCTTAGGACTGCCTTCTAACACCTTACAATGGGAAGTCAACGTGCCTGCGTCTTGCCACCAGACATCTGCTCATAAAGTGACCCATCACGTCTTGCCCTGATCACAGAAGACCTCTGTTACCATGTCAATCACTTCATTAATTCAAACAGCAGTGATTTTTTTTGTAGATACTGCAATTTAGGAAGTGGCCCCATATGGATATCAGAGTACTACTGTATGACAACATCTACTTTTCCTTTAAGACTTCAGAAAATTTGTCTATAAATTCTACAAAAATAATTTCAAAAGACAGATTCCAAAGACCTGTTTTCATAAGCCAGCAAATGCAATAAGGAAAGAGGAGGGGGGAAGGAAAAGGAGGAGGGAAGGAAAACCATCATCTTTAATTACCCTATAGCATCCTTCTCATATCTTCCCCCTTCTAATCCAGAATACTTCTGTCTTAATCAAAGCACAGAGAGACTTGCCCTTGAGATGAATCAGAGCTATGTAACTGAAGGCAACTGTTTTCTACAGGTCCCCTTACCTTCTCTGGTGAAGTAAGATGAGAAAAGTGATGGAAAGGCAGTCTGCTGGTCAAAGCAGTTCAACTTTTGAGACAAAACCAAACCCTGTACTACTACTTGAGTTCCTGACTAAATGTAGCTGAGTAACAAGTCAAGCTTTTCAAGGGCAATTGCTAATTGAATACATCAGATTTTCTCAAGTGCCTCATGTTACTGGGGTTGGAGTCATTAAAAAGCTGAATGCCTACAACTGTGATGAGAGATGACAGATCCTCTTTAAACATGGATATTTATAGCACTTCATGTACTCTTAAAAAAACAAAACAAAACCAAAAAAAACCAACAAAACAACAATGAAACAAAAAAACCCTAGCCCCTCACCCCCCAAAAAACTAACAAAAAAAACCCAAAACACACACCACCAAAAAAAAACAACAAACCAACCCCAAACAGGTTCTACCTGAGATTAATTTTCTCTACCAGAAAAAAATTAAATTGTGAGCACCTGTTTTGCCTATCTTCTTGACCTCACTGCCCACCTCCATTTCCCACCCACCTTATCTAACTCAGAAGTACTACAAAAAGAAACTATTTAAGAAACATGCAACAACCTGCTAACCTTCTAAAAAGCCATGCAAAAATTAACTTGGTCTAGACTCTACTGTGAAGATGGGTCATTTCAGTAAAATACAAAATATTAGTGGCTGTTCATTTAATGAACATTTCTCATTCAGTGAAGGGATGGAGACAAGCATCTCAAGGAGGGTGGGGAACCACACTGTGATCTTATCAGCAAAGACTGCGTATGACAGTGAGCAAAATTTTAAATTTGGTTTGTCTCAAATGTCTTACTATTTTGCCTTACAAATTCATTAAGGGTTTTTAATGGAATATTTGTGTAATATGTGTTTGCTACTAAACATTATAGGAATGGATGAAGTGTTGATGAGGATCTTAATAATTCTAACACAAAGCATGTTCCATGACTGTGCTGGTTTTGGCTGGGATAGAGTTAATTTTATCTCCTTCACAGCAGAGTGATAAGCATCCTGACAAGCCACCTSCTGACATGTGATCGGCTCTTTTGATTCCCTTATCCCTCCATTTTTCCATGCTTGTTCCCCCCGAGATACTAGCCCAGAAAAACACTCAGAAGAGAAGGTAAATTTCTGTATTTTGTCTTTTTGTATATATATGGCCAGGTGCATATGCTGCACCTGAGCAGCACAGTCTGTCCTGTCTTCTCATTAAACTCTGTTTTCCTGGGGGGGACACTGTATTCTGGGTGCACGTGTGTGTGCGTGTTCGGGGCACCAGCTACCAGCAACTGGCGCGAGTGCGGGTCTGCAAGTGAGCATGAGATCGCTAGCAAATATCAAGCAGGGATTGCTGGTAAGTAGGTGAAGCACCCTGGGAGCCAAYGGGCTATCTGTCTCCAAGAGCGAGACCACTGGAGGAGCTGGCTATGGAAGGATCAATGGGGTCCTAGCCAGCTGCTTGCAAGGCRTAGGACCTGGGGGTCGACCAGAGACCCCCCTCATGTGCCTGTGCCTCTCTAATGGCAAGACCATGGGGGCCTGGCTATCAGAAGGACCCAGGGGGTCCTGGCAAGCTGTGCGTGCGCAGAGGTCTGGACTAGCRGCCAGATGGGGGCTGTGGGCTCATATGTCCAGGTGCCAGAACCTGGGGAGGCTGGGGTCCAGGGCCAGCTACCTGGTAGTCTGCATGCTTAAGCCCAGCTGCTGGTGAGATCCACATTGTACRTATGTGTGTGCATACATACATAATTATATATGTAATTATAATTATTAATAATTAATGGTAATGATTGGCAGTAATTCTATAATTACTAGTAATTAATATATATTAATGATATATAATTAATATATTGATAATATATAATTAATGGGGTGGGTGTGTGTATATATATCAGGACAGACACACACATATAATTATGTATTAATGTTTCACACTAAGAGACTTTCATCTTGTTCAGYCAGAGAGGAGAACAGGATGAGGCCATTGGTGCCATTTGTGTGCCTGCCTGTGTTGATCTGCGTGGTCAGCCGGGTATGTGTGTGTTGTATACGTGCGGGGTGGTGCGTGCAGGGTGGTGCGTGCAGGGTGGTGCGTGCATGAACACATGGGGAATACACGCTCAGCCCCACCAGTGGTTGGAACCAAGGGCATGGAGCTGCGGCAGCCTCCCCTCCGTTGGGCTACTGGACCCACCCCCACAACATAGAGAATATATCTAGAATTCTCTCTATATTTTAGATGTTCTTATAACCACCCACTCTGTAAAAATAACTAGCCATGACATCACCTCTGAGAAGTGCTTCTATTCCTGAAGTCACTGACCGTTAGCTAAATCCTAGCCTCTTCAATGGCTATGCTGGACTAGACCTTCTTTGTACCAACACCCACTGTAGCKCACATGCTCCATGAGGCTTGCTGGAAGACAACAACTACAACATAAGTTACCAGTAACTGTTAAAAAAATCCTTTGATATCTGAAACCTTTGAAGTGACACACTTCAAATTAACAACTAACCATATAGTTTACTTCGAAGGCTTTGGTCTCAACCACAAAGCATTGAAAATAAATACAGCCCTGCATTTTGTTGCGTAGGGGAGGAAGAAGCAGAAACAATACTATACCTAAAAAAGTGTTGGTTTTGATGAACTGTATCTCAGGCAAACCAATCAGCTAAGGTAAGTTATTAGAGAACACCCCCCCACACACACACACACTTCCCAGAGAGCCTAACCCACCTGAATGGCCACTATCAACAGCCTTATCAAGAAGGCTGACTGAAGCCATCGACTTTACTCTCAGCCAAGTGACCAACTACCGCTTGCTTAACCATCAGCAGTTTCTGCCACTCATGGGAGCACTGTGCCTAGGCTTCCCAGAAGGGGTTAAGATCACGTACAGGACCATATTTCTTCCTGTGCCCTTGCCAAGAGAGTGAAGGCAGCCCTCAAAACTGTTTGACCAAAAGCAGAACAAAGTCTCATTAAGTTTTCAGACAAGCTTTCACACACTACATTCATTTTTCTTCAACCTCAGAGCAGAAAAAGAATTTCCAACCTGCATGCCAGGAAACTAATAGAACTCCTCAGTTCCTTACCAATAATCACAGTAGTACAAAACAACACACCAGCTATCCTAAGGACAGAGGTGAATTCTGACCAAGAAGCATTTTAGTATTTAAGAGAGAGAAGAAAATATTCCCTGCTGATAAATTCTTTCTTCCTAGGTAGCACATCGCGATCATGGCAAGTACCAAAATTCACCAGCAAGATATTAAGGAACCTCAAACCCAGTTTTCTTCCTTCCCATGATGTGGAAGAAACTAAACAGTGGCAGCTCTGCTCATGCTTTCCTATTGTCACCTCCTCTCCAAGTCATGCAACTGGTATAGCATTTTCCAAGTCATATACTACCATACTTGTATCAAGGTACTGACAAATTAAAATGCTTCCTAGCTTCTCAGAAATCCAATAGCARAATTAAGGTATTTGATTGCCATTTTTTACTTTTCCACTCAAGGYCATATAGTGAGAGTGTATGCAGTATATATCCACCTACTGCGTGCCAGTCAGTCATTTGCATTTAATGGCTTATCTTTCAAGAAACCCTTTGGCCCGAACACRGAGTCCCTCACTGCCCAAGACAGACTCTGCCCTTACAAACTACAGAGAGTAGCCAGTTATTAAACCTCGCCAGTTGCCTCCTCTGGTAAGAAATATTTATTCTCCTGGCTCTTTCATCCACTGGCCAGATTTCCTCCTATCTTTCATCAGGCTCAAGAAACAGAGATTAGGGTAAACTTTCTATAACTATTGAAAGGCTTAAAGAGGAGCAACAGAATGGAAAATTCTGTCACAGAAAAAAAAAAAAAACCAAAACCAAAACCAAACAAAACCCACCTTTAAACAGAAGAGAGAAGGTGGCACATTATTTTTGTAGCGAAGAGATTTGGTTCCATTACAGACACCGCCAATGTTAGCTAGAGCTAGATCTCCTAGATAAAGCTCCAAGACGCCCCCCCCCCCCAAAAAAAAGGATACTGTGAAATTGCCCCAGCCCAACTGATTCTCCAGAGCTGCAGGAAAACAGTGCCAACGGCTGGTCTCAGTCTGTGTATTTTACATGTTAAATATTAATGTTTTACTGCGTTCCTTTGCATCTCTGTTCTCCTGTTACCAGTTCCCTAAACAAACATAGATTTAAAGCCCATATGGATTGAATCTGGGAAAATTAAGCTATGGGGCATTCAGAGGCAGCCCTGCTCTTCCCAGGAGGGAGAGAAAGCAGTTGCAGGTCTATGCTCTCAGGAAGAAATGCTATATGGGATGACAAAGTTGAACCCCACAATCTAAACCTGTGGAAAGCATCCAGCTGGAGCGCAAAACAGACTGCTTACTTGAAGGAATCCACTTCTCTAAGGAATTTAAAAGACTAAAGCCATAGTATAGACCTGTCTGAGTAAGAGTCATATGCCAAGGCAAGACTGCGTTTTGACTTGGAGGAAAAAAAGAAAGAGCAGAAGACTGGTGCGCCATGGGAGGCACCCATCAGCAGAGAGATTGCTGCATCCAGGCCAACGCAGCCAAGGGGGAGGGAGGAAGTGGGAAGATGGGAGGAAAAACCTCACTTGGCTGATGAAATGTCATCTCTCAGCTCTGATTCAAGCTTCTCAGAGCTAAGGTCACATAGACAAGTGACAGGCTCCTCTCCTCACTTCGCCGTCTCACACCACCAGTACTATCCAGAATAAAAACTATTAGGACAATAGTAAGGAGCTGAATGTGATACAGAACTCATGCCTTCAATGCACGAGAAGAGAAAAGTTACACACCTACTCTTCAAAACACTTATATATGCATATCTATATAAACGTACACACATATTCAAGTCATATATATATATATATGACTAGAACTACAAGCAGACTCACTCACAGTTACTGTTTTGTTCCTGTCACGTTAAAACGAATCTAAGGAGAACAGAGGTAAAGAAGTGGCCTCACCTTAAAATGGAGATTGCCTCAGAAGTACTTAATCTAAGCCTGAGGACTTGCAATAGAGACCATTAACACCCAGTCTAGAGCACTGGCTACATTAGAGTTTTGAGCCACTGGAAGAGCAGGTTTTAGCTCCTGGGAAGAAGCCAGGAAAAGACGTGGCATCACACATTGCAAGAAGCATTGCACATGACTGAAGAGCTGAATTTTCCATCAGCCACAAGATCTATCTTTCTCAAAATCCACAGGACCTAACTAGATGTGGTTTAGATCTCCCACATTTGAAACAGGCAAATCCTCAAGGACTTCAAGTTGTCATAGCAAGTAGTTCGACTGTGGGTGTGCCTAGGACTGGCTGCATTGCCTGAGATGTGTCCCTTAGGTTTCACTCCCAGAATGACAGCTTCAGTGCGGAGGCCTGCCTGCTTCATCTTCTAACCTCCTTTCTCTCTTTCAGCTGAAAAGCACAATTACCCAGCCAGAACATCATTTTTTGAGCCCAGAAAGATCCATTTCCTCTGAACCCACCCCGATGTTCAAAAGAAGTGCATCACCACGGAGCAACACACTCGCACCTGCACAGGGATAATTTGAGYGCTGCATACAGCTCAAGAAGTGGGCCCATGTGAACTTCATGAGGTTCAACAAGGCCAAGTGCAAGGTCCTGCACCTGGGTTGGGGCAACCCCCAGTATCAATACAGGCTGGGGGATGAAGGGATTGAGAGCAGCCCTGCCAAGAAGGACTTGGGGGTACTGGTGGATGAAAAGCTGGACATGAGCCGGCAATGTGCACTTGCAGCCCAGAAGGCCAATCGTATCCTGGGTTTCATCAAAAGAARTATGGCCAGCAGGTCGAGGGAGGTGATTCTGGCCCTCTGCTCTGCTCTGGTGATACCCCACCTGGAGTACTGCCTCCAGCTCTGGAGCCCTCAGCACAAGAAAGACATAGACCTGTTGGAGCAGGTCCAGAGGAGGGCCATGAAAATGRTCAGGGGGATGGAATGCCTCTCCTATGAAGAAAGGCTGAGAGAGTTGGGGTTRTTCAGCCTGGAGAAGAGAAGGCTTCKKGGAGACCTTATTGCAGCCTTTCAGTACTTAAAGGGGGCTTATAAAAAAAGATGACGGCAAACTTTTTAGCAGGGCCTGTTGCGACAGGACAAGAGGGAATGGCTTTAAACTAAAAGAGGGTAGATTTAGACTAGATAGAAGGAAGAAATTTTTTACGCTGAGGGTGGTGAAACACTAGAACAGGTTGCCCAGAGAGGTGGTAGATGCCCCGTCCCTGGAAACATTCAAGGTCAGGTTGGATGGGGCTCTGAGAAACCTGATCTAGTTGAAGATGTCCCTGCTCGTGGCAGGGGGGTTGGACTAGATGCCCTTTAAAGGTCCCTTCCAACCCAAACTGTTCTATGATTCTATGATACAGCTTATGTAGGCTGACTATTTTAGGTAGTTTTCACTTCATGATCCATCACAAGGGTATCGTGCCTCAGCAACACCAGGGACAAAGACATAGGCACCTTTGGTTAAAAAGAAAATYGAAGTCATGCTGATAGGATGACTTAAATCTTAATGGCTTAAAGGAACCAGACCAGTTGAATTTAGCCACCGGGCTGCTACCAAAGTAGTGACATTTTCACAGAAGTGGAAGAAAAGTGCAAGGCACTAGCAAAGAGGAATGAGGAAGGACTAGCAGACCTTCTTGAAGTCACCTTCCTTCAGTTTTGGCAGGTTCTAAGAGCTACAGGTCACCTTACCAGGAAGCACAGGCTACCCATGTGTTTCTGGAGAAGGATCCTTGTTCTGGTTGACTGAAGGGGCAGAGCTCCAAATTGAACATATCCTAGAATAATAGTGGAAAAAACGAGGCAGGCCCTGGCACTGTAACTTCTTATCTCTTTCTTGAGCAGCTTAAACTAAAGTTATTAAAAAAAAAAAAAACAGCCCCCCTCTTGCAGTCTATCACTTCCTATGGGAAATAAAACATCCATTTGTAAGACTGGAGCTTTCCCAGTGTGTGTTTAAATCTTGAGGAGCACAGCCTAAGCCCTTGAGTTGCAGAGTCCTAGACAGGTATGCTGAGTCTGAACAGAGACCCAGCCCAAAGCCAAAACCCTCTAGGACCACCTAGCAAGCATGTAGCAGGTGACGACAGACATATCTGCACTAGTGACAATTCCATTATTTGCACACCATTCTAGTACCCCGGACCGATCCTTAAAGAGTTTCTATTAAAAATAATAATAAAAATGTAAGTGTATTAGAGTCAGACTATTGGCCTGCCAAAACCTCTCCGGAAGTTTGGAAACCCCTCCAGAAGATCAGTTATTTCACAGCTGCAGTTTTGTATGTTCTCTGGTGTTTCAAAATTTCACAGCCCTCAGAGGAGTATCAGGGTGTTATCTTGTAGTTTAACTAAGTTAATTCCATAACTAACAGGGAAGGATGCTTGTATCTTAGAATAAAAATGGTCATTTCTAAACTTTCATTTCAGATAGGAAAGACGAAAGACAATGCATGCCTAGGTGGCTAAGTAAGTTCTGTGGGTAGCACATCCTAATTCAGCTCTGCAATAAAAAGCAAGAGAAGGTTAACACACATTTAGCTGTATCTGCATTTCTGACAATAATAACCCTTCATTAGGGCTCAAAGATACGCCTAAGTTAATTTCAAAGCCTGGCAGACACAGAGAAATTAGATGCTAACTTCAGTCCCCCATGCCTTCCAAGCACAACAAATACACACAGCAAACAAACAAAAAACCCCAATGTTATTCCACTGAATAGCCATATCATCCATTTTCATGGCAGAAATAAGTTTTAACTTGTATTACACGTTTTGAAGTATCTGAAATGCAAACTGCAAACAAAGTGTGGTGCTTATTTTGAAATTTTACTTTTTAAAAGGTTGGTTATGACAGCAAAACTTTTCACCACTAACTCTATCATTCATTATGTGCAGTCACCACAATCATAATTGCAGGGAGTTGTTTTTTAGGACTAGCGAGCAAGCATATTTATTGGCGTATCAGAAATAGCTTATTTTTCATAGTTATAACCAGAAGGACTCCAAWTGGAAGATGAGCATCACCAGGTGGGAGGCTGGGGATACAGAATAGGAACATGAAAACCAGCATTAAATTTATTCTTTTCGTTAACTACCAGTACAAACTGTTTACAAGAAAACCTCATCATCTTTCTATGTCTTTCCTCACGGCCATTGAATGTTGACCTGTATGTGCCCTCTCTTTCTTCCTCCATTCAGGGCCTACGCTTCCAGCTTTATATCAAGCTATCCAAGCAGCAGTATCAATAAGAAAAATATAGCAGTAGGGGTATTTTTCCTCAAGAAGGACACAGGCAGTACCAAGGACGTACTGGTAGTTATAACTCACAGTGGAGTAAGGCTGCTGTTAGCCAAGCTCTCCTGGGGCCTGAGGACAACAGACCCTCAAAGAGACACCAGCATATTCTTGCTTAATGGATGCCGGTATACTCCAAAACATATTTAATATCACAATTATTACCAGGATTTGCTAGACAGACATAAAACTGGGACTGAATTTCTGAGTCATTATGGTGGCTTACACCATCATGTAAGTTTTCCAGTGCACTAGGTTCAAAACAGTCAGAAAATGATGATGCCTTTGGTGCATGTATCTCCCTTATGGCAGACAAACCGTACATTTGCTCCCACACATGTATACAGACAGGAAACTAAATATGCAATTACCCAATTTGCAAGTGTGACACATGTGCACACATCTTTGAGGACACACCCTTTCAAGCTCCATCCTGTATTTCCCCAAATTTAATTCAGTTTCTTTCCTCCCACAGACACCCATCCTGCTTGCCAAATAAAATTCTGGAAAAAAACAAGAAATGAGTAGCATTGGTCACTCTGGCTGTTTGTGAACCAAAATGTTTTTTACTCAATTAGTGCTTTATGTAGGTTCATTAAAAAAAAATAAAATAAAAAAAAAGCCAAAAAAGATGGCAACAGGAAGACAAAATAAAAGTCAACCTTTTTTTCTGGAAGTCAATTACTCAGAGAAGAAAAAAAAATTGGAAAATAGTATTTAAGAAGAGGAAAACAAATCCAGGGAAGCAGCCCATTCAGTGATGATGTTTTACTTCTACTGCTTATTTTAGGCCATGTCAGTACTGCTGGAAAGTAGTAGAGATGAGTACATTGTTTCCTAAGTCTTATCAGTGATAAATGATAAGAAATTAAAAAACAATACAAACAAGCTTCTCTTGATTATCTTCCAATATATACAGCAAGACTGAAGGAGGAGGGAAGCTACCTGTAGACTAAAATTACAATAATATTAACTACTATACCAGACTATCAGACATTTTAGCTTTACGCTACTCCAGTGACTGTCAGAGATAACAACTGACAGAAGTACCAGTATCGGGCATACAGAATAATATAACAATTGCTGAAGTAACATCGAATTGAAAGAAGTGGTTTTCAACAAAGTGGCCAAATGCAGAGGATTAAAAGAAGGGAAGAAAAAGGCTAGGACTAAAGACAAACCAGTTAATTTTCACAGGAGGATTAGTACAATATTAGAAAAAATATTAAAAAAAAAAAAAAAATCACAAATGCAAGATAATGAGAGTTTAAGCTTTTTTTCCCTAAACAGGGATCATTACAAAGAGTAACTCTTTTCTTCCCACCACCTTGGCTAATCTTGAGCATTAAGAGACTTACATAGGACACTTCTGGGTAACCATCCCCTCTGAAGGCATGCAACAAGGCCAAGCCACAAGTGCCCTCAGGCCAAGGTTACCCAAGCCTGGCTGTAGCTGGAGTCTACTCCCACCTCCGTGGGACTATTACCTACAGGCAAGGACTAAATTACAGGACTAGCTGCTGAAGTGCCCAGCTCTTAGAAAACCTGCACCTCAGTGACACTCACGTGCTGGTTCAAATAAGTGTAAACATCAGCTGAGTTGACGCGGGAGAGGACGAACAAGGCCAGGCTGAGTTTCTGCCCCTGCCAGGATGCTGTACCCCTGCCTGGCTCCCCACCGCATGCCACGAGCACTTCCAGCGAGCAGACAGGCCCCGATCATCCACTTACAGGAAACTCAGCAGCACTGAAGTGTTTTATTTTGTTTTTATTTGGGAAGGGCGTGCTAGGCCACTTCAGCTGAACAAGCAAGCTGAAATATTTAAAGTATACAGTAAGAGAATTAACCTGAACTTTACCTACAGCGGGCTCATACCATGACAAAATGCTACTAAGGGAAAAGTCAATCAAAAAGACTAAGCAAGTCTAAGCTAGCTCGCAAGCCAGCACGGACGTTAATCTCTGCCGCTGTAAGGGAACAGTTCTCAGTGCAAGAGCTATAGGTGCACACAGATTTGCACCATGGGTTTATGAATACAGASCTGCTGTCCCAGGGTACCAGCTCACATCTTGAAGTGATCCTGCTAATGGCCAGCCTCAAACTCTACCTTCAGCCATCAAGTGACATGTGCTCTTTCAGATTGTTGTTATTATTATTCAGTTTATGATACAGTCTTGGGAGCAGAGACTGTAAAGTTGACAACTGTCTTCTAAATGGAGACTAGACTGCAGTGCAAGAGTAGGCTCTCCTTCAAAATGAAGGATCCCATGCACTGGCATACCTTAGCAAGCAATGGCTAGATTCTGGTCTGCAGGKACTATTTCTGGAATATGAGAAAAATAAATATCAGACTTCTTAAATCCCTAACTTCCAGGGCCTGCYTTCTAAAGAAGGCTCTGGGCTCCAGGACCTAACCCCTAGACAGACCTCCCGTGCTGAAACTCCAGAGAAAGGCAGGCGTAACCCTCAGTTCAGTGTTTCCTGCCACCTGCATCCTGGATATTGTGTGATCTTTACAGATCAACTATCGAACCAACAATCTAAAGAAGCCTAAGCCCCAAATAGCTATGATCACCTGTTGGAGCTCAATAACCTTCTCTCAAGCCTTTGTATCTTCATATACACACACGTAAGCAAACACAGTGAATCCGAACTATGTAATTAACTCGTACTCTGCGCAGCTTTTTTATTTTTATTGCTCATTATTCACCACGCACACATCAATACAAATGAAGCAATAACTTCACCTGCACAAGAGGAAGTGGGTTGTAATTTGCTACCGACAAACACCCCTGCTATCAGAATGCTAAGAGCCTTAAACAAACATTTTTGTTGCTTACCCACAAAGCAGGATTTCGGAGCACAGTGAGGACTGGCTGCTGCCTCGGGACCAGGGCACCACGGGTTCCCCAGGGCCATCCCATGGCCCCAGCCAGGGAGCAGGGCCGGCTGGGGGGCAGCCCTGGCTCTAGGTTTCAGGCACCTCCCTGGGGACGGGCCAAGGCTAGGCTGGGACTTTAGTCCATAGGCCAGGAACAACAGTGTCCATAGCCAGGCAGGGGCATGACAGACTCCTGCAGAGCAGCTCAGACAGGACTGAGGGCCCGGGGCTGAACTGAAATTGAGCTCCTGGGCCATGGGCAGAGAGTGGCTGCAAGTGAGGCTGGTCAAGGCCATTAGGGCCTATTAGTGCCTCCAGGGCTCCAGTAAGAACAGCTTGTATGAGGCAAAACAAGTCTTATGAATAAGGGAACCATAATCCTGCAGCCTCGGGCCTCTTTCAGAGGTCAAAGGCACATAAAGGCACCTGTCATAAATGCTATTTTCAAAGCTCCTTTTGAGCTTCTGGAAAAAAGTTAGTAAGAGCCTTTTCTTCTCCCTCTTCATGTGTTCTTATTTCAAGGAAAAGGCCAAGCAGATAACATTAAACTTATATGGAAATTTCTGTAGGAGAAGGATACATTTGTAATTCAATATGGCCCTGGCTGGATACATTTCTAACACCTTGGTTTTCACTGGATGGAATAAAGACTGGACAAGCACCTACTCTCCTTGCAGTGCTCATTAGCAACCTGTCTGCTCCTGAGAATTAACACCTTTATGCCGAGTTTCTGGGCTTTACCAGGGAGGTTACAGAAGCCTCACCCCAATTTCAGCAGTCTAAGCGTATTTAGTAGTTCCTTTTCATCAAGATACTAAACCAAATTACTGGTTTTCCTTTTTGTCTATCAAATATATGTTTAGCACTAGTTTTTTCCAGCTGTAAGAAGTTGACTGGCCTATACTTATCTTTCCAAAGAAAAACCTCCTTCAGGCAGCTCAAAATCTAGAAGTTTAGGATATGCCAGAGGAAGACAGAAATCATAGCTTCTAAGTATTACGCCACATTAGCTGTAAGGAAAAGAGAATCATTACAGCTATTTTGTACAGACCAGCTGGAAAGGCAGCAGCCACAGCACTTGCTACCACATGGCTATTTCAGGACTGCAGATGCTTGGCTCTACCAGCCTCAAGAACCAGCTGCAAAAAAAGATCCCTAGGAAAGCATTTTCTTTCTCTTTCCAGTGAGAAACCCTGTAACACAAAGACCTAGGAGCAACCAAAAGGTTAGCTGTGATGTTCTGCAGAAAGATACTGTTTTCCTTAAACTTCAAAGGACTCTGGGTTTATACGACACCAGAAAGTGGATAGTACTCATTTTACAGAGTCTGGCATTTTAAACAGAAAGTGGTGGGGTAGATTTTCTGTAAAAAAGGGTTAAAGAGCAGTGACCCAGCCTAAGGACAGAGCACTGAAAGGCCCAGGTGACGTGATGGCTGGGGCTATAAAAAGCTGCAGCCACGTGGTAGAAGGGTAAAGGAAGAACGTTTAAAAGCTTAATTTTTCCTTTCCTGACTGCTAGGGAGGGTGGGAGGGAAGTAAAGAAGTCTCCCCTGGGTTATGAAAGACTACTGTGTTACTTTGTTATGCAGAAAACAAAGGTATGGAGATACTGTGAGAGAACTTGAAACTAACTATCTTACTAAAGATGAGGGATTTGGTGGGTTATGGTGGTATTTCAACACTCTACGTTGAGTGGGAAAATGAAGGAAATAAAAGTAGAAGAAAGGTAGCAATGACTGTGTACTTAAAGCGCCTAGAAAGTGGGGAAGAGAGGAGGGGAGAGAAACCTCTGGCAGCTTGACTAGAAGGCAATTCCCACCATAAGCCTCTCTCCTTGAAGGACGGTGCCACCACCCTAGCGGGATTTCTGAGACCAATGAAAACCTTGCCATTCAAAGCTTCGGCACTGCTTTTGACAACTCATTAGGACAAAAATCCAACCTGTACACTGATTATTTCATTCACTTGATCATGTGAAGGCAMAACAACTTTACTTACTGGGTTTGAAAATGACAATCTAGCAAGCAATCCAAACTTAAATAAAAGTGGCTCATGACTTTGTTTTACCTGTGCTGCAATTTAGGTAGTTTTGCATTATTATGGATTATTAAGGTTTTGTTAATTATAGAACCTCTTTCATACTCAGAGCTCGTCAAAAATAACATCTGTTTTTATGACACAGGCTTTTTCCACTTGTTGCAATGAAAAATGAGTTAAACATTTTTTTCAAAGGGAAAAAGAATAAAATACTAGCTATATATTTATGGTATTTAGCTGTGAGACCCAGATTCATTTCAATGGCAATTTAATTAATTTAATTAGAACTCACATGTCCCACATGCTACATAGGTACTCTGCCCTCTGTCAGAGGACTGGAGTGTCTAATGTCTCATCCCCTACTGAGGATGTGAAAATCTTCACAGAGTGCATTTGTGAAATATCCCCTTTACAGATATCACAGGTTTCTCTGGAAACAAAAATAATCTGACAAATTCCTTGACCATGTGATGAATACTGAAGCATATTTTATGTGCATTGTTTTTATCTTAATGCCAAGCTAAAAAGATTAATTTGCCCCTTTGTTGTTGAGCCAGTGGGCTGTAGACTACATCTACTGCTGCAGCCTCTGAGGAAGAGTGCTTACAGCAGTGTGCTGAGCTTTGAAGCTAAATACCCACTATTCAGGCAATGGATAGCCTGACATTTAAAATCACAGCTACTACTGAATATATCTAAACTGCCGGGTAGAGGACCAATCTTCACATATGGATGCCCCTGTACAGCAGGTTGCATAAATTTAACTTAGAACCTCACCAAATGCTTTTATTTCTTGGTGAGCCTGGCTATGCCTGTAACACAAACAGGCTGCATACAAATATTTGAAGGCACATGAGAAAATGTGAAGTTTTGGAAGGGCTTCTTAATTGACACTCTGTGATCATCTGGTTCCATGGAGTTCTGGTAAATACATTTTGTGTGTATATATATCATAGAACCACAGAATCATAGAATAGTTTGGGTTGGAAGGGACATTTAAAGGCCATCTAGTCCAACCCCCCTGCCATGGGCAGGGACATCTTCAACATCTTCAACTAGATCAGGTTGCTCACGCCTAGTCCAACCTGACCTTGAATGTTTCCAGGGATGGGGCATCTACCACCTCTCTGGGCAACCTCTTCCAGTGTCTCACCACACTTAGTGTAAAAAATTTCTTCCTTATATCTAGTCTAAATCTACCCTCTTTTGGTTTAAAACCATTACCCCTTGTCCTGTTGCAACAGGCCTGCTAAAAAGACTGTCCCCATCTTTCTTGTAAGCCCCCTTTAAGTACTGAAAGGCTGCAATAAGGTCTCCAAGAAGCCTTCTCTTCTCCAGGCTGAACAACCCCAACTCTCTCAGCCTTTCTTCATAGSAGAGGCGTTCCATCCCCCTGATCATTTTCATGGCCCTCCTCTGGACCTGCTCCAACAGGTCTATGTCTTTCTTGTGCTGAGGGCTCCAGAGCTGGAYGCAGCACTCCAGGTGGGGTCTCACCAGAGCAGAGCAGAGGGGCAGAATCACCTCCCACAACCTGCTGGCCATGCTTCTTTTGATGAARCCCAGGATAYGATTGGCCTTCTGGGCTGCAAGTGCACATTGCTGGCTCATGTCCAGCTTTTCATCCACCAGTACCCCCAAGTCCTTCTYGGCAGGGCTGCTCTCAATCCCTTCATCCCCCAGCCTGTATTGATACTGGGGGTTGCCCCGACCCAGGTGCAGGACCTTGCACTTGGCCTTGTTGAACCTCATGAGGTTCACAGGGGCCCACTTCTCCAGCTTGTCCAGGTCCCTCTGGATGGCATCCCGTCCCTCAGGTGTGTCGACCGCACCACTCAGCTTGGTGTCCTCTGCAAACTTRCTGAGGGTGCACTCGATCCCACTGTCTATGTCATTGATGAAGACATTAAACAGTACTGGTCCCAATACAGACCCCTGTGGGACACCACTTGTCACCCATCTCCATCTGGACATTGAGATGTTGACCACTACCCTCTGGATGCGACCATCCAGCCAACTCCTCATCCACTGGACAGTTCACCCATCAAATCCATGTCTCTCCAATTTAGAGATAAGGATGTTGTGGGGGACTGTGTCAGAGGCCTTACGGAAGTCCAGATAGACAATATCTGTAGCTCTCCCCATGTCCACTGATGTAGTCACTCCACCACAGAAGGGCAGGACTTGCCCTTGGTGAAGCCATGCTGGCTGTCTCGAATCACCTCCCTGTCCTCCATGTGCCTTAGCATAGCTTCCAGGAKGATCTGTTCCATGATCTTCCCAGGCACAGAGGTAAGGCTGACGCGTTGGTAGTTCCCAGTGTCCCCCTTTCTACCCTTTTTAAAAATGGGTGCAATGTTTCCCTTTTTCCAGTCACCAGGGACTTCACCTGACTGCCATGACTTTTCAAATATCATGGAGAGTGACTTGGCAGCTACATCAGCCAATTCCCCCAGGACTCTGGGATGCATCTCCTCATGGAAAAGGTTCCACGGACTTATGTATATTCAGGTTCCTCAGGTGGTCACGAACCTGATCTTCTCTTACAGTGGGAGGGACTTTGCTCCCTCAGTCCCTGTCTTGCGGTCCATCCACTCGAGAGGTGTGGGAAGAAAGGTTGCCAGTGAAGATGGAGGCAAAAATGTTGTTGAGTAGCTCAGCCTTCTCCTTGTCYGTTGTTACCAGTTTGCCAGTCATGTTCATCAGGTGGGTACACTTTCTTTGACCTTCCTTTTCTGACTGACATACGTGTAGAAGCCCTTCTTATTCTTCTTTGCATCCCTTGCCAAGTTCAGCTCCATCTGCGCCTTGGCCTTCCTGACCCCATCCCTACAAAACTGGGCAGCATCCCTATACTCTTCCCAGGATACCTGTCCCTGCTTCCACTGCCTGTGCATTTCCTTCTTGCCCTTTAGTTTGACCAGCAGGTCTTGACTCAKCYATGCYGGTCTCTTGCCTTCCTTTCCTGATTTCTTACACCTGGGGATCAAGAGCTCTTGCGCTTTATGGAAAGTGTCCTTAAAGATCTGCCAGCTCTGTTCTGCTCCCTTGTCCCTGAGGGCAGTTTCCCAGGGGGTCCTATTGACTAACTCCTTGAACAGCTGGAAGCTTGCTTTCCTAAAATTCAGGGTCCTGGCTTTATTCTTTGCCTGACCCATATCCCTCAGGACTGCGAACTCCACCAGTGCGTGATCACTGCAGCCCAGGCTGCCTCCAATCTTGACGTCACCAATTAGCTCACTTGCATTGGTACTGTATGTATGTATGTATATGCATATATATACACAGATATACACAGAACGAGGTGGACTGAAAGAGCAGAAACAGGCTATCTAATTAAAGGTAATCCCAGGGGCACACTTGCATGCCTTGCTTACTGCAAAGCAGTGGGTATTGCTTGGATTACTGAAACAATAAAACAATGATCCGTACATCTGCTGTAATGATGTGCTTTGAAGGCTGCATTTTAAATAAAAAGGGAGCTGGCAGGGACAGAGAACAGTGGATTATACCACTTGTTACTTCTCCAGCAGGAAGCCAACTCAAAATGCCTTGAACATCTGGTTACTCAATAGCAGATGTGCCAGATCATTGGTTAGGTTTACTGGTGATTGCTCTTACTTGGGGTCTCTAATACATGTCACCTGCTTTAGGAAAGACCACCTGATAACACAAGGTTAAGGTGCAGAGGCCTCTCAAGACAGGGACAGTCACACTGGCTAAACCTGGACCTGTCCCAGTGCCTGCCACTGACAGTTGTCAAAAGGCACACACCTAGGGAAAAGTGTACAACCAGAGCGAGTGGGGAGCAATCCTTACCTGTAACACGCATGCAGTCTCCAATGACTCTCAGCTTAGGCACTCTTCCTGAACAACAGATTACTATAATGTTTAATAACAGAGGATAGACTTCTCTTCCACAAATTGTCCACTCTCCCCTTGAACCAACGTAGAACATCTAGGATCAATAACATCCTGTGGCACGGATTTCTACTGCTTAACAAGCAGTTTTGAATCTGAGTCCTGCCAGTTTCATCCAATGTCCCCTATTTCTGCATCATAGGGGTCACTAAGCAATTAAACCTCACTCACATTGTCTGTGACACTTGAAATATTACGTGAGTCTACTTCTCGTGAGCTGTCTCTCTTCCAGCCTGAAGAGTTGAAGTCTGTTACATGATTTCTTACACAGAAGTCTTTCCATACCTCTGACCCTTTTTCCTTCAGTTTTATTATCTCTTTTGGAGGTAGGCTTGGGGGAAGACTAAGTGGAAAAGAGGAGTACAGGGGGAGAAACAATACCATAACCATACATAATGTGCCAAATATAGGCATACTATGGATTTATGCAGTGCTCCAGTGCTCTCTGTTCTGGACTCCGGCCATTATTGTGCATTGAGCTGACAATAATAAAGCTGACTATAACAAACTCTAGATTCTCTCCCTCAGAAATATGGGAAGAAAAACAGTGTTGTGTGTGCAAGATGGGAGTTGCTCCCTCTGCTTGCCCCTTGAGCATCACTTCACACCTGTCTACACGGAATTTCAACAGCTGTTGAGTACTGTGAGGTTCTTCTGCAACTCTTTACAGCCTGCTTCAGTTATTACACCCTGAACAGCATGGTATCAGCAGCAAAACAATTAAAAGGGTAGCTTTTCTGTAATACTGGTACTGGTCAATAGTCTGGGTGTCAAACTACTTACTGTCAAGTATGCTCAACCCTAGACTTATACAAGAAGCCTAATTAAACAGCTCTGGTCTCCTGACCACTTCCAAGTTTTTAAGTATATCGAAGGATAAGAAATGCCGTGCCCACTTCTGTTCATGCTGGAAGTTGAATGTTCTTACATAAATACAGCAACAAAGAGGCTTTGACTCAAGGGTTTAATTCCCCTTTCTTTCAGTAAAAAAGCAGATGGCACTTTAGATGCTGAGTAATTTTTTTCCAATCAAAACACCCCCTCTTGTATACATCACAGAGGTATGAATAGAGCCATACAAACAGTGACTGTTAATACATTAAATTCTCGAAGTTGAGCTTGTAACTTGCTGGTTTATGGTTATCAGATCACTGCACAGTTGGTTAGTCTTGGTCCTGTCTGTCTTAGAAAGCCATAGAGCCAAGAAAACTGGATTTTTAAATATGTGTTTTCAACCAGTAATAAAAGAAGATTATTAGTTTAAGATCCTAATGAATGTATGTGCCCCCTGCAAATGCAAAGCTAACATCCTACACAGTGGAGTCCTGCTGGGACAGAACCAGCCCTGGAAAGCGCTTGAAACACATGCTGTGAAAACTCAAGAATTTTGTCTTTCCATCACAGGGAGACATTACATATGGTAGATGTTCACTGTGAGTTAATGAACTGATTTAAGCTGTCTAATCCTCACACAGGAAACATTCAGTTCTTGTATCTCAGTCCAACATGGTCAACCTTCACTGTTATGTAGTAAGCCTTAAATCCGCAGGCAGTTTTTTGACCACTAGATAGTGCTACCCCAATGACAAATGTTTTAATTTTCACAAACTGATTGCTTTGAAAAGGTTTCTTAAGCAACTTGATGGCAATAGTCTCATGGACACTTCTTCTTCAGCTGTAAGACAGATGTATATTATCATCTTTAGATATACATCAGAGGGAATGACCTCTCCTCTACCTGATCTGTTGCAGTTAAATAACAACAAATGTTATGACGATGATGCTGTCTTCCCATGTATTTTCTGAAAAGCACAGTATCATATAGTATCAAAGGCATCTTCATGCATACTCTGACTCTACTTTTGACTCCAGCAAAAATGCAATTGAAGTTGAACACAATATTAATGCTCTAGCATGGTCCATAATAAAAGGTTTTTGTAAAAATGGGGTATAATCAGTTGGGAAAGTCAACAATCACATTGTCATTGCATCACTTATTAGCCAGTATGCTGCGGTTTTTACTCCCCTGTTTTTTCCAGTCTACTGTTAGGTTTGATCTTATTTCTCTGCATCACCGCAAAAACAAGGGTCCAGCAGAGTTTCATGCAGAAGATCTTGCTGAACAAATAAAACTGTTCCTTGTATGCAGGAAACAGGAGAAAATGGTGCTACCTACCTGAATCAAGACAACTGTAGCCATAGGTGACTTAGGTGACTTTATTGCCATGTGGCACACACTAGAGATGGCTATAAAACAACTGTTAAATAAATTAACATTGAGTCCTGGGGGGTTCAAACAGCAAATTTTCCAGCCAAGGAAACAAATCAAAATGCTACTTAATGCATGTGGACACCATTAGGAAACACCAAGGAGCGTGGGAAAAAATTTAACTGTTCTTCATACCTCTTCTTTAAGAGGTCAGATGTAAGGGAGTCAAAGTTACTCCTTTTGTCAGACATAAGGGAATAACCCACAATCAGAATTGAAGGCAATAGCTTTTGACCGTATAACTGCATGATTTAAGTGGCAGCATGGAAACCCCTGTTTCTTAGATTCTAGCTGCACTGTCAGTCTCAGATATATTGAACTGAAGCAATTTCTCAGCATCATTATTTTGGCCAACCTAGGGAAGATCCTGCAATAGAAATATTGACAGCAGTTACTGCTGTATAGTAGTGACTGCTGACCTCACAAGATGCATCATCTCTGTCTTCCCAAGTGAGAGCAGCGGAGACAATGCTTAGAATTTGATTCCACAGTACACGTTACTTCTAATATGCAGGTCAAAGATCAACTTGTCTAAAGAAATATGGTGAAAATATGCACTCTCCTCTTTGCAACAGAACTAGTGCACATCACTTGCCCTCCAAATCAAAAGACAGATAAGCCAAGCACCGTCTTTCCCATTGCCATCACCTTCAGAGATTCCTCCTCTCATGTCACAGTTACACATGCAGTTGCCTGAAGGATAAATCACTGCAGACTGTACAAGGAGCGAGGGGGGAAAAGCACTGCTCCCTTATTTCCCTCAGTCTCAACAACAAAAGGGCTGCTGTTGAGACTTTATCAATTATTTATGCAGCTGGCATTTCTTCTGCTGCTCTTTATTCCYCAGATTCAAATACCTCTCCTTCTGGACCAAACTCCATCTTCAATTATTCATTCAGTTGGGCAAAATTTTTCCCTTGCTCATTTAAGTTCTTTTTTTCGTTTGACTTGAACTGTTGGAACAGCAGCGATTTGTAGGTTAGATAATACTGAGTTTGGAAGTTAGCCAAGAGCTATAGGTTGACCTGCAAAGTAAATCATCCAGAGTTGGCAAGGAGGATGGAGTAAAGAATACTTGAATGACTGTCATGGGCTTTGCATCATAACATAATCATGCTAGCCTGATCCATGTGAATAGTGGCACTCACAGCAACTGGATAAGTAGCACAGCCGAAGTACCTGTGCAGTTTGCAGATTCATAACTTACAGTTGCAGCATATAAATCCCAGATAACCACAGAAGCAACGAGTAAAACACCCAAATAAATGTGCCAGTCAGCTCCCTGTGCTAAGACTCCAGGCAACACATTTGGCTTGAGTTCACTCTTCCATCTTCAGAAGTAGTTTCTTATTTTGCTAAGAAATATAATTAAAACGAAATCAGCTTTTTTAAAACTAGCTCTACAATCATGTCCCCATTTCTAACCAGTATTACATACGCGGGGTACTCTGAATTACCACAGAAGCTAAAGAAAAGGAGGGAGAGGGATTTTAGGTTCATTTTGAGCCCACAAAAACTCCACATCATCTCTGGACATCTCTCTCTCTGAGTCTCTGAATTTTATACTGAACCTGTTAAAGTGTTAAGGACTCAGAAACAGCATTTGTCCTTCTTTTCAGAGGTTATGCATGATGTCTTTAATATAATGAAAGCACAAATTTTTTAAAAATGCTCAGAAAATAACTTCTCACTCTTCCTTTCCCAATCTTTGCAGCTTGAAAAATCTTGTTATTCATATAGAACCATTTTGTCTCCTATTTCCACTAAATAGCACATTAAGACAACTAAATGTAGAACCTGAAAGTTCTGAAAAGAGAGGGAAAAGCACGGATAAGGCTAATTACTGTCATTACACAGACAGTTGTCGTGCAATGTTAATTATGGAGACAACAGTCGTGGCACCATGCTTAAGGCTGAATCAAGTATTCGGCTTCAAAAGTGTGGATTTTTTACATAAAGTTTCTGAAATGTTAATATTTATTTAATATACAAGCAAGCCTTGCTTACATTGAAAACATAAAATGGAATCTGTGTGGAAGTCTCACCATCTTTCTGAGAGGTTTTTTTAGTGGTAACTTCTCTCCTTGGTGGATAGAGAACAAAGCTATCTGGTCTATCTTCTGGTCAACTCTGCATCATCTTACCCTACTAAGCAGAAGTTGTTTCCCCATCAGACAGGCAACAGGGTCCTATGGTAATGTACTAGAAGGGCTTAAACTCTTTCTTATGATGATGAACTGTATCTCTACCTTAGATCCGCTGCACCCTGCAAACATGCATTTTCCAATGCTAAACACTTAGATAAATTGGCCAGATAACACATACTTACCAGCAATACCCAGATGACACACAGCTCTTTGTTGACAGAGCATTACTACTACACCCAATGATTCAGTATTTGGAGAAGACCAATTACAAGATGAGGGAAGGCTGGTTGAAACTGAATCTGAGGTAGGTAAAATAGTAGTCACACCACAGCTCAGCAGCCTGATTTTAAAAGACCATCTGCAACTTCAGGCTGACAGCTGGAGTAGGTCACTCTTCCTTTCTGACTTCGTGGGTATCTCCTGGGGAGAGGAAGGAAGGGGCCAGGGAGGAAGAAGTGCTGGCTGTGTAGGAGACAAAAAGTCTCAAGTTCAGTCCATTAAATAAATATCCGACACAAACCTCATCCCCTCTTCTTTGCTTTGTCTATTCTAGAAAACTGCATAGAATAATTAAAAATGAATTAAAAAACCACCCACAGGGCAATCCACTGCCTTTCCGCCTCCACAAGGTGGGAGGAAAAAAACATGACAGATGTTAGGTGGCCTTGCAGAAGGTGATGAASAGAGTGTAGAAACATAGGGAGACATGCAATGGCACAGAAGACAGGAGAACAAGACAAATTAATTCTAATGCTCACTAAGTGGTCCAGATTCAAATAAAACTATTTCAATTATTAATTCTACAACAAAGCAACATTAGCCAGAAATTAAATGCAGAGGGACTTTTAGGTCAGCATCAATCTGTTGCAGAGAACGAGTAAAGCCAAAACAGACATGTGTTTTAAATTCACATCTGTGATTTGGTTCAAATAGACCTGTCTCTAGCTTGTATCCCAGACAGTTTTTTTATAAATTTCAAGGTATTATTAATATGGCTACTACTTTAAAGTTACTTTTGTCATTAATATCCCATGTAACTAAAACTAGAAAAAGCCAAGGCTTCTACAAAAGATTAAATTGGAGCATCAGTACACATCCAATGCCCCAGACTAAGTGTACAACTATTAGCCTTCATCCCCACATAGCTTAGAGAAGTACTAAAAACACTCCAAATGAAAGCAGACTCACTTCAACCACCAAAGCACAGCAAGCCTCTGTACATCTTGACAGGACTGATATATTTTGTGTTACTTTTTGAGTATAACTTAGACACTAGATTAGTCACTACAACTTGGAAATTTTAACTAAAGAGCTTTAAAGGCCTTGTTCACGTAACTAGTATCTTTCACCCGCATGCACTTTACCCAGTTGCATAGGTAAAACATCAGCAAAATACAATCCAACCTTATTTGATTATAGCAGCACTCAGCTTTCATAAACAAGGAGAGCGAAAAGACAGAAATAATTTACTCTAAACACTCAGTAAAACAGTGGGTATTCCTGAAACTGCCAGTGAAGGCGAAGGGCTGTGACTGCAGTGCATCTATTTAGTTTCACTTGGTTTGCAATTCTGCCATTTCTGCTTGCACAGAGGAAGCAGAAGCTTATGGACTAACTTATCAGAGTTGCTGAGCCCAAGGCAGGCCAGAATAACAGCTCTGGGTGATCAGTGTCTCAAGGAAGCCATCCACTTGATTTTGAGACTTCCTCCACAAACAGTCTTGAAGCATGCGGTACAACTGTTTGTACATCTCCCCCTCCCCAAAGAGCCAGAGCCATGTCAATCCTATTAGAGCGCAAGAGTCTTATTTCAATCCTGCTACTTATGACAACTTCACAAGACCATGATGATGTGAATTAGGAAGGTTCTCCCTCTTCACTTTCCCTCTCCCTGCTATCCCTTCCTACAGAGAGAGAAGGGTGTTGAACGGAGCTAGCACGCCCGTCAAATCTTACTGCAGGCAACACTTTGTTTAACTTCTGCATGCTCCAAAGATTACCAATGGGCATTTGGCATTCCATGGTGAGGAGGAACACCTTGTATTAATTACATTGCCATCAATTAACCATTGCTATGACTTCAGTGGATTTATGCTCAGGACATATTTGTCTGTGAGGCCCTTCAGTGCTGTGGCTTCAGCTGCCCGTTAGAACAGCAGTCCCTTGGGAAAACCTCAAAAGACAGTCTCTTCTTCCCCTTTTAATTTCATTCCGTAAATTTAATTCCAGTTATTATGTGCATTGACAATAGCCTTTCTCTGCCTTCTGTTTCTAGAAAGTGACATCATTCCCTTTGAAAAAACAGGAGGAGGAATCTGTGGAAATAAATGCGCCATGGCAGGGGACCACTTTGGAGTGAGGCTCCTTCACACAGGGCGAGCAGCTGTCCAGGGAGCTCGCTGAGGGACCGAGTCCTTCGCAACTGCAAACCACCAGCAGGAAGCAGCCTCTGTGTAAGGAAGTGATTAGGTATTTATATCCTTCACTGTGGCCAGTAAACAGAATTAGTGTGACTTGGACCAAGTTTTAATTATACAGGAGCTTAATGATCTAAGCTGTTGTGGGAGGAGAGCGTGGGGGAAGAGAATGCAGGGTCAACAAAGTGCATCTGTCTGTTTTCTCTCCTCTCTTCAGAAATGGCATTCACAGAGCTATTTTTATTGGGTTTTTCAAGGTGGTTTTTTTCCCCCTTAATCCAAGGAATATTAGATTCATGACTGGCTCTTGAAGAAGTGAAAAGCAAGGAGGTGCTGGGTCATATTTGTAAGTACAACTCCTTACCAGCATGTAAGTCACTAAGCTTAAAACACCAGCAACCTCATTTCTCAGCATACATCCTCAAACCTGCTAGGCAGGTGAGAAAATCCTCTCTGAATGGCACCTGCCCACACTCTGTGAGCTAAGTTACTCTGCTGCCTTGACCAACAGCACAACTTGAAAGTCTTAGTGAAGAACCAGCACTGATTCCATACATGGCTGCTCTAATTAGAAATCTCGGTGAGAGTGGGTCAGTTCCTACCTGTCTGAAAGGAAACTAATCTCCTGCATACTTAAGTTCAGGAACTGTAATCGGATTTGCATTTGACTCCTTATTTTTCCTACAATCTCCCAAATAATTGGAATCCACCCTTAGCAAATTGTATTGAATATTACTGTTTCATTCCAGTTACCAAAAAAGCTCTGAAAAACATGCAGGTTCAGCCTGTTGTTTTGAACATTTTGATCCTTTCTGATTTTCTTTTGCATAGAGGGAGTGCTCCTTGAAAATGTCCAACACTTAGCTTGCCTAGGGATTCTCCTCAGCTCAGCTGTTGCAGCTAGCATGGCAGGGAAAGAAGAACACTTGCACTATAAAACTCCTGTTTTGCATTTCTAAATGCACTTCAAGTCATAGCTAAGGCCTTGGCTGGTCTTCCTAGGCAAACAGAGGGTCCGCATAGGTTCAGATCTTATGTAAGCCTACTGGCAGGGATTTCATTAACCCTTGCCATTCATTTTTAGGTTGGAAATAAGTATAGAGAAGTGGCAGGCACGCTAAAGTAGGTAAACTCAGAGACTTCTGTTTTTAGTCACAAATACYGGTATTTCCCTTTTTCGTCCTTCAAGTGTTAATTGCTACACCGGCCTCCCAACATGACTCCAAACTGACAGAATACACATCACTATTATAAACAAAAAACAGGGCCCTGGCATACACACATACTTCCACAAAAATAGAAATGTTTTTATGCAAGTAGTTTGCAATGCCCTGGAAAAAAGGCAAAGGTGATCAACATCATTATGCCTCTAGTGATGCTAAAAAGCACCCTAACAGTAAAGGTAATCTGAAATGTGACCTACAGACAAACAAAGAACCTATTTTCTTTTACACATGGACTGAGTATTCAGATGACTTCTAGACAGAAAAGTACAGCACAAGAAATTATGATTTACTGCCATCCTCTTCCTTCAGTGGAGCTTATTATGATTTTGACTAACAAGCCTCCCTATCAGCACGGGTAAACAACTGCTTTGTCAGCTCAATTGCCACTCACCTAACCAGAGCACAAGCCTGCAATCAATCAACTCTGTCAAGACAGAGGCACCAGGTTAACAGATGGAGGGGGATTTAAGTCACATCAATTTGCCCCATGAATGCTCAGTTAGAGAAATCTCAAATCAGAACTGAATTACAGGCTCCTGCACTGGTCACCTGTGCTTGTGCTGAGCAGACACACAGTTAAGTACTTGCAAGCAATATGCAGAGTGCAGGTATGTAGGAGAGGCATTGATGCATAGCTCAGGTAAAGGTTACACAGATTTGAACAGCTGCAGATTACAAAGCAGCTATTCAAGCAGTTAAGTGCTCCTCACCTGGTGCTGAGGCTGCAGAACACAGCTTCATGGTTCCTACACTGCTATTGAAATCAATTTATCAAAGGTTTGGTTTTCTTTTCAAAATGGCTGCTACTAGTTTTCAGCTTAACCAGTAGTATCAGCCTATGTGGTTAAAGCAACCTCAAAACTGAAGTTACCTTTTTTAGTGTAAAGAGGTTGATAAGAAGGCAAAATAAACCATTGATACTATCAAGCAGATAGTATTAAGTGGATAATTCTGCACTCTCATTTAAAGGATGATCAGCTGGATTCAAGTGCCAAGTGAAGAAAAAATCAGGTTGCCACACTTGAAATCCCAGTCCAATACATCATCATCTGTGAGTTAACTACCATAGAAACCCATGTCTTGTTTAGYGTGATAAAGTTTGGCACAGCAAAAACCTGTTTCTCTATGCCCAAAGATAAAAACATGAAATATCTAAAATGAATCAGAGAAAGGTTTATTCTGCAAGAAGCTATCATTTTGAGCCAAACTTCTGCAGTTTGTCATTATGAACTAGACATCCACTGCAAATAAATTGGCTTTTCTTTAGGCTGTACTGTTGATAAATATAATTTGTGAATGTGCTAAGTACTGTTTCTGCAGATTCCAATTTCTTCACAAACAGTGAGAGCAATTGAAGGGATCATCACTTATTCACCTAGAGTAAATGCAACACCAAGAAGTAAGTCATCCTTTAGTTTTTCAAGGAAAAGAAATTCTTTTAAAAATACATGATTTACAGGTTACCTCCTTTCACAGAGACGTACCTTCATAAAGATGTTGTTACATATATTTACACAGAAGCTACACAGCAGAAAACAGCGTTGTCGATTTCAAATGTCAATTATTCTCTTAACACCACAGTAAAAAAAATAATCCAAACCTGAAATTCTTTACTTCCTGACAAGTTCATGTAAGACCATGCATTGGCATATGCGCAGGGGTTACGCACTGTCTAACTCTACCATGCCTATCAATCACATGCATCAAGGACAGGGTTTTAAGAGTTTTCGTTCTTACATGTAAAACTGCTAGTTCAAATCTGGAGGGCAATGCTTCAACACAAAGCAGTCAGCAATGTGTACATCTGGGATTTACTGCATTTCATGAATCCCATTCACCTTTAGTTAATGACAGTTTAAAAGGTTGCAGTCACATGGTAAAACATGATGATGAGACAGCTGGAGAGCTACAAAATCGATTGCTTCCTAGCATGGAAAGAGTTTTTACAAACAGAAAATCCCAAAATGAGTTATTTAACTCTGCAATAGTAAGCAGCTGTTGACCAATATTTCCAAACTATCAATATGGAGTCAGAATGAAGGCTTAAACTAAGACATTTGTAAGGTTCTAGTCCTTCATTCAAATGCAAAAAACATGCACTGAAYATGCGTAAAACAAAGCATATTTGTCTGTTCTGTGGCTTCTGGCTAGAATACTTCCACATATACCCACTTCACAGGCCAGCAGTGTGACTGGAACACAAGCAGCTTTACTTATTTGAAATTAAATTTAAAATAATAGTTAGGAGGAGGGGAGAAAGAGTTTATTGAGCAGAAAACAGCATTTACCTACAAGTAACTTTTTAAACATGCAAAGCTGTTCAAGAAGTTTAAAAAACAGCAAAGAGATTCAATCAACTCTGAATGTTGAATAAGGAAGAAAAACCGATGGCCATTTGAAGTGAGCACCTCTGCCATTTCCCACTACAATTATGCGATTTGCAATGAAGTGGAAAACTCTGCAGTACATAATAAGATGGGAGACTTAGAAAATGTGACTATGCTTTCAGAATCCCAATGAGAATAATTTTAGGCAGCGTTTTTAAAACAAGAAATAGAGATTAACAGTAGGCCAATGTAAAGGTTACTAATTTTTTTGACTTCTCATCCTATAGATGTGTTTTTCAGAATGAAATAATTTCTCTAGTTTCAAGAGTTTTATCATGACACTTCAAACAAAAACTATCATTGCTTTTCAGCAGAACAGATCTGAGAACATTAAGTACTTGACTTCTTTCCTTTACAGAAACTATTCACCAAACTGAAACCTCACTCTCCTAAACCGTTTGCTCCCAACAACACACAAGAAGTTACTTTATCTCTCTGCTAAGCCCACCTGACGTGCAGGGCCAGATGCCCAGAGCCAACAGGAACAAAGGAATGTGGTACAGATTAAAACACAAAACAGAGAAAGAGGGTAGCATGAGAAACAGGACATCACCGGGAGCAGGGCTGGGTTCTGGGGAAGCAGCACCCACTCAGATCATCCCAAGATAAAAGCCAGTAAAACATTAAGACRCAAGCTACCATTAAACTATGTGCTGTCAATGCCACTGCACACTTCATTGCATTGCATGGGATTCACAGGATCAGGGAGGTTGCTCTGCAGATGAAGTGTTTTACACTGCAGGTTTTTTCCATTACTTTTCCATTAAGTTGAGGGAGTTCTGGAAACTACTAGAGTCAAGTCAGGAGGACAGAAATCACCATGAGTACTACCCTTATAGCGCAGGTCTTTTGATGTCAATGGAACAGTATTTTCCAGGGAAGGAGTTTCAGACAGTTAGTCATTGGTGATAGTGCAGGATAACAGACTAATTACAGCACTATTTCTGGACAGCAACTTTCCAGCTCCTTGTAGAACACTGTAATGAGAGAGCTGGCATCATTTTTAAGGTACCCAAGTTGACAGAAGATAGCTGTTATGTGCTGTCCCTACAAGCACAACAAATATCACAGGGGCCTTAGAAACCCCAGTTAAGAAAGGAACAGAGTAAATTTCTGTTCAGAGGATAAATGGCAATCTTAAAACATTTTAAAGAGAGTTTAATGATTGGCAATCCATGTTCCCAGCATGAATCCCTGCTTTTGACAATTATGCTTTTGAGAATTTCACAATATAAGGGAGAAGAAAACGAGAAGTTGGAAAAAAATGAACACAATATGCTTTGCAACTCATTGCTAAGTCAGGTACTCATCCAACTGTAGAGTCAACTCGCTAAAAGTAGTAAACCAGCAAAACTTCACAGATAAAAAAATGGATCATCGTATTTTAACACTTAGCAGCATGGAAAACAGACCATTTTGACTTTCATTCGGTTAAAGAATTCAGACATTTGTGTAGGTTCTCCATTAACGTCAAGGACATAAACTATCACACATGATATGCACTGAAGTACCTCATTGAATCAGAAACCTAACCCCTGACAAGTTGTTAAGATTTGTTTCTCTTCCCCAGAAGCTGCTCAGCGCCTCTTGCAACCCCCTTTTTCCAACTCCTCACTGCTTTTTTATACTAGTTCTCCACCGAGTGCTTATTCACAGGTTTCTATCAGGTTCATGACTGTACAGCATCCTGAAGGTAGGGTGTAAATTGAAGTATGTGTGTATCAGTCAAACACCAACGTTATTTTAAACTCATTGTATGGCTATTACCACACAACGATAAGCAGGCCAGCCAGCAAAAGATAAGAAAATGTCACATGGGGTTTCATACAAAGCTTAAATTTCAAGCACAAAAATTCCATAAAACTGCTTGGCTCACATCTACAGAAATGTGAACCTGTTTACAGAAGACTTTGACCTGACTCATGGAGAGCATTTACCCACCAATAAGCCCAGGTTTTTCCACTTCAGCTGCTGACGACTCAACTTGAAGTTTCTTATCAAGAGAAACAGGAGTTTCTCCCACTCCTTCTGTGACACATTTCATTAGCAGCTCAGGGCCACAGTTAATGTCTTAGCTTTATAGCATAAAACACTCTCCCYTTCAGTCTTGCCAGGATATCTTCAGATATAGCAGTCAAGACTCTTCCCCTCCTTCCTCCCACCAGCCCACTGTAAGATGACAGCAATTCTACTTTTTCCTCTGCACACGCACCTCCCTCATGAATTTTAAGAGGTTCTTCAGARACAAGAAGCATCCAAATTAAATGAAAAGTTCTGTCTTTGCTCTGCTGATGCTCTGCAGACTGTAGAATTTGGCTTTCATAAGTCGTCTTCAACTCATAATGAAACACCTTATCTATATCTGTTTTTTCTAGTTGTGATGTTTAAGGAATATGTTAGTAGCGTGGCAAAAGGAGACTTTAATGAAAATGCACCACAAAGATCTCTAAAATGAAGTGGTTACTTGGCTTTGGGGAGGAGGGGCTTTATTAAGAATTCAGTATGTTAACAGAAGAAGAATGTCTTATCTGTGCTATTTTCATATACTGGTGGCTCCATTATGGAGGAAGGGGCACGCAGGATAACAAAGGAATAACACAAACCAATTTCCTTTAAATATTCTGGAGCACATTACAGAATAGCCCCAGTCTGTCAGGGCCTTGAGTGCACTAATACACCTTAAATAGCTGTGACCAGCCTCACCTGAGGCTGCTCCCACACCCTTGGGCCCAGGAGCTTTATTCAAGCTCAGCCCTGGGCCTTCACTCTTTGCCTGGGCTATGGTAGAAGAGTGCTGGTCTCCATGGCCATATCTGGCCATGGAAGCCCCTTAATCTAGGCCCTTACCCACAGACTGGCTTCCTGGCTTGACCTCAGCCTAGCCTTATTGCTAGGGACCTGCTGGGTGATCACTGGACCTAATCCTAACCCTGACCTATGGATTGWCTTCCTGGCTTGACCTTCRRTCTGCCTCATGGCCATGATATTGTCTCATGATCCGAACTCTTGGTAGGAGCTGGTCACCATCTGCAGATCTGTCCTGCTTGGCTGATGCGGGTACTGGAGGATGGGCCCTGGCCAGTGAGGCCCCTGTCCTGCTAGTCCAGGGATCACCATTGGCTTCCAGCTCCCCATGCCTTAGGGAGCAGCCCTGATCTTGACACAGTTTGTGCACAACATGGGATGATCAGTAGGTGCAAAGCCTACTTTTAGAAAGTCAATCAAAAGATTATTTCCTGCCAGAATACTTTCTTTTGGGAGAGAAAAAGACAGGGACTGAAAGACCTTTGCCTGCACATTTCCATTGTTTCTTCTGTTTTCTTCCCATGCCTAGAGAGAACACGGTCAAGTTTAGCATTCCCCTGATTCATCACGTCTAATCTTTGTGCATATCAGACACGTTTGGCTTARTTTTTTGAAGACAGCAACCATCTGAAATACTGTGTAAAATGAACTTTAGAAGCTCATGACACTGAAAGTCACGCTTGTTCATGTTGAGTTCAATGCCCAAACCCTGGTTTAGTCAAAGACCATTTCCTACAGTGCAATAAAGGTAACTTGCTACAGGTTGCTTAGCACATCATTGGCTGACMCAGTCCTGGGATTAGATCTTTCTGCTGAGCACAAGGATTAAAACAAATTCTTTTACTAACTACTCCACTGGAAAAGAAAGTCAACAGATGAGAATTACCCAGAATTTAACTTAATTTGGAGAAGCTGAAGAAAAGTAATAGGTATGCAGCTGTTTTTAGATGAAGCTATGGTAGTAGCTGCTTTTCACTTCTGTTGTTGTAAAAGTGCACAAAAAATTAGGGAGAGACGTCTCCCTCACGAGTGAAGAGGATAGCATCATGAGAATGGAGATAAATAGAACTCATACGCAAATAATAGTTTTCTCACTCTAAAGGAGAACTAGTGAACAATTTCTTCCAAAACACTGAAGGAAGAGTTACTTCTACACCACTTCAAGGATCATTTGTTATAACCAGAAATAAGATTTTCATAATATGTCAGATCATCAGTCACTGTCTTACTAGTACAACTGTCAAAAGACCTTGACTTGTACAAAATGTCAGTATGGGAGTTTTATGCTTAAATCTGAAAACTAGTTTAACCCTAAAATAAGGAAAATTTATTTGTAAATTTAGAGCTATAATGGATTCCTGAAAAAGAAAACAATTATCATTTTTGTGAAGTACATTTCAGGTTGCATTCAAGATGCGGACTGATTTGTGGTACAATCACATGAAAGTAACTCAAACTTTCTGAATTGGTTTACCCTTTCCTAAGAGCAGATTGTAATCCCTACCTACTTAGGGAGTTTATAGTGGGCCTTGTTAGACACCTTAAGAAAGTGCTTTCCAATACTTGCATGAGAGTTGGACAAATGCAATTTATTGTTYACTACAACTTTAAAACAAAGGCCTTCCTTTTTCTGGGGAAAAAAAAACCCAAACAAAAACTTCTGCCCAGATGAAGTATGCAAACAAAGATCTGTTCACAACATACTTTGAACTACACTGCAAGATAATGAACATTGATTTGCCAAATAAAATGTTATATGCAGCCAATCTACATACCAAACTATTAATTCTAAGGTAAAGAAGAAGATACTTAAATTTTTTAAAGCAGTTATGTAGATTGTTTTGCAAATATACTGCCTTTTAGATCAATGACCTCTATTTCCTTTTACCCTCAGGTTATGAAGCTTATTACAGAAATTTAAAAAAGCTATTTTGTACAATCTTTTCCTGCACTAATTTAAACTTTATTACACAATATGATGAAGTCGCAGTCCTGTTTTCCAAAAGGAGGCAGGAAAGACCTGACCACAGCAGAAAGAATCTTGGGACATAAGGGGGACAGGGGCAACATAATCACCAATTACTTAAGTACTGCAAGAAAAACAGGGGTAGTAAAGAGCATGTTGAGTGAAAGAAACCAGGCTTCTGTTTACCGATGAAGGAGAGAGTCATCTTCTGTTTCTTGTGTAATCTGTCAAGTAAGAAATGTTTGATTTGGGCAAGAACCAGCCGTAGAAGAAAAAATGCCACTACTGATCAGTGTCAAATCACCTTTTAGACCTGGAGTAAACTTAGAATGAGACTTCTTGCACAAAAATATCTGAAAACAAAGGACCATATGTCTCTAAACATCAAAACACTGATGTTTTCTTCATCATACTGCCAAAGGAACTTAAAGTAATTAAACTGCAAGAAGCACATCTTTAGGACACACTTCTTAATCCAATTTATCCCCACTATAAACCTGGAGCTCTTGTTCAGACTCTATTTTGGTCCCTGTAAGTTTTCTGCCTCCTTCTGTTCTCCTATCACTTAATTCTGTTTTTTCATCCTGCTGCTGGAGTATCCTTTGATGTTCTTGGCTTGACTCCACCATTTGCTAGATTCTAAACAGAGACAAGTTTTGTCTGGTACTGTAAGGCAAATAGCCATGCTATGTAGCTAGTGAGTTAGCCAACATYTCTCCCTTTTAACATTCTTTCCTCAGTTGCCAAAAGACTTACGCTACATCTTCCATATTGGGTTCTTCCTCAACCTGCATACTTTTGCAGTTTAGATCGAATCAGAATCAATTTTATCATTTCTAAGCAGCAGGAAGAGTCTTTCCTCCTGATTTAACAAGAAAAAGAAATCTATTCCTTTCTGAAAAGCATACTCGGTGCTTTCCAGCAAGATTTGAGGTCTGCTGGGATGGGACTACAGTCACAGGGGTAAAAGGAATGCACCTTTTACAATCACTGTGAAATMCAGACAAAATACAAGCCTTTGTACTAGTCATAATCTATGCATTCAGAGCAGACTGCCTAACTGTAAAACTCCTATCTCCCCCAAGATTTTATCTGTACTACGTACAATGAACTTTTCACGGACATATCTAGTGATTCTACTTGTTCCCTGGAAACGAAAATGATGAGCAGTCAGAAGATGCAGTTGCAGGGAAAATCATGCTGAGGTTGAGTGTTCCTGCTTCAGGCAACTGAATACTGGTGCTGGAAAAGGAAATGATGTGCCCATCTCTGACACAGTCCCCATGGGATGCGGGACATTCATCCAAGATAGAGATTTCAAAAGTGTAAATTCCAGGCACTCACAGGAGAGTCTTCARTCTGGCTTAAAAATGCTCAGCATACAGAGCTACGAATGAAGTTGTAGAGGGGGAGCCATGCTTTGAACATATCGTATAGTACCTATGGGCTCTTTAACATTCAGGTTTTAGGCATCTCAGACCAGGTACTCCACGTTACCAAAGAGCTTTGACTTTAATTTCTCTGTGTTTTGATTATCACCTTTAAAGTTAGGGCAATGCCCTTTGCACAGCTCATACAAGTATCTATGAGAATTAATGTTTGTGGAACAGACAATGTTCAAAGTACACAACAGAAATGTTCACAAAGGTCCTGCCAGTAGGTGTGGYACAGTCTGCTGTAAATGGGGTCTAGGGAATGGGAATAAGAGAACCTCAGGCAGCTATGCGACAGCTTCCCGTGAGCCCTGAATGCCCAGACACACTTCAACATCTCGCTGTACGCCCAAGACCCTCCTATCTGCTAATGGCCACTGGGAGACATAGCTGTCTCCCCTCACCCCACTGTGCCAGCTCCTCACTCAGGCCCCACGGGAGCGCGGGGAGGGGAGATTGCAAAGTCTGTCAATACGCTCRTATACCTTTTTTTTTTGGTGACTCACTGGCATTTTTCTGTGTGAGAAGTGTTTTACTGTGGACACTATGTATCACTGTATATGAACAAAATATGTAATTCAGTCAATAATACAGGATAAAGACATGCAGTTTTCATTACTGCCTCAGACACAAAGGTATTTAACCACTTTGGGATCATAGCATTCTTGGGAGGGCTGATCCTCAATCTCGCCTCAGAATGAAAAATAGGATGTAGTGATCTAATTAAAGACTGCATCGATGCACACAATCAAGGGACCAAACTAGAACTGTAGACAGGAATGGAAAAAGACTGTTTGAACAGTCCCCACACCTCTATTCCTACCCCAATGACTTCACTTACTGTAATGTTTCAAACAGTTTAACTGCCATACACTTTCACACAAAAAATCACAGGGGTCAGAGGAACCAAAAGTTACAAATAATAGATTATGCTGGATGTTTTCACTTTGTCATCACATAGACTCAAGACTATGAGGCTTCTCTTACTGATAAATTCTTCCTTTAATCCATGGGGCTCAATTTGATTAAATATAAAGCACTGCATTTTCAAACAGTTTTAAACTTATGCTAGGCTGCCTTAACCTTCCCTGCTAGTGCTTGCCCTAGACGGGGACTCTTGAAGGAGCAGGACCCTGTCATTTCTCCTTTTGAGAACTGGCATGCCATAAGACTAACCAGACAGCCACTCCTCGGTAKCAGGCTTATGGCCAGGGTACGTCACGGAAAGAGCTAAGTCACTGCAAACGTGCTCTCGGTGAATATCTTCCAAAGGGGTGAAAGTCTGGCCCAGAAAAGATAACAGGGGGGAACTTTATGTAGTGAAGCTCCAGATTCAATCATCTCAGTCTGTCCTTCAGGTAAGGAATCAGTTTCCTTTTGACAGATGTCTCCAGCTTTGAGGACTCTCAGGTTGCTACCACAACCTGATCATCGGGTTAAAAGCCAAACACACACCCCATCCAGGTAGAATCACAAGAAAAAACTTTTCCCAGACAGTGAACAACTTTCCCTAGCCAATGTTTTCATGTACTTTTAGATAGAGTTAATATAAATTCTTTAGTACAGTTGCAAATGCAACACAACAGAATTCTCAAAGTAGAAAAAATAATAAATTGTTGCATGTTTCTAAAGCACAAAGAGCCCAGTGTATTATGTTTCCACAGACTTTATGTGTATTAGTCTTAAAACTTTCCCTTCATACAGGAGATTCCAGTCCCACAGTCTTACCACTGCTGTTTGAACGGAAGCCCCAGTCTTAGTCAGCATGAGCTGTTTGGTTGTGTTCAGAGGAATAAATCTAACAGGATAACATCCTCCTTGTAGACTCTAGTGACATTATTGTATGTAAACATCTKGATTTACTTTATATCTTCAATAAAATTACACATTTTCTTTCTGATTCATTAGACAGCAAAATACAATGAAAACAGAGCTCCAGAATCAAGTAGCTTTTGCTGTATTTTTAAAATTATTATTCTAATATTAAATATACCTCCTCTCTCTTCCTTCCCTACCAACTGCTTTGTTGTAGTTGTCATTTCTACAATGAACATAGGCAAAGTCAAAGAATTTCAACTTTTTTCATTATAAAGGAATATCAGACTGACAAGTTTTAGGCCGGAAGGCCTTTGTTTTTAAGCCACTGGAAGGGTTCTGTTCATTAAGGTATATTAGTCATGTGCCTCAGGTCAGCAGGGGGGGTCTGTAACATCTCCTCTTCCTGCCCTGTRAGCAAATACGGTTTCACTGCAGGCTAATGCAAAGAAGAGAAAATAAGCTGTTGAGGGCTTAAGTCACCTTATACCATATAACTCAGGTTCTGATAGAGACTGGCCAGATAACAATACACAAGAAAGAAACTATAGAACTACAGAATTCATTGTGGAACAGTTTTGGAAGCAAACCATAAATGGTGGTACAGACTACTCTTCAGCCTTTCTGCCATGCCAGGTGAAATGTTAGGTTTATATTTAAGCTACCTATCCATCTGCAAGGAAACCAAGAACAGCAGCCTAGAAGCCAGCCTAGAATCAATCCTACTTCTAAATTACTTGTAAAGATGGCTATTTTGTGAAATTCTGTACCTGTAGGTACTCTGCTGTCCAGAAATCTCCACAGGGCCTAAGAGCAGTGTTTCCAGAAAACGTTTGCAGAGCACTCAAGCACACTGTTCCCTATATCTTGGGTAACACGAGCCTTTCAATTTGATCAAGTTAGTTCTCTTACAGATGGAGACATTTATAATTTGTTATTGTTATTGTTAAAACAACTGAGGTTTTGAAGGCAGGAAAAACCCTTATGGAATGAGGTTTCTGAAACATGACCAAGCCAAAGCCACCAAAAATAAGTCTGGCCTGTCTGCAAAACAAAACTCTTAGTCTGTCTCAGTCCATTCCCTGTGTTGCAGCTATGCTTCTGGCAATACAAACTCACCTTGCCACTTAATCACAAGAGGAAAAACAACCTAGCCAAGGCCAGGTCAGTAGTTGAACCCCAAGTCTTAGTATCATTTGCACAACAGACTGGAAAACATTAGAAGAATAAGGTTTTCATCTCATTGTATTCCCCTTCAAAGCAAATATACACGGAAGACAGGATTTAGAAACAGAATCTAAACGGCACAAACTGCACAAACATGCACTGACTTCAGTGACTATACTCCAGGTTTACGTCAGCAGAARTGGAGGATATCATGTGGCCTACTGACTCTCTCCAGATGTCCTCAGGGGACCATAATGCAAGAGAGATTACTGAGATGGCGATTCAAAAATTAGTTAAGGTTCAGACTGTTGTAGTTTCCTTCAAATAGTTAACAGCAACCTTTCTTGGAAATCTCCTCTTTCCTCAGTAAGTACTGGCTAGAATCTCATCAACAAATCAATCCAATTGCATAACATCAAAATAATTATGTTAGGGGACCTCAGAGTGGCACCTGAAAGAAACTCTGAACACAAAACACTGTCCCCTTTTTCTCTTACGTCAAAACCACACAAAACAACAATTATAGGGAAACCATGATAAAGAGAAAAGGAAGAGATCTTGAGTTTTTCTGTGAAGGATCCCACACAGGATATTTACTTGGCCAGTTGATGACTATGGAGACAGAATGCCAGACATGTGGGTCTCAGCTAGGAAAGCCTTCCCCATCCCTACACACCCACACATATCCACTTTGTGCTACTCTTAAGCAAGCTTCAGGATGAAAAAATAAGAATTATGGGTGAAATATTTGACATGAACATACACTCCTTGGCTTACGCAGGCCTCTTGATGGATTGTCTTGAGAGTAAATGTGTACCATACAATTTTCCTTGAATAGAAGGAAATGCCAGACATTGACACAGTGATCAAGTTACCACTGAACTTTGCTGCCTCTACTAAAGAGAGCTGTATATTTGATCCTCCTAGAAGAGGTTTGGTTGTCAAAGGGGTCACAGGTTTTGAGCTTAAGTAGATTGTACGTTAGTAACCATTAAGAACTTAGCATTTATCCAGCAGATCTTATCAGATATACTGCCCTTATTTCTTCTTCCAAACATTGGGAACTACTGAAGTACTGTCATATATGAAGATGTCCTGGTTTCGGCTGGGACAGAGTTAACTTTCTTCCCAGTAGCTGGGGGTGTGTGCTGTGTTTTGGGTTTGGTATAATAGGAGCGTTGATGGCCCATTGATGTTTTGGGTGTTGCTGGGTGGTGCTCGCACCGGGCACTTTTTGGCCTCCCATGCCCTGCCAGGTGCATGGGAAGCTGGCRGGGGGAGCATAGCCGGGGCGGTTGACCCAGCTGGCCAATGGGGTATTCCATACCATGTGATGTCATGCTCAGTATAAAAACTAAGTGTGTGGGGGGGCTCTGGCATCACAGGATGGGCTCTTGCATATTGGGCTACATGTCGGTCGGTGGGTGGTGAGCAGTTGCATTGTGCATTGCCTGCTTTGTATATTCTATTGTTGTTGTTATCATTGTTATTATTATTGTTCTACTTTGTTTTATTTCAATTATTAAACTGTTTTTATCTCAACCCGCAAGTTTTTCTACTTGTGCCCTCCCGATTCTCTCCCCCATCCTACCAGAGGCGGGTAGTGAGTGAGCAGCTGCGTGGTGTTTAGTTGCTGGCTAGCATTAAACCATGACAGAAGACTTCTTGATGGCTGTTTCATACTGGTATACCAGTGTTGACTATTACTCTCTCGTACCCTACATGGATACCAAATCTTTGTATCAGGCTTTCCCCATTTTCTTCAAGTTAGCAACTTTGCTTGAACCTAAAAAATTAACCAGAACATAACTAAACGCACTAAATCATTATAATGTCTATACTAATAAGAGAAAAATAAGTATCTTCATGCTACTTACAGCTGATAAAATCTATTTGCGTTCGAAGAATTAAAAGACCATGTGAGGTATACAGTTGTGCAAAGAGACATGACTGCAACAGTTTTTACTCTGTATTGAGCTTAAGCGTCTTGTGAACCTAGTGGCCTTTCAGCTGAAAACACTCTGTTTATTCTTTTTGGTGTGAGAAGCCAACATTCATAGCAATTCTCAAGTCATATGATCTTCAGGAGAATAAAGAGCTGATATTTGCACTTCATCATAAGTCAGGAAGGATGACTCCACTTCCTGTTTGCTAAATTTACCATAAATCCCAAAAACTGACTTTGAAAAAAGAAGTTCCAGGAGCCCAGATCTTCCCGAAAATTTATCACAACGGAAAAACAAAGTAGTTTACCCTTCTTCTATGCCTACACCCCAAAGGAAAATAATATTCTACCTACTGATCACAGAGCTCTACCGACTGCTCCAGCCACTCTATTGTTCTGGCCTGGATTGCTTTCCTTGCTGGCTTTTAGTCTTGGAGAAAATTCATCACTGAAAAAACACCAAAAAAATCTCTTTCACTGATTTTCAGAGGACATACGTGCTTAGGCCAATAATAAGTTTAGACCCATGATTACAATTAAAAAGGGAGAAAAAAACCTTCTCAGATGCCAAGCTCAAGAAAGACTACTCTGTCCCACCTGGTCCCCCGGTTATGCACCTTATACAATTATMCTTCCATTACCATTGCAAGTTATGGAGCTCTTATGTATGGAGCATGCATCCACAGGCACCAAGTAGCTGGTTTTCTCACTGACTTGATAGGATGGGTAGCATTCCTAACTATTTTTAATTTAAAAAAAGCCCTTATTGAATATAACAACAAGAAAAAAATCACTTCCTCTGTTAGAAAATAATCAATTTAAAATACATGCTTCGCTTTTTCAGCTTAAATACTCCAATACTTGAAGGTCAGTGTCTTTGAAAACTGCTGTTTCTAGCCACTGTGGGACAGAAAATGAAGCACACATGTTTAGTGCTTGCCTGTTTAATCTGCCATAAGATTTCTACAATTATATGCATCTTGTAATAGCCACGTATCAATCCAGATTCTGTCCCCAGTTACAAGGTTGAAGCTTCATGAAGCTTGGTTGAAGCCACCCATCAATTCTGACTAAATAAACAGCTAATTATAGCCATCTGTTGATGAGTGACAGATCTGTAAAGGAAGATTTTTGTAAAAAAAAATAAAATTAGTGGAGAAAAAAACGCTCAACTTCACTGAGAAAGCATTCACTTTAACTGCAAGCTGTTGACTCCATATTTCAGTGCTGAACATCAATGGCATGTGTAGATAGCAAACATAACCAAAGAAATTGGCCTGCTAGGATCTATAAATGCATTTTTTTTAAATACTGAAACTACAAAACAAAATTTGCAGCTTGTTTTGGAAGAGCCTTATCATTTCTTACTGAATGTTGATCTTCATGACAGTTACCTCACTGTCTCGGGAGAGGCAGGACGACACAGACGTATTGCATTTTGAAGTTTACTGGTACAGAAACCAAGCTTGTCAAGACGGCAGCATCAGTCACCTAGTTTTTAACCCCTGTCTGTCTGTTTCCTTCCTAAAGAATGTAGTTAGGCAACAATGCAAGAACTTTCTGTGTTTTAAAATTACTATTTGCAGTCTGATGGAAATGTAATGATGGGTCTTTGCTTCTGGTAATTGTGGGTTACACTGTCACAGCAGTTCTGCAAGGGACAAAGGCGGCTGGGGGTAAATGGGGAGGATGTGGCCACCCCATTAAAAAACAAAGCGGTGGGAAGCTGTCCACTTGACTGAGGATGCTTCCCAGAAGCAGCGACAAGCTGCTGAGATTCACCATAGAGCCCAGTTTATTTCCCTCATGGAATTGGCAGGTATGCAGTGCCTTCCTTGCTGATTAAGAATAGAAATAAAAAGAAAGTCCAGATTTTGAATGTAGGTGTAATGCCCCACTACAAACAGAAAGGTGCAACTGTATGCTTGATGATTAACATGGCTAGACTCCCTTATCTTTAGATAATCATCAGGGTGAAGCATGAACATCAAAAAGGTGATTCAGCCCCTCTCAGCCGTATCTTGGAACTGCCTATCTCTTTCCACCGTCTGAGGAGAAGGGTAGAACAATTTTCATCTGAACACAGGCCTTTCAGTTAGGAGGACGGAAGCTGATCCACCACGTTGACRCCACAGCCAGGCCCTGGCCAGATTCTCTTCCTAATTGCTTTTAAATGTGAGTGCCAGTGATACATGAGATATTTTAGCACAGATGCCTCCTGGAACAGAGCTGTTTCAAAAAACACCTCGATAATGCTAGAGTTTTCTGACCAGAATATTTGAAGGATCCTGAGAGAGCTGAGGACCCAACTTTCAATGAATCCTCCTACTACGTTAGCAAGGCATTTGGCTGCCTAGGTGTTTCCTGCCACTGGAATAAAGGGAAAKAAGTTGAAACATACAAGACAGCCTAAAATCTATTATCATTTGACATTACCTGCATCAACGTGATGCTATTTTGTCAAGGAATAATCTCTTGGGCTTGCAGTATCAAAGAGCCTTTGTTGGCAGCATACATAAAATCCAGATTTCACACCTGTAAAATGGCACATCTGATTTTAGCTGCAGGTAAAAGCACAGCACAATTCTTCCACAATTCAGCTGGTGATGATTATTAGTAAAAGCTACTTTTCAGACTTCTAAAGAAAATGAACTAATTATCCTGCCCAAGTAGACTTGTACTACATCCTCCATCTATAAAGAAGGCATTTCTACATATTTTTTTATTTTGCTGAGAGATAAGTAACATACAGTGTAATCCTTATAATGCTACAATTGTTTTTATAATTACTGCCATGTATTTGCCATCTCTTGCATTGTTGTTGAGTATTTCAATGAATGCTGTCTTTAGTCAGTATCTGGGACAGAAAGTGAAAAATCACCCTGCTTCATTGGTGAGAATTTTCCTACAGACATTATCTATCTATCTCATTCCTTGAGCTGACGGGGCCTCTAGAAAGATGGCCCAAAGTGTTGTGAATATGCAGGTGTTTGTCTTGAACCCCTTGCCAGGCAGTTTGGCAGTTATGAAATAAATGGTCAGCATGTTGTTGTTATTAGAAATGGTATCTGGCAGACGGATGAGTGCCTTAACTTCATTCACTGATGTTGCTTCAGCTCAAATTTTATATATAATTTCATAGAATTAGAGATAAGCACTCTGACACGCTTCACTGATTGTTCTGAAGAACAGTCTTCCTCTGTACCATCACAAGTGACACATGAAACATGGTCACTCTTGTGGTGATCACAGTTCAATCACAGTTCAGAGGTTTCCATGCGTTCATGGCTTCACTACAAGAGCGGGACACATTATTAAGTGAAGACCACTGATAGACTCCTGAAACTTGCCAGCTTGGTCAAAATCTCCAAAAGCTTCAAATAGCATTTTTATTGTCAGCACCAACCAATAAAGCAAAATCAAACATAAAACCTTCATACTCCTTTCCAAAGTTCATTCTCATGTGTTCATAAAATCCACCAGCTAGAGCACAAACGATCTTTTTTTTGAGCACTTTTCACTACTGGCAGGATGTCATCATGGAAGTGAATTGCAAAATAAAATGTAACTAATTAACTTTGACAGCGCATTTATTCGATGAAGTATCATCTTGCAAAGCACAGAGTCAGTTACAGACACCTGCTGCCAGACTGAAGAAAAGAAATCACTGTTAATCTGCTTAACTGCAAGGCTTCTCTAGCTCCCAGATGCCTTCCGACACAGGCTCGTGGGATCCCGGCAGTGGTATCCCTATGCATAAAGCATGCAGGCAGCAAATCCTTGCTTCCTTCCCAGGTAAAACACCAAATCGGTGTATCGATTAATAAGAACTGTTCCTGCTTAGAGTGTGGAAGTGTAAACAGGATGGATTAATAGCGATCTGCAAAAGATTAAAAATGAGCATCACATTTAAATCTCTATTCAATTAATTGATATTCACAAAGCATGTCCAGTAACTAGCAAATCTCAGATTATTTACCTTTGACAAAGTGGTGTCAAGGGGAGAGTCCTGTGCCGGGGCCCCTCCTGGAGGGTTGGCTCTCCAACACAGCCGCGGGCTGTCCATCACTAATGAACRCATTACATTTCACGCTGCACCCAGAAAAATTAATATTTTCACTTATTCTGAGATGTGAAATAAATAAATGACTCTTGGCGGATGCCACATTGTAACAAGGGATCTGCCGAACTACAACCAGGTGCCATGCGCACGGTGGGTGACGGGGAGGGCTGCCCGGCCACCCGCTCCCACAGGGGTGACCCCCCTGAAAAAGTTCTCAGACAGCCTAATATCCTCACAGGTCAAATAAGAAACCTAAAATGCTGCTGCACAAACTGCAGCCAGCAGAGAAACATTATGTCTGACTGGCTGAAGCTCCCTGTGTGCAGGATGGACCTTGGGCTGAAATAAAACCGGCAGCGAAGTATGAGGCTGCACTCATCCACTTGCCACCTGAATTTAGCTGCTTCAGTCCCTACACCGTGTAAGTGAGGTTGTATTGCACATATCTGCATTAAACCTGAGATGGGTATTGCATATTCTTCCCCAAATGCCCTACCCGTTTGCTCTGGAAGCATGACAGGCTTGCCCTGAGAAACAGCGGGTAACTGAACTGACGGACCCTCTTTGTACAGTACAGAATGGCTACAGACCTCACTCGGACCAAGTTTCCACTAACTCAGCAGTTTTAGGGGCCACTTTTGTGACCGTGAAGAAGGACCTCCATTCTCAGAAACTAGAGAGGACCCCGCCTTGGGGGAGCACTTCTGTGTCCTATCCACTGGACTCCACTACCTTTAATCAAAAAGTATTACCTGCTGTACTGCAAAAGCAGCCAAAAAATGCAGTGCTTTCTGACACTTTGCCAGCAACAACTAGATGGAAGAAAAATTAGGAACAGCTTCAGCACTTGAAGGACAACACCAGGTCAAATGTCCTCATGGCTGTTTTAGCAGCCCATGGTGTTTTCCTGGTTGAATGAACAATTTCATGGACTAGAAGAACCACACCTCTTGCATTCACCCATCTCCTGGAAAGATTACCATCTTTGGTCCAGACAGCCACAAGAGGTCTAGCCTCCAGTCATAGCCGGGGTTGCAACCAAAATTGGAAGATTACTACCAAGTGAAGTGGGAGAACAGCTATCACAGAATTTCCCATATGCTACATTAGCAAACTGAATTACAAACGTACTTATCCTTCAACAAAAGAAGTTTGTCCTAGATGTGATGAAAATTTAATAATGAAGAGAAGTTCATTTTAAAAGAGTTTGTACCTGGTTATGCTGTAAAAACACTGACACAATCAAGGGAACTGCTGATCACAGCAGAATGAAACCTTAACTTAATGTTAATAAAGCAAAAGCATCCCTCAGGGGAAAACATGTAAATATCTTCATCTGTATTTTGTCACTTAACAATCGAACGGAAACCACAGTTAATCTGTGCTATTGTTTACATACCAGAAGTACCAGAAGGACTTCAATTCAATACATATGTAATAATAAAAATCAAATATTCTGGGTTTTGTTGTTTAGTCCTGCATTCCAAAGATGTCTAGATGTGCATGAGGGATAATGAAATGTTAGGAAGAAATATCAAGATTTGTTCAATGAATGGTGATAGGACTAGAACTGTCAGACCTATTGAAAAATACACAAAAAAGTTTAGTCCAGTTTCACATTGAGCATTAATAAAGACTCTTTCATGAAATCTGGCATCCCTGAATGACCTAACCAGTTCTGCATCCACATCTGGAAGAAGTGGGAATTTCATCAGATGGAGTGGTTTGGTACATGTTAGTAAACACTCCTGTACTCAAAACAAAACCTAGAATTTACAGTTCCATTTACAGAATGGAGAACTGGTTATCAGCTTCAATTGATTTGCTCTTGAAAAGGAAATCTTAAATACATGTTAGTTTTTTACAAAAATACTGCTTGATAGAATGACAAAATAAAGATCCATTTCTGAAGAATGATTTAGTTAGGGTGGTAAGGGGGGCTGTAAAACTCAGAAAATATATCTTAACTCTGTCTCTTCAGAGCATTTGTATACCTGTACCTCCAATGACCTCAGTGATAATGTGCTCTGTACATAAACAGCTCAGGATCAATCATTTTAAAAGTTTAATATTTGATCTGTCCTCAAAAGGCAAGTTCCGCAATCAAGCAGCAAGTCTGTCTGAGAATTACCTATATACACACAAATACCAAAGCTTCATAATTATGGATTTTCCTCACAATAGCTAAACTAGTCTGCACTGAACCATATCATCAGCCAGAATCCCAAAGCAGATTCTGGACATCTGACCGCTATGAGCAAGTCATCAGCCCCAAATTTAACATTGCACGTAACTGCTTCTCATCAACCTAAAAGCTCAGCACAAAGCTATCAGAGGGATTTTTCTGTCAGACTAGAGTTATCAAACATAGCAAGGAACTGCTGTTTCATAGTGCAGAACACCCCTTGCCCAGTTTAGTCCTTATTTTCATGCCCAGGAGAAATGCTCAAAGCCCAGAAAATCTATGCAAATAGCACCAGAAGAAACACTTGCTCTGCTCAGCCTGCCTCCCACTGATGCCACAGAACCCACCAGCAGCGGGACACTAACACACGGTGATAGAGGAATCCCACAGCACTGCATTGCTTTCCTCCACACGTGCTAATTCACACACAGAGAAGTGACTGTAGCATGGTAACTACTAAGTGAATAATTAAAATGTCGCATGCATTATAAAAATGCATGATAAAATAAGATTAGAAGAGTGATCTTTCTATGCTAAAACTTACAAGGTGAGTATAAAAGCTAAGATACCCCCCAGCGGAAACAAGCAGCAATTGCTGGCTTGTTGGTGACAGGTCTTAATTTGTCACAGAGACTTACTAGCAGGACAATGATGTGATCGCTCTCACGCTACAAAAGCAATTATTTTTGCGAAAAGGAATTCCTTTACATTCTGGAGCTATAGAAATAATTAAGATTCAACTACATTTGTCAAAATATATAAGCCCAGCACTCTACAACAATAAAGACTGTGCTTTATTCACACAGTTTCAGTTCAGTGCATGTAACAGAACCTCGTCACTTTGCCCAAAGGATGTGTGAAGCCCCAGGCGCTCTACCCAGAGCTGGAAGATCACATGGCAGGCACCTGGGGATGGCAAATTAGCTCACGGTATTTGTAACACCTTCCACTACCAAAGCCCCGAGTTAAAAGAAATTATTTGGGCAGTTGACATGCAGTGAATCAAACAATGCTTAAACTTAACAGGGAGATTAATCTTTAGGCAAATAGCACTGATTCTAACTTTGTATTCCCAGGGATTCATGTCAGCCAAACAATGTTCATGGGTTTTTTCCCTACATGCCTTTTATCTGCACTAATAGGTCTTAGGGATCCATTACACCTTTATAAAAACCTAACCTAAATTTTCCAATGGCTTTTGCATAAGTTAATAAGTAGACATAAAATATCTAATAAAAATGAAAAAAATAGGCACTTTTTTTTTTTTTTTTCATTTTATGGACCAATAAAACTTTCAGGCTCAAGGCACAGTTGTTACAGGTCATATTTAGCATGAACAAGTGTTTCCTAAGCACGTGAGGCAGTCTGCCACTCTGCTGTTTGCTGGTCCATCCATTTGTCCTTGCCTGACACTGTTTAAGCCATCTGACCACCTTCAACTAATTTTTGCCAGAGGAGAAAAAGTCTCAGAAAACCTTCCGAGTTCTCAAAGGATCAGCAGTTAGGCATCTGGGGATTGTAAGAGCATCTGATAAACTGAATTTTATTGTCTGGGCATTCAAAAATGACAAATAGCTTCCTGCTTGCAAGAAACCCAAATTTTACTGGGAAAACACAAACTTGGAAAAACCTGAAAGGAATAACAGCAGATGAGACTGACATCCTTCAGAGTACATTGGCAAAAATCTTGACCTAGTCTGCCTCCATCCATGGTGAGTAGCTAGAAAGGTATTCCCCCTTCTGGTGAGAGCATGCTGAGGGAGATCGGACTCAGCGGATCTTAGGTGAAGGGGAGGTAAATCTGTTGCCTTTGATGGATATTTGGGTTTGAGGATTCCACCATCTACTCCATCTGGGAAGAGAAGCCCCCGATTCAGGCACTAAATGGCAGTGCCTGGGATGTCTGCTACCTGTACTGATCAACAGCCGTCCTTGCTGGCTGCAGTCACTGCTGGCTATTCCTTACAGAACCCACTGCAGTGCCGTACAGCTCTTTCATTCAGAGACTGAGGGCAGATACCATCCTCACAGAATCTGTATTTCAAAATAGGTAACCTTTTACATGGAGTCTTTTCCTGTCCTTTAACAAACAAGGAAAAAAACCTTCCCACGACCAACAAAACTCTACCATTTTAAACTGCAGACTACAGCAAGCACCACACCTTCCTTCAGCAAATTTACATCTGTTCTTCTCAGCGAGGCTGATCTTAAACAGCAAAGTCCCAAGCCACCACTCACCACCAAAGCACGCCTGACCCACTGCAGATGCTTTCACATGTTCTTGGACAGATGCCCACAAATGACTGTCTTCCCCTACACCCCTGAGATGCTGCTGCTCCCCTGCCCTGCCAGGTTTCAGGCCTTAAGCCTCATTACCTACTCAGGTTCAGCTCCCAGACCCTGAGAGGCAACTCCATTACATCCAGTAAAGGGCAGAGCCTTTGGGGAAAATCAAAGCTTTACCCCGGTGTCATGCCATAAATTCACAGCCCATTAGACCAACACCTCCTAAAGCAGAAGCAAGGAAGCACAGCACGGGCTGCTTTCATCACCAAGCTCCACCCGCACAGGCAGAAGGTGAGGTTTAGTCCCCTGCTGTCATTGCCACCAACCCAACAAGTCCGGCTCCAAGTGCAAGGCTCGCTTTGACTCCCTCCTGGCTTCCCCCCGCCGCTTCCAGCAGACCCCTGTTCCCCTGCACCCAAAGCAGAGCGCTTGCTCTCTGCAGCTCTCTGGTGTCGCAGGGTGGGATGCATCTGGCCAGCTTGATCCAGCTGCCAAGCTGCAAGAGAGGGCCACCCCCAGCCCCTTTCCATAACAAGGGTTTCCCAAATCCACTAAGCCCACTCCGACACATGTGGTTTCTCTATTACCCCCTTTCGGCCACTTTTCCCACTAATCCATAGCTTGGCTGCTGGATGGAGGATGGAGAAAAATGTGTGCTTCATTTTCACAGGTGAAAGCCCTGTACAGTCTGCTAGAAGATGCTGAGATGTCAGAAAGAGCAGTGCATGACCAGAACAGGACAACAGGTCTCCCCCTCTTTCTTCCTCCCTCATACCTGCAGGACTAGGGCAACTTGAACCACCCTCTTCTAGACTAGGCCTTGGCAGCTCAAACTTGTTAATTCTGGTTGGAGGAGCTCTGATTCACAGAGTTTATGTCATGTTGCGGTACTTTAAACAGCGACTGTGATGTGATTTGGATGTGAGGGAGATTGATTACCGCTACGGGATTTTATACATCAAATCAGTCTTTGTTCAAGACTGCCCAAGTCTAATGCAGTTCTTCTCAAAGTATTTATTCCTTGCTGGAAGGCTTTTTTCTGGAAAGGAAAGGAAAATTTGGTGATCAGTTGCTGAATACATTGGTGAGTCTGGAGCTTGTCTACACCAAATTCCTTGTGGTTCATCACCAACTGAGACAACACACTTGTTAGTTTTAGTAAGGAATCCATTCAGCACACAATTTTTACTTTGAATAGTAACTGAATAGATTCATTCTGTTTTATTCCATTGGATATGACAAATCTTTCTTGCAATTTAAGATAATAACATGTTAATCTGAATTCCCATAGGCAGAAAAGGCTGCCATAGTGTTCTTTTTTTTAGGCTTATCCTAGCACAATGTGGTTCAGCTAAGAGAGTCTCATTCCACCTGCATGCAAGAAACAATTCTTTGACTATATCCAGATACAAATACACCTGGTTTAGACAATAAGTATAAATCTGGAGTCCGAGGGGATTAGCAAACTGATTGCACTGCACCCGAAAAATCAGCATGCAATTGAAAAGTTTGATAACCTAACTCAAAATGTTTAGTTTTCCATACCCTAGAAAGGATGTGAATCCTGTTAATGAAATCTCCGGAAGGGAAAGCAGGGGGATTTTGAGAGAATCCCACTCAAGATATTTCATGTCCACATGCAAATGACAGCCAGTAGTGTGGCTAGTCTCTTCTGTCCCTTCATAATACTGTTTTGAAACTAGAGAAAAAAATGACAGCAAAAATTTTGGGAGAAGGAAAAATGCCAATAGTTATGTTATTCAGCATCCTTCGTGAAATAAAAGAAGATTGCTACACTCCTTTAACAGGCTTACAGGTGCTCTCATACTGGATTTGAATGTAAGTGCAAGAAAGTACTTGAGATTTTTTTAAATCTGAAACTCATCTTTACATGTGGGAATGCATTTGATCAAAATAACAAAATTTATCACTGAGAGATCTTCTGCTGAAATTTATCAGCTACTAGGCAATTCCAGTATTAAAGAGTCATGGAAATTGAATTCTTTCATCTTTCCATCACTACTTTCTTTTTCAGAGGACCTGACCATCCTGCCTTTTTGGGTAGTTATAAATAGTATAACAAGAGGATTTTTTGTATTGCTGGAGTTGAATTGCTTTTAGATTTTTACCATTTATTTTTCATCAATCCACCAACTGCCTTCATCTGGATAGGCCAATATTGACTTTGTCTCTCTAACCAGGGAATGAAAATTAAACAGACTTCCTTCAATTATCCAGTATCTATCCTTCCCTTATTAGAAGAGATGAACATCTCGCAGGGACAGAGAGAGATGATCAAGGGCCAATCCATTTTGAGAAGTCATGTAAGATACTAATTAGGTTGTGAGAGCAGCTTATGTTCGTCTATCAATTACACAGGTTGCTTTTTTTTTAAGAATCCAAAATAACCAGGCCTTGGAGGAAATATTTTCAACGTTCAGATGAAGCTGGTTCTTTTTTTCTTCTTTTAGTTCTTTGTAAGGGATGACAATGATACAACTTTATCTATAAAAGAACAATAAATGTCTGAGACCTTGGATAAGGACATTATCCACACGCAAATAACAGACTATACTTGGCTTTAAAGTTCTGCTTGTTCTCTAAATACTTATAAACTAACTAGACAGATTAGACTCCCTGTCTGTGAACCAATTCTTTTTCTTTTTTTCTTCATTTAGGTTCAGCAGAAAAACTTGAATAAATCAGAAGATGCAAAAGGGTCAGTTACAGGTCTGGGATACATGTCCCCCTGCCTAACCTGCACAAGCCATTTGTTTCCCTCTGTTTCACCCATCTGTAAAACGGGCATTTCTTGCCCTTGGTACTTCTGGTATTGCAGCATATATCACGAGGACAACTCAGATTTCTAAAGCACTTTGGGTCTGGCAGGCAGCAAGGGGAATGTAAGTGTTGAAAAGTGTTTTTGCAGTTTCATAAATTGGCTGCCCTGGCATCTTAACATTCCCTTGTATCCTCTTGAGTAACATCCTTATCATAAAAGTATGGAATGCTCATTCCAAAAAGCAAGTATTTCTTAAAAGCTGCCAGTGGGTAAGAAGAAGTTAGGAACAAAATCTTATTTCTCTAAAATCAGCAAATTTTATCAAATATTATAGTTAGATGGCCAGGCAGTAGCAGTGTCTTAAGACATCGAAGAGCAGTGCTGTACATTTTAAAGATAAAACTTACTACTGCTTTTAATTTCTAGAGTACTCTGGGAATACTGGCTTTAGGCATGCATATACTATAGCATTTTCAGCTGTACAAGCACAAATAAATAATGCTTATGCACTTGCATATTACTATCTTTTCACAAATATGTTAGATTACTCATTACTTTACTATAGGTGCTGTACAGAGGCTATTTTCATGATTGTTGCAATAACACAGAAGCCATATTTGGCAAGACACGTATTTAGGATAGACTGACCCCCTTCTGAAGAAAACTGGAGAGGATGAAGTATTGCAAGCTCATAAATGCGTATTTCTGAAACATTTAAACATATTCTCAACAAATCTAATCACTGAGCTCAACATCATAAAAAGACATAGAATATGGGAGTTTGGAACACAAATTCACCACCACCTCCTACAAGTTTTAGTTAAATGGTGTTCAACTACACCAATAATCTCTGCAGACAGCTAAAGTCTAATATTGATTACTGTTTTAATGATGCACAAAGCCATAAAGATTGACCTTTGCAACTTTACGTTATTGGTAAGGTTGTGTGCTTATTACATTTCACACATAGCACAGCAAGTGATACGACATGTAGATGTTTTAGTGAGAAGCAAACAGGCTGCAGAAAGTCCTAGTATGTCCTAATGCTTGGAGCAAAGATGCCAAATGTACATAAAAAAATGGATTCTGAATTCCAGGCAAATCAAAGCTTATTAAGCATATAAATACATTTTAATTTATTAACTAGAAATAAGTTCTGGAAAATATTTTAAATTACTTGCATTTCTTTCAAGATATTTGAATGCATATATTATGATCATTAAATAAACTGTAGTTTAGAAATTGGGGGGGGGGTGGGGGTAAAACCCTACACACAACACAAAAAAGCCCTCTGTTTAAAGACTTAATTTCTCCCATGCTGAGGAAATGCAACATTTGTATATGTTTGCTTTGATGATGAGAAAGCTTCTCTCTCTCTGATCATAAGACAATGCCGGAGCCTCAGGCGTGATGGGAGGAGAATGCAACCCCCTCTGTAGTGTACAAGGTTCATAAGCACCAAAGTCCCTCAGGATCGCAGAAGCCACACTGCAAGCACTTGAAAGAGAGAAATCTTCAACTCGGGCAGAGCCTGGTCCAGTTATCCTCCTGCAATGCAGTATTCGCATTTATGCAACTCCAACACTGAAAAAGGAGCCGTTGGGATTAATCTGCTAAGAAATGGCACAGCGTCGCCTTAGTGAGTGGAGCTGCAGTTGGGCATCACTACATATCCCCGCCGGCAGCCTGCAGCTTGCGACCAGCTGCTCCCACTAGCTCCCTTGTTTCGGAGCTGCTGCAGAGTCACGTGCCTCATGTCATCTCGGAAGAAGAAGATACAGTTTTGGACTCGGAACACAAGCCCAAAAGACAAATCAGGCTATTAATTCCAGGACTGCAAATCGTGCATACAGCTGGGGTTACCCCAGGCCATGAGCTTGAGTGAGCAGTGGAGCAGATGCCGTTGTGAAGATGGGGGGTAAAGAGCCAACACTGCCGGATGCCCTGTGGCAGAAGGCATGTTCTGGACCGGTCCCCTGCTGCAGGTGACCAGGGGCAGCACTTCGATTCTCACCTGAAAAATGAGTCAGGCACTTCTGAATGGCCTGGGTCTCCTTGTGCCACTGAAAACTGACACTTTTTTACCTTGGTCTATTAAGCATTAATAGGAAGCTTCTCCTGCCTCATCAGCTGGGAAGCAGTTTTGCCTGAAGCTGCCAGTGCACTTGTGCCAGCCAAAAAAGAAAGACATGGGCTTCCTGCAGGGGCAGCATCCTTATCATCTAACTTGACAAGCCTGCTGCGGACGGAGCAGACTGGCCTTAGGGAGGGGACATAGGATGATTGTAAAGACCATTTTTATTCTTCACACAGAGCTGTAGCTAAATTAGAGTTGGATTAGCCAGACTCTTGTCTGAATGACAACCCCGATTCCTTTGGCTATTTTCTGGTCTTTCAATTCAGCTCTACCCATTCACAGAACAAAACACTGTATAAATATACAGACTTTTCCTGCAGCATTTCTGTAGTCTTTCCAGTTATGGACCGCAATAGCCTGGAAGTCATGGCCAGGCACACAGCCCAAGAACATAGTGCCCCTTGATCCTAAGGCTGATGCATGAGGAGTAAGACAAGGAGAGTTCCACCAACCCTCTGAGATGAAGGCTTTCTGCACAACTCACAGTGATTGCAGTGACACAGGCTTAGCTTACACTTAGGAAGAGAAAATGTTGTGCATACAGCTCTCCTTTGCCCTGCAGGAAAAGAAGAGGCTAAGCGTACATTTTTCCTAGGAACAGGCTTTCTGCAGAACTGGGGTCCCAAGGGAAGAAGGGGACCATCAGCTGGGTCACGAAGATTCCATAAAACCAAGCTTTGTGTCTGGCCAGTCCCCTAAAAAAATTAGTGGGTAGACTATTTTTGCTTTTTATTCCTCAATACTAAATAGGAATGAGTATTTTTCCACTAAGTGCACAAGACCCACATTCTGAGCATTCCTGCAGTAACATTCAGTCATAGTTTGACAACATTTTCAAATGACAATCTTATTGTTTTAATTAATGTTGTATAAAGAGCTGGAAATACGCATCAGACTCAGTTCCAACTTAGAAGTTGTGTCTGCAAGAGGCAGCTGTTGCAGGGGGAGGAATAACTCAAGATAGAAGCAGAACGTGACTGTGGAGATGTCCTTCCACTTCGTCAGATAACAGACAGGAAAAGACAGTCGTCATTTGCTCTCGCCCAGCCCAAGGCCGTTCAGAGACCAGACTCATTGGCCATCCTGTTGGCTTGGAAACCCAGCTCACCTGTCCTCTTATGGAACGACTGGCTCACAAATTTTGTTATCCGCTATTTTGAATTCCTTATACAATGAGTGCTTCCCAATTGCTAGACTATAAGAAAAAAAAAAAGAATCCTAGGTAAAAGATAAGGTTTGAAAGAGAGCCAGTAGCTCAAAAAAGCAGGGGTGACAGCTAAGTAGCCAACTGGGGATAGAAAGACCAAGCACAGTGATTTAAAAAAAACAAACAAGACCCATTTTCTTTAGTAGGCAATTAGCAGTAGCCTCCACAAGGAAATAGAGGCATCCTTCTGAAGCAAGGCAATACCACAGCAGGGACCTCTCAAGACTCCCATTGTGTAGTTGTGGTGAGAGGCCTGCTTTAAGTTCAGGAAAGGACTGGGACACTAACACATGTTAAAGCTCATGTGCTGATCCATATGTTGGATTTCTGACTGCGTGAGTAAACCTAACATGCACTGCCCTTATATGATCTGCTACTGGGGACACCTTCAGACTTTGACCCTGTTGCTTAAGCAGCAATTACAGACACATTTCGCTACCAGGCACGAGGGAGTTTTCTGATACGTTTCATCATTTATACTGTAATATACTGCGGAGGAACACATTACAGCACTGTACGTGATCCATATGGACTTCCATCTCCAGTGAGATGCCTCCATCCCAGATACTCCTGGACCAGATCATTTTTCTCTCAAAAGCAGAGAGATTATGTCTAATTATTTCCTGCTGTCCCCTCTGTGTCTTTTTTATCCCATTAAACAAGCACACTGTTTGGTATATGAGTAAGAAATGTAGTGTAATAGAAAATATGCTAGAAAGGAAATGATTACTAATCACTGCTTTTTGCCCAAGACAGCTAAAATGACCTATTTCCTCAGCTCATCAGCTGAGCAAACTACTGACTTCAGGACGTGAGAAACCATCCTTGTTCTTTGGTTCCAAACACAATTTTGTTTCTGTAATGAATTCGAGGAGCAAATACGACCTGGGCTGAAAGAGAAGCACACAAGAACTACATTCATCCCATAAACAGATGACATGAATGGGAAGCAGACAGACAAACCTAAAACACAGCCTAACAGTTTATTAAGTAAGTTTAATGATTTTAATATACAGGACTCAAGAGAGCATCACTTAGGTTAACATTTTCCCAGGACATTGCAGGACATGTTTTGAAGTAAAATGTAAACTACTCTTAAAATAAAACTGTACTATTGCTTTGGGCAGCAGGAAGATAAAAAGTTAATCAGAGCTCTCAAGCGACCGATCAGATGGAAATTAACTACAGATGTAAGGGGCCTGATTCATTATCTACTGGAGTTAAAAAGTATCAGCTACCTTATGAACACACAACAAACCCCCGAAAGGATATGCTTCTCTTACAGTCCGTTAAACTACTTGGGTGTCTCAGTATTTCCAGGACTGAACATAATTTTGTGACAAAGTAATTAATCACTATGTATGCTTTATAGTTAGCACTGTGAGCCACACGCTCAGTGTGCGAATGTTTTGATTCAGGAAGCTTTAATTTTGTGGTGGCTTGTTTTTGCCAGGAATGAGAGGAGGTAGTCCTCAAACATCAGCTCACCTGAAAATTTCAAATGGCAAGTTAAAATCATGTATTTACAAGTGGCTTTTGGGCTTCCCTTTTACTTTTCTCTGACTCAAGGTCAGCACTAAAGGTTTCTTTCCCCTAAAAAAAATAATCCCTCTAAACTGAAACAAAATAGGGACACTTTACTGAGAAAATATGTAAAAATACATAGCTGTAAACAATATTCTTCCATAATTTCAGCTATAAATTGTTCTCAGACCCATGGCAAGGAAGAATGACCTCACTCCCAATAAAATCTAGTCCTATCAGGAAGAAATTAGTTACTGGCAATAGTTATCTAAACCCAAATACAGTCTCAGGAAGACAGAATTTAATATTGAATTAATGCTTTGAAATATATCCAGCCTTGTCTTCAAAAGCCACAAGACTTGCTTCGAAGAAAGGGACCTACAACGCAGATCTTCTACAACTTACACATAAGCATACACACAGGCTATGTCTAAATTGGCAGGTAATCCAGCTCAGTGCAAGCGAACAAGTAAAACAAGGCAGGTGGCGTAAGGCCCCTGCATCTACGTGAGAGTTTCTACTTCAGTCCAACTTTGGTCTGGTTGGTTGGAGACCGAATGTTCCCCATCGTGGACACGCTTTGAAGCTGTCCCATGGACCAACCACTGGTCCATCTGGAGATGATTAGATCTTCCTTAGGATGAAGAAGATTTGGTGCTGTTAATTCAAAGACACACTTAGGCAATCACAAACAGCTCCTGCTCCCTTCTCAGTTTATTGTCCTCTCCTGCTTTGCACTGCTCCACTCCATCATCCCCAGGACACCATGCCCATGGCATTTTAAGTGATCTACAGGACGAAGGCAGGTTTGCACTCTCGTAAGCGTTTTGAGTTTGCTCCTGTGTGCCCACAAGGAAGGCTGTACCAGCCTAACGGCTGCTAGGTGAGACAAACTCCAGCAGTAGGAGGGAAAAAACTTCCAGCGACAGCCGAGGCTGACTTTGCCAAGTTACTCCGGGAACCAGGGGCTCTCCCACTCCAACCCCATGCCACAGCCTGTCATCTGCCTGTCAAGGATTTTCAGAGCTCACCTCCTGTTGACTCTCCAAAGTATGTGGAATGGCTCTTGGTTACAGGAACATTTTAGTACAGGACACTTTTGGTGAGGAAGGCTGTCCACCACTCCTCTGGTGGCCACTGCTCCTCTGAGGATCAGATACAGACATCTGATTCCTCACAGGGCTTCCATCTTCCCGAAATATTTGCCAACCCTCCTTGAAAGTGGCAAGGTGAAGGTGACACTACAAACCTAAATGCCCCAGAGAAACTCAATTACAACAAAACTCTGAACCTGCCCTGCGAGTTTGAAAATGTTGAGAAGCTTCCGCAAGGTGTTCAGAAGGGGCTTGCTTTCTCTTCTTGCCCCCCTTACGCAAACAGAGCCTCGCGGTTTGTCAAGGCCGTGGGTCAGAAGGCAACCTGTGCTCCCAGTCAGCGAGGACCCTCCYGCAAGCTGCCTTGGGGCCACAAACAAATTCCCTTGTCCAGGACTCAGGCAGAGACTTTGAAAAACGAAGTGGTCGCATTGGCAGACGTTCACCATTTATTTACCGTAGGTGTTTGACCAGAAGAAAAGCCGTGGGTCAGACATCTTGGTTAACGCCTCGTTAAGGACCCCCTCCTTCCCCGTAGCTCCGCAAGTGCCCCTGCACGAGGCCCGGAGCCCACCGCCAGGAAGAGCCTCCCCCACCCCCCGGCTGCATGAGGAGGGCGCGGGTCACGCATACGGGGGGAGCCCCACTGCGCCCAGAGGGACCCAGCGGAGGGCGGGGGGGTCGGACAGGTGCCCGGCCCGGCCCCTGCCCCTCGGCCCAGCCGCTGCCCCTCGGCCCCGCCGCCGCCGCGGGCGGGGGGC
>JAYKAV010000567.1:1140671-1261478 GCA_035582835.1 Phoebastria nigripes
CCGCCGCCGCATCCCGGGAGGAGGGCGGCAGCCCGGCGGGGAGCCGCTCCGCATCCCCTCGGTGAGGGGGCGGCTTCCCGGCGGGGCTCCGGGCAGGTGAGCCTCTGGCTGCGCCCCTTCCTCCGCCGGTGTTGTGTGAGCCGGGAGTCCGCGGTGATGGCCACAGGGCAGAAGCCTGGAAAGATCGGGGCACAGCAGGAGGAGCTGCTGCCACCATACTTCAGCCGCGAACAGATCTGTGCGCTTCAGCCCTGCTGAAATTCCCTAGCGGTGTTGGTGACCTAAGGCTGTCCCCTGTCCTGGGCACCAAGAAAATGCCCCGGTGTCCCCTGACTCGCCATCAGTCTCCCTTACATGCAGCCCTCCTGCTTCGTTCTCCTAATCCCCACTTGCTGTGTTTGCACTAAAAACATGTTTTGTGCTTGACGTACCCCCTCCTCCTTTGCCGGAGCTTTCCACGCAGGGTGCTTGTTTGCCACAGCGCTGTGGTGTGGGGAAATACCTGCTCTCTTGTTTCAGTATTTATGACAGGTAAAGCCCTGGTCTTGTGTCAGGCTGCGCTATATAGGGCCTATCATTACAGTTTTAGTAGGACAGTATACACTAATACTTACTCACGAGTGTTAAGCTGGGCAGCCACAGTAAGTATTGCATTTCAAATAGCTTTTATCCTTGTCCTAGGTTACTCAGTTTTGCTGAGAAGCTCTTGTTTTCTAAGCAGAATAGGCACTTGCTCCCATGCTTCTTGAGCAAAGATACCAGGAAATTAGTGGGTACTTTCATCCATTTGTAAAGAAGAAAGTGAAAGGAAAACTGTTACAGTGGGAAAAAATAGCTAACATTAATCATATGTTTGTCATGGTTGTGTTAATCGCATTTTGCTTCCTAGTCCTTTAAATTTAAATAAGCTGTGATACTAAAAAATGGAATTCCATCCTTGTCTAACAACTACATACTTTCCTACTAAGTCAGTCTTCTATAAATCATACTCGGGGGAGGGGGGAAGGGAGAACTAAAGATAGAAATGACAAGAGAAAAGGTGATTTAAATGCTAAAAACTGTGCCACGTTAGTAACATACAGCAGAAGTTAAAATGAAAGCAGTTCACTCAGCAAACTGAGTATGACAGGTGCGTGTATACAGTTTGCTTTATACAAGGTCAGCTTGATTCAAAATCCAAGTCAGCCCATAAAAAACCATCCCCTTGGCTTCAGTGTGCTCTGGACCAGGATTTCAAAAAATAGCAAGCAAGAGATTGCAATTTTATAAGTGAGGGGCCTTCTGTCTGGCCAGGTACCAGTGACACGGGAGGGATGTTAACGTGTGGATGATACATGTAAGCACTTATCTAACCAACTTTGACAGCGTTAGGGACAAAATATCTCAGAAAAAGTGTTTTATTTGATAGCCAAGTCATAGGATTGGCCCTCCAGGAGAGTTGGGGTTATCCCATCTCAGATGGCAGCCTGGGGAGGTGCTTAACTGAAAAGGGAGAAATCCAGCGAGCAGGGAGACTCCTGCAGAAAACCCCAGCTCAGGAGCGGGAGCTGGAAAGAAGCTTTTTGTACCAGCCTAGTGGGAGACTTACCTACATGGAAATCAGGAAACCGAGGCAGGGACAAAGTTACTCCTGAAGAGTAAGAGGTCTGAAGAGACCTGAAGAGGTCTGAAGAGATCCTCTTGCAGACAAAAGGACAGGGATTTTATTTTCCTGTATATAGTACCTGAAGTTATTTTTTGCACTTGTAGGACATTACTGTCAGACTTGTGTGGCTGAAAATATACTGACTTGCTGAGCCAGTCGCCTTTCTGCTCTCCAAAATTGTAATAATTTTAATGACAGGGCTGAATGGAAGCCACATAGAAGAATGGGTGTGCCAACAGATCGCTCTGAAAAGGCTGCCGTACCTCCTCCTGTGAATGTATGCTGCAGATAAAAAAGATTTCTAAGAATGATAAGGGAAGTAAAATTTGCATGAAGTAATGTTACCCGCTCTGGACAATACTGTGAAGGAGACAGGAAAACTATAGGTCAGAAGTAAGAGATGACTGTAAAAAATTAGGGAGAGAATGGACCTTGCCTGACCAGGGAAGAAGAAATGCTTCAGTGTTTAAGAAATGCTATAAGTCATAAACCCTTTTGATGTGTCGCATTCATACATTGCTCCCTCAAGCAGGAGAGTATTTGGAAGCAGAGTGTTCAAAGCAGAGCCTTTTTAACAAAACCTAGTACTATTAGGTACCTGAGATTGAAAAGTGAGAAACAAAGAGAATTACACCTTTTTTTCTTACCTTGAGAGGCTTTTCTGGGTATTGAATAGTTTTATTCAATAGCAAACATCCCTAGGAAATTGCTAGATCCTTGGTATGTGGCTGTCTCTAGATTTCTTGCTACTTTAAGGGAAATTTACAGTAAGGCTAGAGAATATTTGCAGAACATAGTTTATGACTGTCACCCTTGCCCCATACGAGATGTTTTCTATGACAAGTCTGTTTAGTTTGTAGGAAGTAAAAAATGCTGGAGCAATGCTCATAAGAACTAACAAGCTCATCTCCTGCAGTCACTTCCAGAACCGCTATAGGCCTTCACTATATAGTGAAGAGCCTCCTGTTGACCTTTGGACCCTAATCCAATAACACTTTAGGACAAGGCTATATTACAGAGTTACTCCAATCGAGTGAGCTAACCTCATCTCTTCACCCCATAAAATCTTCTTAGACAAATATCTGATTTTCCCCCCCCACACTAAAAAAGGGGACCCTGATGCATGACCAGGTAAATTAGCAAAAGATGAGAGAAATAAACCATTTTCTAACGTATTTTCATGATTTCCTTCTGCAACCCATTTCCCTTACAATTTATTTACAGTACTACATAGCTTTTATGAAATAAAATACTACATAGCTTTCTTTTTAGAGTAAGGCCTTCAGGAAAATAGTCCCAAATATTTTGGCTGAATGTTCCTTCTCCACACAAATACGTGTGTGTGCACACATGTATTTATTTATTTTTCTCTAGATATATGCACACACACGCAAATATACACAACAGAGCATTTTCATCCCAAGAGCTTAACACTTACCACCAGAAGAGAGATTCTCCCTTTCACTCTGCTGGTGAGAGCATTCGACTCTCAACACCTTGTCCTGAGGTTCACAATAATTAGTGTTTTATTTAGAGCTCAGCTGTTGGAGAGCAGAGTTTGCATGAAAAATCCCGGCTCCTGTGAAAAATGTTGTTGGATCTACTTGCTTGGAAATAAATAAATAAACTGCTCCCRTGTGATGGAGCGCAACACAACCTCAAACAACTCACCCAGCAAATAATACCATCGTTAGCCCGTGCGCTCAAAATTCCATCACCACCCACGTCAGTTTTCCTTTTAACACAGTTTCAGAGCTGCTCACATGTATTGTGGTGGCCTGGTTGGTAATGTATGTGTACATTTGCGTTAGCATTGTTATAAAGGGGGAAAACTGAGGTGCGCATTAGTTCACTAGAGCTCTCAGAAGTGCCGAATCAGCCCCAGGCAGCGTTAAGTACAGTTTGCAAATGTGGCTGGTACCTCTCTCTGCCGCTCACGGGGTGGCAAAGGCCAGGCGGAGAGCGACATTTTGAACTCGGGGCCTGTCTGCAGTAGTCCCCGAATTATCAACGGGAGCAGTAGGAGTTGGTTTTTTCCTTTCTAGCTATCATATGGCCAGTCCCTGAATCACTAGTTTCAATTGCTGTCACTAGTTGTTGGTTGGGCAGTTTTATTTACCAACATAACTGTTAGGTATGCAGGCATAATGTTGTTCAGCGGCTTGCAGGACCTTGGGAACTAAAGCCGAGCAAGCAGAGACCTGCTGCCGCTTTCTCCCGAGGTCACTTGGGTGCTCCGGTCCTGCAGAGAAATTGCCATACGTCGCGCACGGTGTAGCGGTTGGGATCAAACAGGCGAGCCGTAACGCAAGTGCTAAATGTTCTGGATTCCAAATTACTTTTCAATAATTGCTTGACAAACAAACTGTTTTTTCTTGTATTTGAATGTTTTTTGGTTTTGTTTTTCTCCTTAAGAAAAAAAGTGTTGCCAGAAAAGGAGAACAAGTCATGAATAATGTATCAAAAAGAATTAGTGAGCTTATCGTCTGCCCATGCCATTTGCAAACTTAGTAGGGGGTTAAACATTTTGATTAATGCTTTATGAAGCTCATTTCTGGGGTAAGTGTTATTGTCTGGACGTTCAGAACAAGCAATGGGAGAGTTCACATTCCCAGCTGTTCCCCGGGGGTTTGGGCCAAGTTGCGTAACCTTTGCGTGGCACAGTTCCCCTGCCTTTGAAGTGTGCCTAGACGCCTACCTGTGTGTCACAGGGATGTAATGAAAATTCATGTGTCAGAAGCGCTCCGGGATGAAAGGTGCTGTATGAGTGCAAAGTACTCCTGTTATTGCGGTTGCAAGAGGTCAGGGACTCACTGAAATCGTGTAGGACTTTAGTACCATATCAACAAAAAAAACTGACAAGGTCTTATGATTAGTGTAGACCATGACTGTATGTTATCACCACAACCACATTATTAGTGTGGTACATCATTGATGGAAGTGCCCTATTTGTTTTAAATTAACGTGAACTATAGAGCATTTTAAATTAAATTTAGATGAAATTGTGTTGAAGAAGCAAACATCTACAGAGTATGCTATCAACAGAATTTTTTTTTTTTTTTTTAAGTTTCAGTGGAAATATTTTGAAGGAATTCATTTCTCCTGCAGGATTCACAAGCCAAATAGTCAGGGAAGCGGCTGGGCCAGATCAGTGGAATACATCTAACTTCCCTGTTTGGAGTGAGAAAATCCAAGTGAGACCTTATATGAAGGATTGAAAACTGAACCACACACACCTGAAGTAGTAATTTTCAGGATTGGTACCTCAGTACTGACTCCAGAGACTTTCTTCTAAAGAACACGGCTTTACTTCCTTTTGCATGCCAGCCTGAGCCCTACAGCCTTAACTCCTACATAGTCGTCTGCCAAGCACTGGGGGTTTTCAAGCCAGTGCTAAGTGGCCTGTAGACCACACAGACAATTCTTGAGACTACACAAGTGATTAGTTAGGCTTGTATGTCTACTGTTAGTTGCAGCGGGCATTAGATACCAGGCATCGCATTCATCAGCCACGCAGAGCATTTGCTGGAGTTTCACAGCAAGCAGGGCATGCTGAGATCTGGGAAGAAGGCAAAGATCTCATAAAACATTTGCAGGTAAAAGCCAAATCTCAGCAATGTGTTTATGTTATTAAAGGTAACAAAGACACATACTCCAGCAGCTAAACCAATATATATTTGCATTTTATAGCACATAAGGTACAAAATAAACGGGTTATGAAGAGCTGTGGGACTATCACCGCTGAAGATTTCAGATGATACTAGAAATTATGAGAATGAACTATGAAATGAGGAGACCATCCCCTGTAGTGCTCCATGTTGCCATAGTGTAAAATATATAATCTAGCACAGAATCTGTGCTGTGCCTCATTTGTCACTACCTTCTCTTTTTTCATCCTACCCTCTCCTTCCTTCACAAACTCCTCCAGTTCCCGCTTCCCACTCCCATTGCCTCCTACCCCCCATGGCTGTGTCAGCACGGCTGTAAGGACTTCTCCGGACTTTCTTACGCTTCGCTGTTACGAACTGGCAGGTTTTGTACTTGATGATACCCGTTAAGCATGTCTGAAGTAGTTGGCTAGCTATATAACTGCAGAGATAGCCTATTTCCAGGAAGGGACGGAAGGAGGGAGAGAGGGAGAAGCAACCCTGCGCAGCACCAACCAGCCACTTATTTTTTTCTGAAGTAGTTTAATTCATCTCAAAGCTGTGAGTTCAGGTGATATTTGTCCAGTAGGTTGTTTGAGAAGAAAACTTTTAGGTCTGTGGGGTGGAAATGATTCTCCCTACCAGAAGAGTAACCGATGCGGTGGGAGACCAGGTGTATTTACCACTTTGCTGAGCAGTCCCAAGTCCCAGTGTCTGGGGTGGAGGGCTCTCTCTGGAGATACTCCCATCGTAATATCACTGGATATTCACTGCAAAAGGGTCATGTGGTAGCCGAGTACTTCTGGTGCTTGTTTCAGAGATAGGGGAATTGGGTTCTCCTCCCTACGCCAGTGAAAGTCTAGTAGACTAAGACAGCGTCAGGAAGGAGAGATGAAAATACCCTGAGCCTAATTCTAAAACATGGTTTCAAAACTGAAATTTTGAAAGGGGTTTGAACCACCATATCCTGCATCCTGGAGAGAAACCCCCAAAGTAAAACTTTTGGTTTTGAGTTGAACTGACCATTTGATTTGTTTCAGGCGTTTTCTTGTTCATTTCTTTTGGTTGCATTTTCACAAAACCAAGAAAGCTGATTTCTCTTTGCATTGGATTTGKTCTGAACTGATTTCTTTTTAATCTTCGCTCATTTTGCTGCTGCGTGGAGAACTTGGTTGTATACAAAGGCTTATATGATGTGACCGATCTTRTGACTGTTTGAAGATAAGTGACTTTTTATATGCAAAGAAGGCATATACGCAAGGCTCCAGCTCTGAAAGTGCAGATTCTAGCTATTAATCGACTTCCTATCTTGATCCTAGACAAGACATTTATCTCTCTCTCTGTGTGGATTTTGTCAGTTCTAAAATAGTGATGTGTTTCACAAGGCAGTTACAAAGTTTACTCCTTCATGTTTGTAAAACATGGATGTAAGTTGCTGTATAAATAGAAAACTTAAATATATCTGCCAGCTCATGCAGAAACCTCCGTGCATAAAACTGAGCAATTCCAAACAGATTTTGCTTTGTAGCTACTTTCAGAAATCTGTGATGTTTTTAAATAACATATATATTACTGCTGAGCTCAATTCCAGTTTAAATGGCATATGAGAACATGTGTTTCTTAAAAAAAAATACGGAAAATTTGTAATGACCTTAGATTTTAACAAGCTAATCTAACTAGCTATTGGTACCTCATCCTATTTGTACTTGGAAACCTGTGGATTTTGGGGAGAGGGAAACCAGAGTGTTAATATGCAGTTGGATCATCAGATTATGCTTCCTTGTGCTTGCTTGATTTTCTACTGACATAATATTGCTGTAGCTATGGTTTTAGACACCGTCGCTGCCTTTTCAGATGACCGTTAGCCGGAGAATTAAAAAAGAACCGCCTTAAGAACAAGAGACCTAAATGACCCATGAACGTCAGTGTCTGAAACAGCAAAGCTCTGCAGTTCTCCAACTTCTGTCTCCTCTATGGTATCGCTTCTCTTTCAGATTTTCCACAGAACTTTGCTACCCTGCTTTAGAGTTTGCTGCATATGCAGTTTTTCTTGATTAGTTCCTTTCTGATGTAGTACAGAATAAAAGTGCCTGCATGAAACATTAACTAAGAATAATTTCAGGTGTAAACATGCGTTTGGTTCCAAAGAGGGCTGAAGTACAGCATTGTTATTTGCAAAACCACAACTGATTTCCATACCCTTTTCAAGAGCATTCTAGAAAAGGACAAAGGAAAAATACTGGAGAGTTAAGAGCAGTTTGTTAAAAAATAAGTGCTACAATGGCATGAAATCTCAAGTGTCAATTTAATTATTTTCCCCACGATGATGGAAAAAATTCACTGTTTCTGATGTGGCAGGAGTGTTACTGTTGGAGAAAGGGTGGTCACTGTTGCCCAGCATGCCCAATTTGCTTTACTGATTTAGTGGTTCAGGAAGAGTTCAGCTTTTAGCGTGGGAAGTGAATAAACTGCAAGATGCAACTTATTTTCAAGTGATTTGCTTCACATAGCTTTTTTGCATTTCTATTGGATCACTAAGGCGATTGTTTCCAATCTTTTTCGATTTTCAGAGCCCAGAAAATTTTCCGGTGGAGACGCAGAGAAACTTCACATCCATACAAGCTGGAGAGCATATTTGTGTTTACATTTTTTTTAGTTACCTGTCTCCGACTCCTTGTAAATGTTCCCTAAGGTACAGGGTTCTGTGGGGCTGAAAGCTCACCGCACCAAAGCACGTGCTAGTACGTTTGCTGACAAATACATTTGAAAGGCGTTTGGCGAGGAGACGGTCTGTCTTCTTGGCTTCTTACCTGTGTTTTGTACTTAAATTAGTGAGTGAAGTCAGATGCAGGCCATACCTGAGCTTTCGTGTGCTGGCCTTAGATCTTTGTGGCTGCACGGCTTTGACCTACTCTGGCCGAAGACAGTGTTGACACATACCAGCTGGGACTGTTGTTTTTTCTTCATTGAGCCAGATAGTCAGCATGTGTAGGTATAAGGGGTGCAACCACACTGTACCCACTGTTCTTGCCCTGTTTTTTTTAATGACAGTGTTTGACATCTACTTCCCTGAAAATGCAGGATTTATATTTAGATTTTATTAGACTCTTTTTCCTGTTCGCTTCCTACTCACACCGTGTTACCCCTCTTTCATTCTGCTGCGTTATCGGTGACCAATATCTTACTCGTATAACCTCTCTGCCACTGAGGTATAACCTCTGCTGTTCCCACAGCCATGGCCAGCTAAGGTGAGGTAGCTGTGATCCACCTCCAGCAGCTCCCTCCTCATTGCAAAGACTTTCCTTGCCGCAGCATAGCAACGTGCTCCAAGAACTTGGCAGCCTTTGATCTCAAATCTGCCATCCTGCAGATGAAAGGCAGACTCTTGCACAAGTCCATCGTTACCATTTCCTCTGTCAGCATCTTACCAATTAAAAAGCGTTTAGCCCATTTGAGAAGAAAACGACTAGTTAGCAGCATTACCGGCCAGGAGGACACTTCACATTTTCAGTTCTGCTGAGAGGGGAAAAAATGTCAGTTACATAGGAGGACAGATTATAGAAATGAAGCATTTATAGTTTGGACAAAAAAGGGAATTTGATAGCTGTCTGCAGTTACATGAACTGCAGCGTGGTCATGAAGGAGAGGAAACGGGGTTAGCTAGGTCACTGCCGTGGAGGAGACCATGGCCAGGAGCAACGAGAGAGATTGGGGTGATTAAACACAATTTARACGAAAAGGTTTTCAGATGATTTTCCAAGTAAAAAGCAGGAATTGTTCCCTCTCACACATTACTTCCTTCTAAAATGTGTTGGCATGAAGAGTGCTGTGCTTTAGACGGCGTTAGGTGGTGGTGGTGTTTTATGTAAGCTCAAATTCAGTGAGTCACCGAAGGCAAAGAGTGTTGTGATCAATGTAAAGTGCTGTACATGGTGGGGCAAACCTGAAGACCACATCTTCTGGTGAGGGAGACAAGCAGCCTGGGAAGTATGTACTCCTCAAAGACAGTGCAATCTAGAAGGGTAATGTAGTTATGGGCTGTTAGCATGGCCTCTTCCTATTAAATTGTACGTACTAATGTAAAATATACAAAAACTGCAACTCAGAGATGCAGAATTTCTAGTTGTCTTACAGGCTTCTGTTTTTCACATGATGCCTCCCAGGTCCAGCATACAGAGAACACTGGCTAGGGAGAGAAGCTAGAGTTACCTGGCTAATAAAAGTATTGACTGTGGAACCCCTGTCTTGTTCATTTTAGAAGTGTAGCGCTGGGGTCTCCCCGGCAGAGCGGAGGAGGAAAAACCCAAATGATATGAGCTTATTAAAATACGAGGACATTTCCAGTATGAGAGAAGTGGAGTGTTGAGAGGTCCTCAGCGTGGAAGTAAGGGAGATCTTAACTCTGCTTTTAAAGTGGAGGCTTACTGAGTTTTTTAAAGGGCTTAAAGGCGTAGCTGCCGTGAGACGAGACTCGGCAAGCACAGGGGACGTTTCAGGTCCTGCGATGCCATAAAGTGCACGCCCAGCCCTGCACCCTTACTGTCTTTCCAGTTCGGTTCTGCAGATCCTTTGTTTTGCTTGGTTGTCCCATGGCTGCTGGAGCGGTTTAGTTACACAGACACCCACGTGGCTTTGTCATCAGGCTGGAGCCTGCAGTGCAGCTCCTCACCCTAATTGCTACCAGGGAGCCCATCCATTTCACCTTCGTCCTGTTATTAGCTTTTGTAACTTACTCCGTCAGTGCATCCCACTTCCTCCCCCACTGTGGCATTTTGGAGATGACTTTGAACGCTAGGATTATTTGCAATCCCCTGAGCCCAAGAGGTCGGCTAAGGAGATGAGTTCAAACCGGCCACYGACTCTACCCGGCCGAAGTGAACATACCAGGTGATGTACTTGGAAGGGCAGCTGGTTTTCCCCATTTGCACAGCCTGTGGGCTGCCTCACAGGCGATGGGGAATAAATCTTCCAATCTGAGTATTTGGATCATCCTCTTCATTTAATTTTAATTTTTGCCCTCTCTTGCTCATAATTTTTTGAAGCCCGTCAAAATAACCCCAGTTGTCCTTGGTTTTGTACGGTCACGGGGACATCTCTGGTCATTTTTCTCTGCACTTCAGTAGTACAAAACAACTGGTAATGTGGGGCTCCAAATTTAGTATGGCAGCACTGTCAGTTTCCCCTGTGTTTATGTTGGGGCATAAGGATTTTGCAATCTTAAGCATTTGCTTTAAAAGAGAAAGGAAGTCCAAACCACAAAACATTTTTCAGATCCTTAAGACAGGGAAGGTAATCATCCACAAAAAGCTTTCTGTTTGCCACAGGTAAATACAATTTTCAAGTACTTCTCTGATACAAAAGGTGCACACATGCACATGCACATGTACGTAGTGTGTTGTGAGCAGGAGACTGCCTTTATAGGAGAATTATACACTGAGTGGTGCTAAAGTACTGTCTTGATTACTTACTGGCTTATAAGCAAGGCAAAATGGTTAAGGAAATAAGGACAAGAGCTGTGCGTGGGACTACTTAGGTAATTGCACATGCACCTGGTATGTCCCTTACAGTTTGAGCTGCCTCTGGTTACATGCTATTGTGGTGGTTGCATGTGCAAATGCTACTTTATTTTTGAACCAATACTTTTGTACATGGATTTCATCTTTTCAAAATGTGACCTTGAGAGCACTGCTGATCACTGCACCACTGTTCTTTATATACTTGTGGGCAGTCATTTTGCTTCAGAGCTTTTTATTTCAAAGCATGAAAGCATGACGACCTTTCAGCATTCACCGTCTTGTTCTTATATGAGCTTTCTGAGATGCAGTCAACGGTCTACTGGTTAGGACATGCTCCAGCATTGTAACAGTCTTGGGAAGAGCTTGCTTCAGCAATGCCTTCTGGATCTAATATATAAGTAGTGTGTTTTTTTCTGCTAATACTGTGCAGAGGCCAACGTTTCTCTCTTTAATAAATTTATGAGAAATCACAGCAGGTAGCCTGCTTGACATTTTCTTATTGTAGGCTTGACCTGTTGGTGAGCTTTGTATCGCTGTCCGGAAAAGGCCTGTATAGTTGTGGGCTAGCTTTTCCAAATCACGGCATGCCTTTTTTGTCAGCTGCGAGCTCCTACCGCATTGTGGGTGGTTGCATCACTAAGGAGAAAATAGCTAGCAAAGGCACAATCATTGCCTCGGGACTTCGTCAAGGAAACCTTATGTTAAGTTGCGTATTTGTGACTTGAGCTCCAAGGGTTTGGTCGTGCTTGCAGTAATCTGCAGCTGTGGAGCCTGTTGTATTCTGTGTGCATCCGCTGATTTGAAAGGGGAAATGAGTAGTGAGAGAGAGGTTTAGATCAAGGGGGAAGCTGCCTGCAGGGAAAAAGCCTGACAACTTTGGCTTCGGAAGTACCAGCGCATCCCAGAAGTCCCAATGTCCAGCAAATGCCTGTCTCGGGTCATGAAAGCTTTTCACTGCATTAGAAAGGCTGAGATGCTTACAGATGAAGCGGCTGCGGGGCCGTAATTTCATCACTGATATCTTGCTGAATAATGAACTAGATATTTTTTCCTCCCTCATCCCGCTGGAAGTCTAAAGTAGACAAAGGAGGCATGCCAGTGTAAATTTAGCTTAACAAGAAGGCAGTCAGGTTCTCTATGACCAGCACCAAGAAGAATGTTAAAGCAATAGTGGTCCAACTGGCGATAAAGGATAACCTGCGCTGAACTGTAGAAATAAATGGAGGAAAAAACATGACTCACTAATATCCTTGACCTTTTTTCAAGAACAGATAAGAATAGTAGTGACACCTGAAACCATTAGATATGAATACAGTGATTTCTGTATGAGTTTGCCTTATCTCTTGAGAACTCTGAGTATGGAGTGCCATGGCAAGAAATAAGCAAACTGGCCAGACGGGGAAGTGGTTATGTCTACAGCTGGAAGAACAAAGGATATTTGATTTATTTATTTTTTACTCTTAACACTCTTACAGCATTAGGGACCCTAAGCACTGTTTCACTTTGCTGTTGACACAGCGTAGGGGTGAGGGATGCACAGAGAGCTTGGAACGGTTACAAAAAAGGATTAGTAGCTGTTTTGCAAGAGGTTATTATTGCAACTTCTGGGAGTTGGTTTCAAAGGCAACTACAAGCGTGAGCATCTCTCATTTGCTCTCCATAAAGAATAGTGCCTCTGTAGTCTCATGACATTTAGCATCAAATACCTCTACGCTTTTCTTCTTTCTGTTTTGGCCAGATAAGATTCTGTAACCTCAAATCTTCTGTGTATATCCCTTTGTTTTGTGATTCCTGTGTGAAAGAAAGAAAACATCCCATTGAGAAAGAGAGAAACAGGATATAAAAATAGGGAGCTGCGCACAATTCTGTCCTTTTTTTCCCTTCCACTGAACCCCTGCGTGGCAGCGCACTGATGCAGCACCATAACCGACAGTCTGGCATCTGCAGCCTGCCAAGCCGAACCCAGAAGGATTGGGCATCGTCAGTCTCATCTTTTACCGTCTTTTTTTGGCTCTTTGTTTATACTTGTTTGTTTAAAACTGGGGATTTTTTTGTTTCGGCCCTGGGTTGGGGCCTCCCGTGCGCCGCTGTGGTTTGTGGCCCTGGACAGCTCCTGACCCGCCTGCCTGCGTCCTCCTTGTCACCCTGCCACCCATTTGCCGCCCTTTTTTTCTCCAGAGTAGTCTGTAATCTTCAAATATCTGCTTCCCTTCTGTCCTCTCTACTTTTCTTTTCTGTGCCTGTCCAGGGGCTGCCTCCAGAGCACGTCCCATTGCCGTTTGCAGCCCACCGTCATCACGACAGCAAGGTTCCCACCGCCTGCCCCCGGCAGATTCCTCCCTTGCAAATGAGAGGCCCGGTTCAGCAAGAGAAATGCTTAACTCGAAATCTTTTTGATGTTTGTGGGCTTTAAATTTGGGCCTGAGTTAAGCTCATGCACAGGTATTTATCTGATATGAGGCAGCCAGGCTTCAAGTGAAGAATGCGAGCTTTGTAAAGCTGCAAAACTTTATCTAGCAAAGCGTCCGTGCTCGCCTCTTCGTGTTCCTCCAGACATGCAGTTGCGGTACCAGGGAACGTGCTGCCCAGCTGCTTGTACTCTTCCTTTCACATCCCACCATGTCAGGGCCAGCTCCGGGTCAGTCTGGTTGAGATACTTTTTCTCTAGGAGCGGGCACGTCGCAATGCGGACGAGACATGGCTGTGACTGCTCTGCCGCTGCCGGTGACCTGTGGCTCCCTATCRTCCTCACTCCAGTGGCTTGCTTTGAATTCCTGCTCAGCACGATGCTGTGAAGGAGAAGCAGTGCAGTTTTTCTCCCTGCATATTGGTGTCTGATGGCACGTGGTAAATGCCTGCTGTCCTCACTGGTATTTTCTTTTAAGATGTTGCAAACGAAGGTCAGGGTGATTATTCTCTCACTAAGTCTTAAAGCCAATTTCTGGATCACAGACGAGAATAACATTGCCTGCATTCCTCACGTGCCTGTTCATCCTGCCATAGAGGTCTCGTTGCTGTAGCTGACCAGTGATGTTTTCTTACCTGCAAGGTCAGAGATAAAGATGTTGGAGCGCTGAGAGGGTCTAATCTCAGCAAAGCCTCTTTTGGATCAGAGAGTATTTCTGCTCTTTGGTGTATTCTTTCAAAGGCAATCCTTTGAGGAAACCTGGGCGAAGCATGTCAAGCTCAGTCATTTTACATGGGCATGAATGCATTGTGCGGAGCGGTCCAGGTGTTGTGAAGTAGGTGTTCAGTGTAGGCTTCAGACAGAAATGTATCCATTGTGAACCTGTGCGTCACTTGAGGGACTTTGGAGATGTTTATAACCATTCTTAACATTATAAGTATTTTTAAAATGCTAGATATAATTTGGCTTCAGACATTTTCAGGTCATAACTAAACTACTAGGCTTGTTCTATGTCAGGGATGGATGGCATGAATAGCACTGTGTGAGTCAGACCCATCACATGTTCTAAATTAAACTTGTGCTGAGCCAACGTTGATCTTAAGACTCTGTTCTAAAATCTCCCCACCTTACAGAAATTGCTGATAGCATTTCTACAGAGGTTGATAATGAAGAAAAAAATAAAGCAGAAGAGTGGAAGAGAGTAAGGAAGCAACAAGCCGACTGGTATAATGGAAAGAATCGAAACATGCAGCTGGGAGAATAAACAAGTTAGTGAAATTAACAGCTTCAGTAGCACATAGCTTTTGGCTTGCCTAGCACTCTCAAGAGTTCAGATTGCAAATCTCTAAGTTTACCAAAGCAGGATCATCTCCTAATGAATATGAATGAGTGTTTCCTTACCTAGGCACTGCAAGCCGCCTGAAGTGTTACCACAAAGGGCTCCTGTTCTCTGGGGAAAAAAACGAGAATATGAAATATGTGAGGATGACATAAAGATGAGAAGATTGGAGATCTTGGAGGATTTATCTGATGGCCTGTCTCCCAGTAGAGATAATACATGCCTCAAGTGAGATTTCACCTGGGATACTTTGCACGGTTCTGGCCACACATACTTAAGGCAGGTCAATTCAAGCTTGTTCAAAAGATTAGGCAAAAGAAACCCCAGCTATTAGTTTCTCCATTTTTCATCCTGTCTGAGAAAGAGAAACTGGAAGACCTTGATGTCTGCATCCCACTAAGGATGGGTAGAGTATGAATAAGTTTGCTGGCTGTACGTAGATAAAGGAAGATGTTAGCCTACCCGTAAACAAGAGCTAACTGGGCAGCAATGTCTGACTGTAATCAGACTGTGAGTACCTTTAAGCTGGAAATGAAGAAGGCTCCAGGCTACCAGACGAATGAGGCTCTGGAAAGAGCAGGGGCAGGAAAGCTCATTAAGATTGAGTTAATGAAAGTCATGCTGTTGCATGTGTGCCTGGAGCACAGCAAGGGACTGAAGCCTACACCCTTGGAAGTTGTTTCCATTCCCTGTGTGATGGGAAGAAAGAGAGAAAGAAGAACTTGGTACAGAGAACTATTATTTTGTATATATATATCCGGTATATGATCCATATATACACAAAAAGGAATGGGAGTCCCTGAGTGGAGCTGCAAGAAAGCAGGTGCTCTGGCTTCAGCTTATTCTGTCCAGTGATTGTCTAAGAGAACCGGCTATTGCCATTTAAGCCCTAATTTTGAATGCTTTTCTCTTCTCATAGCAAATTTTTTAATCTCTCTGAATATGCAGTAGTTCTAAAATACTGGGTTTTTAATGTCTCTTCCTTTTTTTTTTTTCTTTTTTTAAATCATTGTTTACTTAAGACCTCCACAAACCCGCTAGCTCTCAGAGGAACAGCAGTTCATTGGGGTGCACGATTCCCGGAAACACGAGATGTCCTCTCGGCCGGGGCCGCGGAGGCAGGGCAGCTGCTTCTGCGGGGCTGACATTGCTGCTGCTGCTGGCACCGGCGAACAAATGAAGCTCTGTTCATTTTCTGCTCCAGCAGCATGAGCGGGGGGCGGGGGACGGGACGGAAGAAGGATGAGCTTGGGGATGGAGGTTGCTCAATCAAATGAAGAAAAACATGATGAGAGAAGACAATGTATATTCAGGTTCATAAAGAAGTGCTTTCAATGATAACACATTAAACAAAATTTGGAAGGATTTGGCAATCCCCTTTTATCACTGTTCACAGGACAGCTTATCTGTTCATTTTTTCTGTTTTGCATGCTAATGGTAAATCAAAGCCGAGCGTCAGTGTTTGCTTTGTTGTTGCCATTGACCCTGATTTAGGACAATCTCAAAACATGAAATACCTTCCCATTTTCTCATTGCTTATGTCTTCTCCCAGCGTTCCACACAGCAGGCTGGCGTTGTGATTTGAAAATCCTTTTAAACATTGCTGCTGTAGTGTATTCTTAGTGAAAAACAAGAGTGCCAAAAGTGCGCCAGAGAGGGAAGCATCCAGAGTGCGCTGAGAGCACTGGGAGAGAAATGCTTAACTCCCGTCGGCCACTTTGAAAGCCTCAGTGTGTATATTTCCATCCATTTGAATTGGGCTGCTTTGGTCCTTCTGAAAGCAAAGCAACCATTATTACAGTAATGAGATACTAAAAGAAAAAAATCTATCACAAGTTTTATAAGACGCAGTACCTTCAGAAATGTGGCATTTTAGAAGTGCAGGCATTAAATTTGTTGGCCTCTGCATAAATGCAGCGACTAAGAAGCCATATTGGTGTTGCTCTAGTTAATTAAAAATGTGATTTTAAAATGTTTTCATGATGTGACTAGAGCGATGCATCCTGTAAGGAGAGCAAATGCTGAAACATGAGAGGCTTACCTCTGCATCTGAGAGATTACGCATTTTCATCTGGCTGAGTCGAGGTTGAGGGAAAAGGGAGTTTTATTTGGCTCGGGGGCTTCTGTATTCTCTTTAGTTACACCACGTGCGTGCGAGTGTCCGAGCGCTGATTGAGCACGGTCTAATTACTCTGCTGAGAGCAGATGGAAGCAAACAGCCAGACTGTCAGGTGTGTTGTACCCGCTTTGACCTGCGGCCATCATCTGGCCCTACTCCTTGTTCAGCTGTGCCCAGGGGGAACGGCCAGTGAGAGGGGGAGGCAAAAGGTTTGTCTCACTCTGCCCACTGCCGTCTGTGGCAGAGAGGGGAATCCTCCCGCCACCCTTCTTCTCAAGGACTTTTTTGCAATCCCGTGCTTTTATTGCTGTGAAGGGACATTTGTATGGTGGGACTGGCCACAGACCCTGGCCCGTGTGCAAGGGGGCTGGGTGTGCGTAGCAAGGAGAGGATTCCTGTCCCCTGAATGCATGGGATTAATTACTGTTGGCTCTTAAAAGATTTTTGCAAAGTAGTCGTCGTCATCTCCAGCCATCCCCGTCCCTGGGTGCCTCGGGAGCAAGCAGGATTTCCCGTAGTGGACTCGGTTGTGTGGACTCTCTCCCAGGGCCAGAAGTACCTGCATCCAGCTGCATTCAGCTTGTGTCCTCGTGAGACATGAAGGCTGTTGACCTTTATATTTTTTTTAATCAGGGCAGAGTTCATTCTTCCACAAATAAAGTGTCAGATCTGTTTACTTTATACTTGCATCCTAGACTCGGAAAGGTTGAAATCTTTCTGCAGCGTAGCTATTCCCTCTTCATCTCTCATGATCACTCTTCATTGCTAGACTAATGCATAGGGAAATGGGTACAGATTTGGCATTTCCCCGAATACGTTCCCTCCATGAAGAGTCATTATGCTCCCCGTAGCCATATGTAGGTAGCAATGTCCTTAGAAAGTGGAAAACTGATTTTTTTTCTTCCCCAGTCTTTTTAAAAGACTGATCTTTTTCATTCGCTGTTGGTAGTGAATTAGAAATTTGCTGTATCATTGTTAACTAAGCAGAATAAAGACAGTCTGGAAAGAGAAATTGCTGCAGCCTGTGCAGAGAGATGTCAGCCGTTGCTCAATGTCATTATGAAACTGTGAAGTCATCAGAAATAATCCTCACTGGGAACGTGAATATCGGGCACAACGGTGGGTTTCCAAACTGAAAATAGAGAGACAGAAGTCTGGGAAAAAGAAAGAAGAGGAATATCACATGACATAAAAGCAGCTTCAGTTCTTTTTGGCTCACTGGAAGTTTTTGGCTGTCAGTAATATCTGATACCCACAGAAAAGATACCTGAAGATCCATGACCAGTAAGTGCACTCCTGATCCAGGACAGTCCGTAGAGTTTCCATATGCTCTGTGGGAACTTCCTGCACATTAACATTGAAGCCATGCAAAAACATGACACTTGAAAGTGAACAGGAGGAGGAGATTTAGGAAAGGATAACTTATCTTGTTAATGATACTGAAGAATAAGACACTCAGGAGAAACCCAATAGCATCAGCGGTAAAGGTCCTGTTACCACTGTCAAGGATGAAAAGGAAAGCCTTTAAGAAAAAGAGGCAATAAATTTGCTTTCCAGCTCCTTTATCACCCATTACATAAAAAGCCTGAGGAAATGAGATCTTACAATTGGAAAGAGTCTTAATGGCCCAAAACTCAGCCCAGATCTTGGAACAAAAGCTATAGTCATCACATTTCTTTGCTTTCTGGACAAAGAACTTATTATGTAAAAAGCAGAATAAAACTCAAGAGCCTGGGATATGCCAATAAGCAAATCTCCCTTTACTCGGACAATAAAAGAAAAGTTCAGGAGAGAGGAACAAATGCAAGGCTTCGAACAGCAGTCTGTTAACCCATCAGACCAATGTAGATTTAAGATGAAGGTCCACCGGTTTTTCACTTAAAGGGAATGAAACTGCCTGTGCCCTTGCAGTTTCTCTTGTAACATCAAAGCTGGTGGCTCTAACGATTCCACAGCTTCTGTCAGAAGTTAGTGCTGTTGTAAAAGTGGGGGGTATGTGCTTCTTCATATAGCATGATTCAGCTTCTTTTGCTTCCAATAATGTAGAGCTGAAATCACTGCTGAGTGGTTATTGCGTGTTAGTGGTGTTTCAGAAGAGAAAGAGAGGAAAGAATAGAGAAGCTAGTAGTTGAAACACTTGTTATTTTATTACTGGCTCAAAAATACCTTTGTTTTGTACTAACTGTATCACCAGGACTTGTTTGCCGTAGACCGAGAAGTCAGCAATGAAAGAGAAGGTAGAAGAAGAGACAGCAGCAGTGTGTGAAAAGGCATCTTTACTTATGAACTATTACCAGATAATCCTAACAAGGCCGCAGGATGTCAGTTGTAGAAACCAGTAGCCAAATCTCACAGATTTTAATGAAACTAACAAAATGAGGCAAAGGATGTTCTTTCTTTTTACTGCTCCAATAGCCTGGTCTTTATTTGTAACTGAAGGGTACTTCTGTGAAGAAATCATTATTATCGTTACAGTAAGATGCAGAGCTCCCAGAAGAGATGAGGAACCACTGCATCTGCCGTCACTGGGTGCCCGGGGAGTGTTGTCTGCGATGCCTCCATTGGAAGGCATTTTTGCCCGCTGGCGGAGCTGGACGGCAGCTGCTGGGAAGAACAAGCTCAGACCTGAACAAGCAAAAAGCTGATTCTCACTATACAGAAATGTGAGATGTTTTCTGGGAATAAAGCTCAGATAAAGCTGATCCCTCATAACGTTAATTCCGTGAAAATGGAATTTAAGGCAATGATTCAGGCAAGCGCGTAGTTTCTGTTTGAAACTCTAAATTGAGAACTACTGTACATGAACAGTTCTATTTTCCACACTTTTCTATACAGGTGAATGTTTATATTACTTACRGAAGAGCAACAAAACGTACAGCTGACTATACCCATTCTTAACACAGTTAAATGAAGGAGGAAGGCTAGTTAGGGCCATGAAACAGGCTGCTCTGAAGCTACAGCCAATACATTTCACTCCTCTCCTTTTTTGAAGATGGATAAAGAASCGATGTTTCAGTATGTATTGTCTCCATTATATTTATAAAACTAATAGCAGGAACAGAAAACAGCATTAGTCTAGCCAAATTCACTAACAGGTAGTGAACAAACCACAGAGAGCTCAAAATCAGAAAGGCTGTAAAACAGCTGTGGAAAGCAGACAGCATCAGTTGCAATACTATGTTTCAGAAAAAGAGATTAAAGAAAAACATTGCAGATGATGAGACGATACAACCCTGCACAAATGTACAGTCCTACTCCAAAAAAAAAAAGAAAAAATCCCCACAATGAAATTCAAGTGATTTACTTGATTCATCTACATTTAGGAAGTCTCTGTTTCAGTCTTTTCCTTTTACTGTAGAATTTCAGTTTCTATTAAGTAGCGAAAATGCAGACTTACAGATACTAAAGCAAAGCTTAACATAAAAATTAAATGTGCTTATGCAGAGGAAAGGATTTTTTCATTATGATATCTCGGCTCACTTACTGCGTCTGTGTCCAGAGAATTTAGACTGTGAAGACAGGACAGTTTCTCTGTTTAAGTAAGCATTGCTATAGTTCAGTTACAGTATTCTGTATTTTAACACCATGTTTCCTTCTAGACCACCTAGACTGTAGTTTCTTAGTATCTGAACACCTGGGATCTTCTGTTTAAAAAGAACCACAGAAAGTACCGATTGTTTTCTTCTAACGTTCTTTCTAGTTCGTATGACACTGCAACTGTAATCCCTTATTTGCTGTTACAGCGGTAGCCAAAAAACGTTGTTTCCACCAGAAACCTGAAGACCCACCTTTTCCATGGAGCTCGTTGCTTCTAAGTTTGCGCTTTGCCTGCTAGCAAACATCTGCCTCCAATTTCTATGCAGATGCTCTTGATCACATGTATCTGAGTCATGCTTCTTCTGGAAACATACGTAATGAATTCTCTAAATATCGAGCTGACCTGATACTATACTGAATGTCCACCTATTCACTGTTTCCTTTACTGGGGTACCACTGATCTCGGTGCTGCTGCTGTAGTCTCAGGTTAGGTGTCAGCACTGGGGTAGTTCATAGCCCTGCGGTCAGTATCATTTAGGRTGACAAATGAATAAAATGCATGTCTCAGAGAACCTCACAATCCTAAGGAAATTCCCTCTCTTCCACAAAAAACACCTCCCTCCCCAGATCTCAGGACTTCTTAATCAGACAGCACCTAAGTTTCTTTCCTTCCTTTCCCCAGCCATCACCAGGAGCCACTGAGGGATGCTTACRCTGCTGACACTCTTGCTCTCACCTGGGTCCCAAAGCTATCTCTGGCATCTTCAGCATAAGCGTGCAGCAAACCAAGCCAGAACTTAGATCATCTGTGAACTGGGGAGCAGTGACAAACAGAAGAGAACTCAGCAACAGCACAGTCCCCTGCAGCTGCTTCCTTGTAGAAAGAAGCTCATTAGTCTTAAAACTAATTTCTGCTTAAATAATTGGTTCAATTGTTTAGGTCATCAGCTGAGGAATTAAAAATTAGGGACAGGAGTACTGTAAACAAATAAAATGATAATTATAATTCACTGCTGAACGTTTGTCACAATTAAGAACTCTGCTTTCAGATTTTTCTTCACTGTTAGTGACTGTCACCATTTCATCTGCTCTGTCTAATACGTGGAGTTGTGCGATGCAAGTCACTTGCTACTTTGCTCAATTTCTTCCTCCCTGTTCAATGAATACTTACCTCCTCTAAAAATAAATGCGAGTTAGTATGTAAATACTCTCCTTGGGCTGCAGGCTGTTAGGTAGAAGCAAATTCAGCCAATTGTTGTGTATGTGTGATAAAATGAAATCTGTGCATTGATTTTTTCCTGCTTTGAACTTCAGGCCATTTTGTATTTCTGGCTGCTGCTAGCAGAATGAGGTTCTATCTGACARCAGGAGTGGACTTTAAAAGGCAGAATATAAATAAGATATTTGGAGTGTGCCCAAGGAGATGAGTCTTGCTTCCTTCATTTTCCCCTTAAGTTTCGCTCTGTGGTTTGTGACAGCCAGTCTCCTGCTCTTCACTGAAACAGTGAGAACTGCCCTTCGCCAAAATTCAAGTCGGTGTTTTTGAACTGAAGAAACAAAGTGATTTGAGAAAATGTGCCACCTTGAAAACGGATCTCCTGCTGTGGATGCGACAGTTCAGCAGCAGGCACTTGGTCCTGACCATCCTGTGGTGGGCAGGGGCCCTGGAGCCTCCCACGGAGCCTGGGAGCTATGCATCCCGTGCTGCGGAGCTCGCTGCAGATCTGGCATACCAAACCTGGTACAACGAGACAGCTCTGAAGCTGTCATCTAGCAGCTGGTGATGCTGTTGAGGGGCTCAGTCAGTCTAAAGAGAAGACTCATAAAGTAATATGTGAAGTTAAAATGCCTCCCTTTCCCCATGACACCAAAAAGAAAGATCGCATTTGCATTGCTGCGGCTGACTGTGGCAGATGAGCGTGGTGTTGCACCATTGCTGTTTCTGTGCTTTCCTCATGGCGAGCATGAGTGCTGGCCACTGCGGAGTGGAGAAGGGATTTCTCACATGTGGCTGTTCGGGGACAGTGCAACTTGTGAGCTGCGTTTCGGAGATTATGAACTCTGTGTAAGTACCTTTATCGTACAGCAAGCTCCATTTTGTTTGTAAGCCCAGTCTCTCCTTCTGCTATCTTAATTACCTCCACAGTCCACATTTGGATGCAGTTGCAAGCAGTGATGTCGCAAGGGTGTCCATAGAAGGTCACTAAACCTCGATGACCCTTGGTTATCAGGAAGAACTTATCTTGCCAGCCTTTTTCAAGAGAAGAAGAGATGCAGAAGGCACAGCTATGTCAGTGAAGGTCCCTGAACACTTTAAAGGCCCCCAAATTCCCTAGCAAACAATGATCAAAAGGAAAAATTTCCAAAGCTGGGAAATGCAAACAGCAATTTTTGTTTTGTCTAATTCTGTTTATTTCTTGTGCAACTGTAACAGAAACTTTTGCAAAATCTCTGTGCGATATCTCAGCCATACCTGCTCCTGCGCTTACAAACCACGAACTGGCAAATGCATAGAAAATGGAAAGTCTAGTGCTTCAACAAATGAGGATGGTTGTGCATGTGTGTGTATGTAAAGGCAGGCATGTGGGGTTGGATGGGGATAGGAGTAGCTCTGACTGGACACTTGGACCATGAAGTTCTACTTTCTTATATGTTAACAGACTGAATTTGTGTGAAAGAAATATGTCTCGGGACTACTGGGGAGAGGGAAAAACGTTCACCCCTAGAGCTACCCCAGGCCAAGGGAAAATAAAGATATACAGGTCCACATCCAAACTCAGTTTTCTGGTGAGCATAAAACTCTGGAAACTTTATAAGTCTGTATCATCATCTCATAAAAAATTTTGATACACTAAAGTTGACTGGACACACAGGAGCTCTGGGGTAGCAGCAAGCAGATCCAAATTTGAAAGCCTGTTTGTTCATTTGTTCTCTCTTTCACATGCTGATATTATCAGCGACAGCTGATACTTCAGAGTCAGATTTTAGGTTAGTATTTGTTAATATGTAAACCTGCATGTTCAAATAACAAGTCATTCTCAACAGTTAACAAACTATTAGCATGGCATGACTTACGCAGTGTTAACATCACTTAAGGATGATCTCCTCTACTCCCTTTTGTGAAATTTTGTTTCAGGAGATAGAGACGTTATCTACAGTATTTCTTCCATTTTACCTTAATTCCTATTCCATCTTGGCTTAAGCTGATTGTCATAAGACCCTGGTTTGTCTTTGTCTTTTTGGACAACCTACAGCTGAATTAGTGTCTTGTCAGGCAAGGTTATGCAATTTTACATATTGTCTTAGGGCTCTGAAAACTCGGTCATTCAGCATAAACGTAAGAGTTTCAGCTCCAAGAATCTGGAAGCTTTCTCATTTGTGAGGTGTTTTGATTCCTGCCTCAAAGCCACCAGCAGATTTGATAGCATTGGGCATCTCCATTCAAGTGAGGAAAAACACTCGCAATCGTAGAAATACAACAATATTCAGCTAGAACCTCCTAATATTGCTAAGAAGGTCTAACCCGATAAATTACGTGACATTTCTCCCTTTAACTCCCAAGTATCAAGTCCATCCTGCCCTGTGTCCCCTTCTGGAGTGTTTCTTCCTGCCTTTCTCGTGGACAGTTCCTGTGGCCTCACCTATTTCTTGACAGTTCGGTCCCTCCCTTCAGAAGAACTTGTGTTATTTTCCATTTACAAGCAGGAGAAAGGTCTCTCCTCCATGCTACCCCTTTACTTTCTACTTCGTAGTAGCTAAATTTGTAGACCTTGTTGTCATACGCCACGTCCCAATCTAAACCTCTGAGGAAGACGGGAAAAGTGGTAAAGAAAGAATATGGTCCTTGCCTCACTTCAGTTCTGGGGTAAGCCAGACATTGTTGTTCTTTTCAGAGGACACCAAGTTCTCATTATTGATACTTTAAGGGAAATGTTCGTAGAAATGGTTATGTGACTAGCACGCTTGGAATATGTATGCACTGGGATAAAAGTGGCTTCCTAGTCTTACCAAACATTTTGTAGCTCTTCAGTGATTTGAATGAACAGTGGATTAGGCAAATATGTTGAGTTGCATAACAGAACAAGGGAAAGACAAAGATCTTTTGCTTGTATGATTGCCAAACTGATGGTGAATGACAGCACAAGTTGAGTTAAACATACAGACTTCATCATTTGTAGCATGGATGTTTTACAGTTAACTTTTTCACTTCCATAGTAGTTTGGAAAGGCGTGAGGATAGCTTCACTCAGTGTTGCTGCTTTTCGTATGGAGGAAAAGAGGAAAGCAAGGTTCATAATTTCACAATGCAGGAATAAGCATTCTCTGCAGTCTTAATATTTCTTTTTTGTTGTCATTTAAAAAACAGCTATGGAGCCAATTTTCTCTCTTTTACCCCAGCTAATGACCAACCCACTGGTGATTTCAACAGCAGCCGTGAAGTGAAAATGATACCATAAATACTTCTAAAAGGAGAATCAGGTCCATCAAGTCCACAACTTTCTCCACACAATGCGATAACCATAAACTTCACAAATTATTTAGATTTGCCATGTATTAATTTAAAAATAGAAAGCCAAAATGCACCGTGTGCTTGAGCAGTGTCTTACAAGTAGTCTGCAAGTACTACTGTCATGGTCAGTGTCAGTCTGGTCCTGGCACATGATGCATATGAGCAGATGCTTGTAGTGCTCCGCTGACTTCAAAGCAGCTTTGTGCATGCCTCAAGGGATTATTTCATGGTCAGGCTTGAAGACGCTCAGTACCAATGAAGTGTGGTTGAATGTGGCTCAGAGGTAGAATAGCAAAAGGCACCGAGCGTGGTTTACGGATCCAGTCTCAGGTGAGCATGTTCTTGTGTCACAGCCTGGGATGCCAAAATGCATATTTTGTCCAACATGATCCCGAGTGAGTTTTCCTAAAGTCATCTTTCCTTTTTCCATGCAGCCTTTCCCAYGGTACTTCCTACTCATCTGTGCTTCTGTTCACCTTCCTTCAGCACCTTCACCTACCTCTCTCCCATTTTCCTGATGGCCCTTTATCAACTGTTTGACAAGCTGCTGGCCTGCAAGTGCTCTCAACTGCTCATTTGCAAGAGCTGACTTGTCTAACGTCTTCAGTTCATGAATAATCTCTTGAATTCACTATTGACATCTATTTCATTTCAGTGAAATTAAGTTCATCATCTACAGTGACTACTCCCTGGCAAAGCTTAAAGCCTTTGCTTTCCTCTTACCTTTTTCTTTCCTTTAGTCTGTATTGCAGTTCACCGCTCTTTACTGCATACCCTGTCCCTTGTTAGTCTCCTTCCCAACTTTTGTTTATTCATTTTCTGTTTTATCATAACCATCTGTTATCTCAGACTCCTCTTTTAACATTTTCCTTTCTAATCGTGCCTCTTTTCACAGGCTTTCTTATTGGTACTGCCTGATGACTGTGCATCTGACCTCTCAGCCTGCTATGCAAGAAACCCAGCATCTGCTCATTCAAATCTATGCCGATGCTGTATTTATTACCCCCTCCAAACCACAAATTCTTTCCTCGAAACAAATATTGTCAAAGGAGAAATGAGACCGAGTGGGACAGTCGGCAGGAAAAACACGTCCAAATGAACGTATGTTATTCTGCAGCGTGTCCCGTATATCATTCAAGTACTTTTTGGCTTATGCAAAAGCTGCCCAGGACACATGGCTCTGCTACCTTGTCTTCTGTCCAGCTGACTGCCTCTCTAGCCCCGCTGGCTGTTCTCCTTCCCCTAGCGACAGTATTTGTGTTGACATTGCAATGGCAGTGCCTGGTAACAGCATCCCATATTTACATGTACAGCAGTACATGGCTCTTGCCCTGGCCCTGCTCTAGGAGTAGGGTCTCTTGCTCCATACGCTGAACCTCTGCAATTATTTATATGATTGATAAAGAGAGTCAAAACCTTGTTGGAAACAGGGTAAGCCACTGTTGATTTGAATTTTGTTAAGTTAATACTGTTCCCAGGTTTCTTTTTGTCAGTAAAAAAAACATTCACTACTACTCTGGGTAGAATTCATGGGGATAATCAGCAATTACAAGCAGATCATGATTACTAATTCACTGAAGCATTCCTGGAACATACTGTTTCCATTCCTGGATTGTTACGTTCGCATGTAAATTATTAAAGCTGCATAATAACAAGTCATAAATTCCCCCTGGAGGACCTGAAACATTCTGATATTTCTATTAATGAAAATACTTCAAAAAGATTTTAAAAAAAAAGGTTTTAATGAAGTACCGTAGGAGCATGCAACCATGCTAATAGGTTAACTACATGTCCACTCAATTTAGGAAAAGATTAGCAAATTTAAAGTAAAGAGAGCTTGTTGGGACGCCTTTGAGAGCATTTTTCATTTCTTCATTCAGATATGTATGTATTTATGTAGGCTTCTCAAGCCAAATTCAGTCCTCTCGAGTTACTATTTTTAAGGAGTGCATTAGGATTGATTTAGTACAAATTGTTTGCAGCATAGCTCTGCAATGTGTTTTTCCAGTCTTGCTCTTTTACCCCCATACACATGACTCAGTTTGGACCAAAACCGATTATGGTGTCCACGTTACGGTGTTTCATCTCAGACCGCTTCCTTCCCTCCTCCGCGTAGGCTGGGTTGTTGTGCTTGGCCGCCTCTCGCACGGGCCGAGGGGTACGGAGGGCCAGCGTCTCCCCCCAGTTTCGTGCCGGTGGTGCCAGCTCCCTGTAGCCCACAGCCTGACAGGGCGTGAGCGCCATGCATGATGCTTATTATTTTTTCCACCTGAACTTAGGTTTATTGCGATCACTTTTTCTGCAAATGCAGAAGCTGCTCCAGAAGAAAACAAACAAGTTCACTCAGTGATAGAGGACCTGGTCCAGTATCGACTGAAGCCAAAGAAATGTTTCCGTTGACTTAAGCGAAGGYTGGGCTGGAGGAGGAGGAGTGCCAGGGAGGCTGACATGGCAGAGGCTGTGTCAGGCAGCTGCCTTGCCTTTGGCCGTGCGGCTGGCAAGGCCAGCCTGCTGGTGGGCAGCTTCCAGCATCTCCGCAACCAGCACTGGGGTTTTTAATCTGCATTTTAAAGAAAAGAGCAATGGTTGCTCATATACGATATTGCAATTTGCCAAAAAAGCTATTGAGCAAGGCGTGACATGCATTTCACTGTGAGATTTCTCGTCACACGCTGTCCCGATAGGATATACAGCAAAACGTAATCCACCGGTAAAGACCTCGCTCTTGGGACACAGAGACTGTGAGATGTCTCTTCTTCCCTCGGGACTTGGCTTATTTTTAAGCTTATTCCTATCAGGTAGTTCCTTGTCCTGAACTTTCTGGACTACTTATCCATGCAGTATTTTTAGCTTGCGTGCCTTCTGCTCTTCCCATGGGAAATCACTTAAGACTTACACTGGGAGCTGAAGGGGGAGATGAGCAAAAGAATGGTGGACAACTTGGTGGGATGGTTCCTGCTGTTGAATGATGAAACGCACCTGAGGTGAGAAGCCAGCTTTTTAGGAGAGACCAAAATGAGCCTGGTGCTCCTGCCTGCTGAAGGAGAACAACCCACCACACCTGGATTTGACAGCGCGGTGATAAGGAGAAGGTTGGGAAGGTAATAAATACCCTGACCCTGGCATCAGTGGAGGGATTTAGGCTGCTGCCTACTGCTGCTGCTGTGAGCCCRTAGCAGCTGGGTGCCTCATTCTCTGGAAGGTTTTTGGAAAAAAAAACCCTCTCTCCTAATTGCACTGAGGAAAAACACCAACTGGAGTGTCAGCTCGAGTAGACATTAAAAAAACAGATCAATTAGTGCCATTTGTTTGATGTCAATTTATTAATTTCTATATGCATATCGTAGAAATTATTTGGTTGGCCACCTCAGAAAGTATCTGAAGGTTTACAGGTGTAAGAGTGTGACTTAATGTCATTTTTACCAAAAAAATTAACCCTGCAAATGCTGAATGATCTGGGCTTGTCATTTTTCTTGTCACCATTTTTTTAAGCAGACTGGTATTCCATATATAGGTTTTCTTCTTTTAAATACCTTCATAGAAGACAGATTAGTTCCCATAAACCTAGGTGCATATTTTGTGCATAGGACTCTTATCTCAAAGCACACCTCAAATACCAGTAAATAACCTCTAAGGTAGGTTAGTAGTATTTCAAATGGTATGAATAAGGAGTAAATTTATGTTATTTACACCGGAGCAGCCAGTGTCCCTCTAGTTGTCCATCAGTGTCCACTCAGTTGTCCATCTAGTCTAGCAACTCCTTCTGACAGTTGCTAACATTTGTTAGAAGCTGGTGCTGAGGGACGTTCGTGGAATAACTTGTCCACTGGGCAGGTTTTGTCTGTCTTCGGCAGTGACGCTGCAGTGGATGTCGGGGCTCACGTGCCCCCATGTTGATGAGGAGGATCATCCTATTTGTGTAAAAGCTCTCATACTGCTTAGCATCAGTTTCCTTTTATTCTGTAAAATATATATAAAAAAAAGGTTTTTAGGATTCATATTTCATGAACTCCAGTTTCGTTAAACTTGTATTATGCGGAGGCTTGCACAGACCTTTTTTTTTTGTATTCTGCACTCAGTTGTCTTTCCTGATGAAGGTGCCTAATTCCTCCTGCCAGGGTGCAAAGCCTCCTATCATTCTCTGAAAATCACAGCTTTTGCATATAGAAATTGGATATCCAAATCCACACGGTGAAGGTCAGCATGGGGTGTTCTTTATTTCTATACTACAATTTCATTTTCCACTATGTGGCTTCTACATACTTAAATTCTCAATGCACATTGCAAAGACACTATTMTGATGAAGGTCATGTAAGTCCATGGCCGGACAAGGAACAGGACCCACTTTCTTCACTTCAGACCACGTCCTTAAAAACTCTGGGCCGTGTTTTCTCTCTGTTAAACAGCTCATCCTTCAGCAAGATGCCGTGACTTGCTGATCTTTCTTTTTAGTAGTCTTTGCTTCTTCCCGCTGCTGACTGAATGTGCGCATCCCTACAAATAGGCATGTCTCTGTCTATTACACCTGTATTATCTCTGGGCCTCTATTTGAGACTTGCGTTTTTCTCAGCAGTGAAAGAGCTACAAAGTCCTTTACCTATTAAAATAGTACTTAAATTAAATTTAAGAGAAGCAGATGTCACTTTCTGGTGGAGAACAGTCCTTAGATACAGAGCTTTTCTTTTGCACATGGGGCCTAATTGGGTTTATATGATGGTTCCCCTTGTGATATTTGGGATTCAGATCAGCAACCTGGGGACACATCGTGCTAAAGCTTTTAGCTGTGACAACCACCACTAGCATCTTACTCCGTGCCTTTCATATAACATTATGCTTCTAAGCCGTTGCGGTGTATGCAGAAGTGATTTAAGATGCTTGGCTGAAAGGTGCAGCTCTTTCCTCCAGGACGGCTGTGTCACGGTTGTTACCATTTATTTTCTCTCCTCGTTTGTCATGTACCCAGTAATGAGGCTTAGTTAACCGGCAGCCACGATCTGACTGCACAGAAGTGCCGGACCAAGGAAAATTGATTCTTAACCTCCGCTGTTGTCAAAGGATGTTCCTGTTAAGCTAGGTGTAACGTAATAAATTACAGCAGTAGCTATTTTTAGATGGAGCTAGCTTTAGGTATAAACTCCACAGTCTGAGCAGCTTGCGTGGAAGGTGCTGTTGTTTTTTTCCATTATAATTTGTATTTCAGCTGCTGGTGCAGGCGGATCAATTTTGGCTCCTGATCTTCTTTTTTTTTTTTTGCTGTGTCACTGCACTGCTCTCTGTTTTTCAGACATCGTGCCAAACTCATAATTAATCCAGTGTCAGAGGAGAGCAGTAAGAATTAACAACAAGGGAGACTAAAGCAAGGAATACTGGCAGCAAAGGAAGGAAATTAACTTTTTCTCCCACTTCAATCTAGCAACTCTCCTGGGTGAATTATTCATGCTGTTTCCCCCCCAGCTGTATTAGAAAAGGTGTAGCAACAGCACAGCCTTGCCTGAGAGTCGCTTTCTTCCCGTAGCCTTTCACACACACGCCAAGGCATGGCTGCTTAGGAATGACCCTTTTTTAATACTGCGGCCTCCTTCCATGCAGCTCAGTCCCTGCGACTGCAACACAAGTCCGACAGAATAACCAGCATAATCAGCGTAGCTCCATTTCTGCTGTTACTGGTGTGTACGGTATTCCCTCCTTTTGACTTTTTTTCCCCCCTCAGAAGGAAAGCAAAGCATAAAGACCGGCTGGGAAGACTCTCATCATTTCATGTCATTTTTCTAATTAGCCCTTAGGATCTGTCCAGGAGTCTCCACGGGGCTGAGCCTAATGAAAGGCTGGAGATGCCGTAGGGAAGCAGTGCGTTCCTTCAGAGAGCGTGCTTTCCTCCTGACACTGCCGGTACTTCCTTTCAAGTCCTTTTAAGTATCCTTTTAAGTCCCTTTCGAGTATTACTGCTCTTTTAACCTCCCTGGTTTCCTGCTACTATCAAGCAGCAAAGGAATAGGAAGTCTCAGCAGTTTCTTCAGAAATTGCAATACCAAGGGGGAAAGACTGAGAAGTAACAGGACTTACAAAGAATATCCTCCTTCAGCCCAAGGATGAAACATCTGCCTATTCAGCTTTAGAAGCAAACTCCAAAATGACAAGCCAAGTCACCAGCAGGTTCCATATATTTAGATTCAAGCTGTATTTTTTGAAGCATACGTGTTCAGTGTAATGCCAGTGGTACGTTATAGTCGGGTCATTTTGTACGACTTTAATTAGATATTTTTGAACAGTCAGTCACTGGTAGGAAACAGCAATAAAGGGAGAAAAGTCTCTTATTTTGAACAAAATACAGTAAGATTAGGGCTCAGGAGTGGCCCATAGAATTAAAGACAAGAATCTTATGTGGACATTAATAGTAACTTCATAGGTATTTGAATGTAATAAGCCAGTATTGGCCAGCATAGTGAACATCTCTTAATGGAAATCAGCACAGATGGTCTTACAGAACAACCAGAAAGGAGCAAGCACCGTGAATTACTTTTTGAGAAGTCATTTATATGAAGAAACTCATGTATGTCCTTCTGGGCCCACTACTGTAACTTAGTGAGACTTTTTAATTGTGATATGAAGAAGAGAGATTTAATGGCAACTTTTTTTTATATTTTGTTTAAGAAAAAAATTACTAAAATGGAGCTTTATCTTCCTACAAAACCACTCTGGGTCATTTCTCAGCATGCACTGAAAGCGAAATGTGTCGGAGCTGTCAGTCAAGGAGCACAACCTCTTTAAAAGCAGACACCACTTACTGATCTTCAGCAGGAAAGAGTGATGGTCCTAAGCGTCTAAGCAAGAAGGTTCTCAATTTGGTGAAGAACCACCCAGGGATGGTTCTCATGCCAGTTCAGTCATGAATTCAGAAAGAAATCTGTCCTTTCTTTAAAAATAAAGTAAAAACTTCAGTTTTTCTAATGAAAAAAAAGCTAAGCTAAAAATCACTTCAGTTCCTTTCGGTAGTAGAGGCTGGGTGTCCGTTCCCTGATCTAGTGTCTTCTCTACAAGCAATTTTCCTGCTTTGGTTTCCATCCCGCTTGCTTTATTTGTACTTTGTGACTTGGCAGGGGCAAGGTATAGGAGCAGAAGAGTTTTTAATAGCAGTCCTCTCTGACTTCCCACTTTTGTAGTACTCTCTATTTCTGAATTTAAGAGGACTAATGAGAACTTCGAAAGAAAGGAGGCGGCAGCATGCGCTACAGCTCTCTGCAGAAAATCGAGTTGGTTTTGCAACAGAAGAGACGTGTGTGCTTAGGTAATCTTTACCTAGAGGCTGTCATCTTATTACGATCGTTATGAAATGACTCGCTGGCATTATTTATTTATTAAATTAATTTTGTTGTTTCACTTTCTCTGAAAGTCTGCAGCCCGTGGGAAGGATGTGACATAAGTCTTTCCTCTTCCAGAGCTTTTGTCTTCCCAGGACAGTCGCAGGCTCTTCTGCAATAGGAGTCAAGTTTCCTCCAGCAACAGTAGCTATTCAGTTCCATATTTTCCCCACAGTTTGCTGCATCACAAATTTGCATGCTGGTACTTAATTTCTTTCTCCCTGCCTATAACCTCACTCCCATCTCCGCTAGCCATTTTTGTTAGTTAGTAAGATGCTCCGGTGTTTAGTTAGTGCTGGTTCCCTGTTTTGTCCTGTTAGCTTGCTGCAGGAGCCCTGTTTAAGGTGTCAGCTTGCATAAGATGCAGTTTTTATGCTGCTGAAAGACAGATTTGGTGTTACTACAGTTACAGTTTTAAACATGAGAATTCCCAAAGGAAATTCTGGCTTTATTCTTATATAGCCCTGCTATGCTTTCTCACAGAATATACGCTGTATGCTTTCATACTTTTTCTAGATAAACATGAATCAGCAAAGCCACATATGCTTTCAATGTGACAAAGTTGTTGACAATATTTTTCTTTTTTTATCAAGAAAGGGCCCAAACCCAAGTTTTGGCAGGCGCAGCGAGAGAGTTGTTTAAATTACCGTTTTGGGGCATCCTGCCATCTTTCTCAGTGTACGCTGCCTTCCTGTTTATGCCCTTCACTCCCCCAGAACCCACGGGGGGCARAAAAAGGCTACAACTAATTTCAAGCCAGCCTATGGAGAAGGAGAGGAGATTGACAGCAGTTTCGTGGTAAATACACACGTCCTGTTTAAAAATAAATAATTTCTCTCAGCAATGCCTTTTCGGCTTGCTGAGCTTCCAGAGAGAGTTAAGGGCTATGACAAGTTGGCGTTGCTGCTGCGGTATCGTAGCAACTCCAGCAAATCAAGACGGCACCCTCCAACAATGAATCATTCATTTAGAAACCATATCTCCTCTTTCCCTTACTTGTGAAAGATTTATTCCTTTCAGGAGGAAGATTTATATCCACCATACAGACGTGGGCTGCACAATACCTCGTGGAGCGCATACAATAGCTTTGGAGGGATTGCTCAGGGCATTGCCTTCTGCCAAGGCAGTAGTTTTAAAGAAGTCTGAAAAAGGCAGCAGTGGTAGCTGTTTGGATAGCTGCCACCTCCCAAAGCTGCTCCCCTTCAACCTCTGCATTTTACCTGTCTCACTGAAGGGAATTAACATCACATCATTATATCCTTTGGTTTGTCGTCTTCTGGTAAGGTGGGTGAATTACCTAGTGAGCCAGCAGCAGAAAGTAACGATACTGCCAGGTTAGTTACTATTGATCTGCCTCTAACAAGCATCTAAGCTATAAGCAGGAAAAAAAGAAGTAATTATTTTCTTACTAGGAAATCCCAGCTGAGCACATTGCTAAGAAACACATCAGAAGAGTCAGCTTGAAACACACTAAATCAGATTTCCTAAGCTCTGCTAGACACCTTTGAAATCAATTAGACGGCTGAGAACCTCTGTAAGAAGCCATCCAACTGAGAAGCCTGTGAAGAAGTGCCTTTCCAGACCTATGTCCAGTTGATGGAGCATCGGAGCACATGCTTTCTTTTTCATTTGATGTGCAGATTGAAAGAGAGGCCTTGGCTTAGGACAAGTAAGCCAATTCAGTTAAATACAAATACAGAAGTGAAATGTCTTTGCACAGTAAGAAGGTATAAAGTTATTCTAGCACTGGAGTTCAGCCCTTCAGGGAAGTAATTTGATTAAATTAATAAATACAGGGATATGTCATACTTAGGCTTGTTGACAACAAAGTAAACAATAAAAAAATGGCTTGGGCATTCATTGTAATCAAATTTTATTACATTTGGCATTTCCTAAAATGCTAATTCTTGAATTTTGTGATTTTACCAACATTTCAGCTTTTCAAAGTTGGCAGCACTCCAGATTCAAAAATCGAAAACATGCACTTCAAAGGGTTGAAAAAATACAAACTTTAATTTTTTAAGATAATCAACAGATATTTTTATATCAGATGTAGATTTTTTTTCTTATTGCTTCAGTGCTTCTAAAGCACTAGGGCTGGTACTTTTTGGTTTTTTACTTTTAACTAACTCAGGTATGGCAAGTTTTTAGGTAGTGCTGGTTGAAAGAATTTACTGGATTTGAAAAAGTAAGTGAAAGAAAACTTGGCAAAACCATTTCTTCCATGCATGGCTGAGCTTGTCAATAAAAAACCCCCTCACTTCCACTTTCTCTGCCTCCAGCTTTCTTACCAGAGCTGCGCAGAAGAGCAATGATGTGTGAATAAAAGGGTAGTTTCATTGGCAAGTACCCTCTCCTTTTCATTGGGCACAGAATGCCTGATAATTCAGTTAAGGTACTTTACATGGAAGGGCTTGATATCTGCTTCTTCACAGTGCGCTCAACTTTAAACATAGCAACTATTTGTGCTTTGTTTTAACCATGCAGTAGTGGAGAACTAAAATGAGCTCAATCGTTCATTGCTGCCTTAAGGAAGCATCAGGTTATCTGTTATAYTTCACTGTAGAATAGGATAGTAGACAAGGGACAGATAAGCTTTTTTGAAAAAGCACGTGGAGATACCTTTCAAAGTTATAGTGTCCCAGTTTTTTTATCTGAGGGCTTTTTGTTCCTATTTCAAGGTGAGGGAAATAATAAATGCTGAAAAAGTCATGACTGGGGTTGAACCTACAAATACTTYAAATATAGCAGTTGAAAAGGACTTCTGATGCACATGAAACTGTTCCGATACATCTCTGGTTATAGGATCATCACTGTCACAAATCCAAATTTCAGTCAGTGCTTTTCAGCCCTTAGTTTATTTTCTCTCCTTTCCATCAGAAAAGACTGGGAACAGTATTTTCAGTTATCCTGATGTCTTCATTAAAAATAAATATGTGCAGCAGTGCTAAGCAGTGTTCAGATGTAGAGGAGGCGCTCCCTATCCTAACAGGTCTAGACCTTAAGGAGCAAAGAGATTAGAAGAAAACACTGCAGTATTTATAAATAAAGCTGTGGTCTGGCTTCCAGTTCCTTAGAGTTACATGGTGTATGTGCGTTATTTTCTGTTCGCTGTCCTGAAAAAAGTTGCTAGCTTTCTAGGGAATTGCTTGTATCCTCACTCTTCTTTGGCAAATAAGGGAGAGAGGTTTGAGAGGCTAACCTCTAACAGAAAGGTCTGTAAAGGTATGACTGTTCACTAGGGAAGGAGGCGAACCACCTCATTTTCCATTTCAGATCCACTCAAATTGTTCAGCTGAGTTTCAGCCTTAGTTAAACAAAACTTCAGAGCAGTGGTTTAAGCCCCACTGTTTGGTTTGGCTCCCAGATTAGATCTTTGAAAGTGTTGTTAGAATCCGTAATATAATTTCGTTTGTGAGTTTTTACTTAAATGTGGATAGATTATTTATTTTTTTTAATTAATGTCATCCTTTGTCTCTTGGCGATTAGTACATTACAGTGCCACCTGTGAACAGAAGACAAGCAACACTGAAATTCTTTAGGCAAAGGGGGAAGCAACTTCTTTCTGTAGAACCCCTGTGACTACTTAGATCATTATATTGTCTTCACTTAGAAGAAGTGAATACTCTCTTCTCTCTATCAGATACCTTTTAAAGCTATTTAGGCTTTACATCTCTGGGGAGTAGAATGGTAGGTTTTCATTCATCCTCTGCCAAATTGGCTGTATCAACATTTCAGGTCTGGCATTTGAAGTCATGCCTGCCCTCATGCCCATGAAAAACTGAAGACACTTTCATAGGCTAAATGAAATCTTAGTCTTGATGACCTTTTCCTTGTTATAGGAGGTTGTTTTTTTGGACTATGGCCTCTGGCCTTCAAGTGTAGTATCAGATTTTTCCACTCGTGTGCTGTGAGTACTTAGTCATCAGGAAGTACACTGCCAGACAAATCATAGCTCTGCCTTTCCTGTTGTCACTTTTTAGTACCATTCTTTGAAGTATTCATGTGCTGATGAGTTTTTCAGCAATGAATGCAAGGGAATAAAGTTCATGATTCCCCAATGAAGTGCTCACCGCTCATCATATTCCTCCAAAGGATTGAAAAAATGGAGGAGATGATACACTCAGTTTTCAATTACTCAAAAGATGTCCAAGTTTGCTCCTCCTTCCTCCGGACATTTACAGGATGTTTATCCTCACTTTAGCAGTCATTCGCTCTCTCAGACATGTAGATGAACACCACTCTCAAAGGAGCAAAGTGAATAAACTTTGGTTCATTGACTGGCGTGGGGTAGGAAGAAGAGAAAACTGTAAGAAACCTTTCCACCTAGGTCTATTTGGCAAGAAAGAAAAAGGAAAAAAATACAGGAGTTGCTATCTTCAGGAATTCAAGCCTTCTGCCCTGGAGTATATTAAATTTAGAAAACATATTAACGTACCACAAAACCCACAGGACAGATTTCAATTGACTCCACCTAGATTTTGGTGGCAAAACATCCTGGCCACATAAACCAATGGAGCATTTTGTGTGGAAAGGTTGGCTTCAGCAGTTATTACTCACAAGTCAAAACAGAAAGATTTATTTCATTTTCCATTTCTCTCCTCCATCTTATAACCTCAGGAGGAGAGCTGCTTCTTTTCAGTTTATCCAGATGCAAGTACCTATAGAAAGTAGAAGGCAGTGGAGAATCCTCCCTGAAGCTTCCTCCTGCTGTGTTCTTCGTGCAGAAGGTTGTTGGAAGGGATGTCTGAAGTCAGAGAGGACGCTTGGGATTCACCTCTGAAGCCTGTGCAGCTGCTCCACAAAACAAATACAGCCACTTTTATGATCGGGCATTTTGGCTAAGTTTGTCCCAGCTATGTTTTCTGAAAGTAATATTTTAGAGCAGGTAAATGTATTGGAAGGGTCTGTGGTTTAAGGTGGGCAGGCTCTGTAGCCCTTGAAGATCAAAAAGTGTCATGCAAACAAAAGAAAGTCAAGCAAAACCGAATCATGAAAAAAAAAAAGGGGGTGGGGGTGGTGTTGAGGAAAAGAAGTATTTCCTTCCAGTGGACTGAGGTACCAAACTAACCAGGGTCTTTTTAGTTCCTAGCCTAAAGAGTGATTTTGGGCAAGCCTCAAACCATTTTGAGGCACAGCAGCTGGCTCGTATACCTAGCTGGTGTAGGAGGTCTCGTGCTTTTCCCTATGTTGTACCCACTTAAAGTCTTTCTGAGATTTAAGCAGGGGAAGAAGGACACAGATCCTGTCACACTCTTACTAAAATAAACTTCAGAGCCTGCACCCTTCCAAGCCTGAGCACCTTATTGAATGCAGAGTCCTCATGATATTTCACTTCCAAAAAATACAACAAAAAGTCCTTAATCAAATTTCTCATTATCTTGGCTTGCAGTGCATATGCAGTTATCTCCATTATATCTTTTAATATATATTCATCTGTTCTGTTTGCACATGTAGTCAAGTAAAAACAGTGATGCTGATAAAATATTGGTTTAACTGATGCTGAAGGAGATAACTTGGGGCAAAGCTAATAAAAGCTGAAGCCAGCATGATTAAAGAAAAAAGGAGGCGATACCTGTAAGTATAACAGTATTGAATGGTGCTGTCAGGCTGGTGCGACATGAACGCAGTGTACAGAGGAAGAGGAGCTGGGTGCAGTGGTGGTTGAGAGCACAGGAAAGTAGGGGCGATGTGGTTGTGACCCATCCCTCCCTTACAGGCTTCTTCTGAAAGGCTATAAATTTGCCCTGTTACTTGTTGAGGAGAAAGAGGAAACGGGGAGGCGAAGAAAGAGGAAGCTGTAACCATAGTGTGGGGTGATAGGCAGAAAAAAGTAGGACGATCAAAAGACGCCCCCCAACAACCTCCCCCTATGTAACATGTGCTGTTGCACACACACACCGGGCTTTCAGCAGCACTGAAACATGCTGCCTCGGAGGCTGGCCCAGCTGTTTTGTGTTAGAAAACAGCTGGAGAAGGAGGGGAAAACACCTCTGGGACGGGAAAACACCTCTGGGACGGGATGTGGAGCACCTAAGCCAGAGCCCTCTGCTGAAGTTGTCCTTGGGAGCAGCCTCTGCAAAAGGAGGCGAGGCCCCCTTGGTTGAAAGCTGGCTTTTGGGGGTGTTTTCTTGTCCTCATGCTGCATGTTGTACTGAAAGAAGGGGTGAAATGGGATGAGAGATCCAAGCGACATCAGTGCCTGTGGAAATAATTAAAAAATAAGATGCAGGCACCCCTTTGGTTTTCCAGATCATGTTTCCCTACCTTCAAGTGCACAAGTTATATATTGCTGAGAGGGATTATGCCACATATCTTTTTGCCCTTGTTACCTCTGGAGGAAAAACAGTTTTCAGTTTCAGTGGTTAGAGAGCCGCCTTCTAAACTACAGCCAAAATGTATCCATGTTTATACCCATTTGTTCTAATGCCAGCACTGTCTTCTGAATTAAATGGCTCTCCTTCCCTGTTTTTTCCATCATGGTTATGTTGAAACAGAGCAGCCTCTCAGCCTTCCCTTTGCTATGGAAAACAAGCTCTTCTGGTTTCCTCTGACTTGATCAGGTTTCCCTCTACCCTTGGATCAGCTTAGTAACCTTCTGCTGAAGTGGGGATGCTCTGAAAGCCTCCTTCATCTGGTGCAGAGTTATTCCTGCTGTCGTCTTAACAAGGCCTTAAAACGGCAAAAATATTTCTCAGTCTCTACCTGAAATGCCTCACCAGACCCATTCTCCAATTGCATTTGCCTTTTTCCATGGCTGCATCGCACTGCCGGTCAGTCATTTGGCAATGTGTTAGTACACCCAGTCTAACTGATGAGTTCCTGGCTTGTGGCAGAAATTCTTGTTATTAGTCCCCAGTATTTGGCTTGGCATTTTCTACTTTTTTTCATCCCATTTTTATTGCACAAGTCTCCAAGTCATCTGTGCCGGCGGTGCTTACTAGATTTGCATCCTTAGCATATGTAATCTGCATATTCACAGTCTTTGTGATGTGGTGAATGAAAATTAATGAAAATGCTGAAGAATATCAGCTTGATCTTCAGGAGCCCCACCAGTAAATTCCTTTGAGGCCTGTGCATCTCCTTTCAGCATTGCTGATTGCATYTCTCTTTGAGCCAGCCCCATAAGCATTTCAGAGGTCCTCTTCTAATCCATGTAATTATTCAGTCTGATGAATCCTCTCCTATGTGATACTGTATCAGATGCTGTTACCTAATCAGATTGTACAAACACCAGCATGACAAATTAATTAAACCCCTTGCAATTTCATGGACTGGTTCTTTCAAAGGTTTGCAGTGCAGACTGTCTAGCTGTTGTTGTCTGGACCCTGCATTAAGCTTACTGAGTATAGTGTCAATCCTCAGCTTTGCCTGTGTTCAACATCGCCGTATTTGCTGAAAATACAGTGGTGAGATACTCTTTTGATTTTGGAATGATGTTTATTATCGTTTGAATCATTTCAAGTAATAATAAGAGGAGGAGAATGTTCTGCTTCATTGGCCATTTTCTGAGGCGTTCATCATTACTTTTTCTCCCACGTAAGCACCGCTTGAAGATTTCCTCCCGTTTTTTTGTTTTCACTGCTGCAATATGCAAGCTTGGTTGTTTACTTGATGTGGGCAAAGTACGTAACGCGGTCAGAATGCACTGGACTACCAGCGCCAGCAGTACTCCCACAGACCTGTGCAAAGGCGTCCGCAGCAGACTGGGATTTTTTGTGAGCTGAAACTAGCAGTCCTGCTTCCCACTGACTTGGTATCGTTCCACCAAGAGATCCACCATCGCCTCGAAAACAAAATGTGCRTGTACAGCCAAATAGGCTTGTCAAAAGAGCATTTGCTATAGACGTGCAGCTTGCTTTCCCCCAGTTGACTTCATGGTCTCCCCTGTTGTTACTGCTGTTGGTGGAGATGGAGAGGTAGAGATGTCTGCCGCAGTGGAAAAGGGAAAGATAATGACTCTCTGCCAAAGCCATACCTTGCAAGTATTTTTTGGCCTGAAGTCTTCAAGTCTCTTCCGCTGTAAGCCTAATAAGACTTTTCTGACGGCATCTTCCAAACCTGTCCTCTCCCTCCGTTCCACATCTACCAGTGCAGGCACGACTGCCTGTATGTTTCTGTATGGTTTGCTGCCTCCCTGCTAGCAACAAATCACTTTCCTATTGCAGGCTTCCTGGTGAGTGGGCGAGCTCGCTAAGCATGCAGAATTCACATTGCTGAGCATCCTGAAGAACTCGCTGACTTGTTACCAAATCAGTACACCTTAGTGTCCAAAAATATTTTTAATGTCGTGAAGCATAAGAACTTAGACTGTATGTACGGCTTCAAAACGGAATATCCATTCTTGCACTGACCTGGATTTCGCTTTCCTCTTTTAAAATCTATTTATTCCAAACTGCTTTGTCCTGATGGGAAATCATAATCTTCTATGGCATGACATAATGCTGGCACTGAAGTAGCTAACAAATGTATGATATTGTTAACATCAGATTCTCTAGGAGCAGGAAGAAGGAAAGACTTCTGGTTAAAGGCAGATTATTGAAATGCCCTCTAGTACCAATTTGATTAAGGTATTTTTGTCTAGGTCCACTGTAGGCTTGCTTTGCAGTTTATTAATTTGCTGTAGGCAGACAACCCAGCCTGGAATCAGAAAGTTGGAAAGCCTCTTGGTGAGGGCTTCTAGAGTCACAGGGACAGCGGCTCACTCACCAGCCTCTGCGCAGCCCCCCGCCATAGCTGTGGCACCTTGGCTTGCTTCACACAGCGTACAGTCATACGGTACAAAGCCTTTTTGAGTTCGTAGGTGCTTTAAGTCACTTTAGTTCTTCCGATCTCCAGAGAAGAACAGTAATCCTAATCTGAACCTGAAGTATTTTAAAAATGAAATAAACAAATAAATGGCATTTGTACAATTCTTTCATCATAGCACAATGTAAACTGTGAAATACTCCAAATAAACATTGCTCTGAAATGTAAACTTGCGTGGAAGATTGTGGCACCTTTGTGAACAGCCCTCAAATATCCAGCATAGGAATTTAGGACAGAAAGGCTATTACTTAACTGAAACTTCAAGACTGTTTCACCTAACAAACAGCTGTGAAAGAAACGTGTCCAAATCATACAAAACAAGATGTGTGATTTTTGTCATGATCACAGGTAGCAGGGTTGAGAGTCGATAGCACCTTTTAAAAGATACTACCTTTGGAATATTAAAAGCAATATTACATTCAGCAAAGCCAAGCTTTGCATCACCACTTTATGTAGAACTGTACCGTTCCTTCTTTCCATTGCTGATATAATTTCATCTGCTTAAGTTTGTGAGGCTGGACAAGATGAGAGGGGGAGGTCTTAACACTCATTACATCCTTCCATGTCTTCTGGAAGATACCTGTGGAAGCAAAACACTCAAGGAAAGTTATTCCTCAAGGAAAAAACACTTTTTAGGTTGCACTGAGTGCAGAGGCTACTGATCAGGTTCTACCACTTGCATAAAATAGCGTTCTAAGTACATTAACTTACCATTCATGAAACATGAGTTGAAAAAAGAAGCTTATGTTTCAGGTTATTATCATACTACTGGTTGGAACCCCATCTCAAGAAGTCCTTGTGGCTATTATAAAATTCTAACCAAAAAATATAATGGCCTTTTTCAAAGGCCTTCAATTTTTTTCCCTTTGTTTTTTACTTTATAGCCCTTGTTTCTTTCCCAGCGATGCCTCTGACAACATGGCTTGATATTTAATGGAGCTCCATTGACTCCTCCCAGAAAGAACCCAGAAAGAACCCTTTCTGCCCATCAGCTGGCACCTGCCCCTATGCTGGCTGCAGGGGCGAGTGCTTTCCCGCTGCAGGCAGGAAGGATGGTCCTGGCTGAGTGACCGCCCTATTGCTTCCCATTCCCGAGAAATGAATGCTGACGGCAGTAAGTCAGCAGACTGGGATGTACCTTCCTGCACCCTCAACTTCACTGCTGGTTTGAATTAAAGGCTGTCACTCCACCAGGTCTCTTAGGAGGGCTCCTCTGCCACTGAAATGCCTCGTGCAGGGCTGGGACRTGGTCTAGGCTGAGTGTTTGCATTGCGAGTCTCGTTACACAAGCGTGAAGAGCACGCCGGTTCATCCCACCACAGCCGTATGGGGTTTAGCAGAAAACTGGGTTTTACCATCGTCGACAGTACATCCATTAGTGCTGTAGATCTTTCTCCAGAAGTCTGAGAGCAGAGGGGGAACACAGTTGTGCTAGCCCAAACTGGGGCTCAAGAGTTGATCCCCAAATTGGGGGTCAAATAAATACCATGACTGAAAGAGGTTCGAACTATTCTTCTTTGTCCTATGCTATTTGGGTTTCAAGATAAGCATGCAACAGAGCTTCAGAGTAGAATTGCCTTTTAATTTTACACTGCCTATAATTCAAGGCTCTTTGGTTATAAATCCCCCCAGTTTCAGGGAGAAAAGGCTTAATCCACTAGATACCACTGTGACAAGCATCTGCTTCTTCAAAGGCATCTTTATTAAAAGGAATCAAGATAGTCTTCTGGGGAAAAGACATCATGAAAGCTCTGTAATAAAAAGAAATACCTTATTTTCCTTAAAGCCTTTTGATCAAGAGCAGCAGCTTTGTTACTGGCTGCAAAAAAGAATTTATAGTATTTGAATATGTAATTGAGTGGGCCTGTCTTTTGTTCAGAGTGAAATAAGTCATATAGCTAAAAAAAGAAATTAAATTCTTCACCCAGATTTTAACTGTATCTGTTTAAGAGATTGTTAATTGAGTTACAGAATTATTGCAGCTCAGTTCCTACTGTAAAATAAGATTTTGGCACTCTTGCCTGGAGTTGACAAATCGGTCATACTGGTAACTTAAATTTGCAGTGATGGCAACAGATCTCCTCCACTGTAACCTCAACAAAGGATTTTCTCCAATATCAAACACTAAAATGAGGTTGAAACATAAAGTCAGGTCTTCCAAAAAGAGAACACAGAAGTAGTAAGGGAGTTGCCTCATAGACAATGAAATATGCATGAATAGATATATATATTTCCTCTGCTTCTAAGTTCATGAAAATACAGTCCTTTTCTTACGTTTAAGGCAATTTGGCCTTACCCCACGTCAGGGCAGGAGGCAATGTGCAGTGCTTTTAAAGCTAGTTCAGCTATCTGTGGTGAGACCTGAGACATAAGAACATCTAGAGCCCACCAGGGTCCGGCTCGGCCGGCAGGCAGGGGAATGTGTACATACCTGCCCCACGCCTGAGCGAGAGCTGCCGGGGATGCAGCCGAGGAGGGAGAGGGTGAGAGGAGGAAAGTGTGAAGAAGGTCTAAAGCGTCTGAGGGTGGGAAGCGGTGAGAAGCTGTTTTCTGTGACACCATCTACTGCTCTTCGGTAACGTGCACGATGACCTAAAGAAAGTTGAATCTGTTGCTGTTAGATCAACCTGCAAGGGACAAACCCATTGGGGGCAAGCCAATTCAATTTTTCACACTAGCAACAGGTGTAGGGGTATCTTTTCCTGGGGATTGGGCTCCAGAGCTCACTGGGGGTTGAGTCCTGCCCTACGCTGTCATCATGGTAGAATAACCAATTTTGGGAAATTCACTGCCTGCAGTAAATTTGGGGTGACCTAAGGGAAAGGCTCTTTTTGGATCATCTAACCTTCAGGTTAGTCTATTCAAGAGAGCTGTCATGACATCTGCTTTCACTATGCTTTTATCACAGTCATGGTTTTGACTCTTTGGGGCAAAGAATTTCAAATAGAGAGTTTAGAAATGATATGTGCTGTGCAGCATTGCTGAAGTCTTCAAATACCTGGAGTAGAGAACTATGCTTTTACAGTTCTAGTAAGCTGGTTTTCAACGTCTGTCTCTTTAGGATCACCACTTCCAAATGACAGTGCCTTGGAGGATCATCCAACAATACTCCTACAGCTCTTAGACTGCAGTTCCTAAGCTAGAGCACTTCTTGCATTCCGGCATAATATAACGTGGTTTTAGCTCCAGTTATAAATTTTCCTTTGAGACCTGTGGCTAGTATGAACAAGTTTCTTATTCTAGCCTGCTCAGAACAAACATACTAGATTATCAGCAGGAACATGACCAGAGGGAGTAGCAATTAAAACCATCACACGGCATTATGTCAATGAAATTTTAGTTTTCTTTGCAAGCATACCTTCCAGCTTTTGCTGTAAGACATCAACCAGTGTTGACTCCTTCAAAATATATCAGATGTTTGCTCCTACTACCACTCTAGAAGGTCTGTTCCAGGACCTCATTTCCCTGATGTCCAAAAGAATTTATTTGTCAAGACCAGCATAGACTAATTTGTTTCTGACCTGCACCTGGAGGCTCAGTAGTCTTTGTGCCTTCCTGGCACGCACTTCCCAGAAGTGTTCCACAGTGGCTGTGGATATCCTCATTTCAGTTTTTCTACCACACAAGTCAAAAAACAGAGTTCTGTCAGGATCGCTGTGCGCTGCTGGCTTCATGCATGCTTCTGCAATATTTGTATTCTAGTATTACGCACCACCCCTACAAGTGCTTCAGTGTTATATTTACCCCAAGATGGTATGCCCATTGCAGTCCAAGCTGGTGGCCTTAGCATCATCACGTTTCAGAAGCTGTTTTGGGAGCACTTAACGCTTTTGCCCAACTGCCCTGCAAGCCTGAACAAAGAAAGCCCAGCAGCCTCTTAAGGGCTAGAGTTTCGCCAGTGCAGAAATGTGATGATGAGCAGAGCATCCACTGCTTTCTGTTGGTCCATCTCATCATGCTTTAAAAATGAAGTATCCGCTGTGGTTATTGTTTTAGGTAGAAAAACAGTGCTTCTAAATAAACAGATGAATGAGGATAGAATATGTGTGCAAGTTACACAGGCAGAAGGGTTTTAAACCCTGTTGTTAAACCCCAGGGATGAAGCCAGTAGAGTTTCTTGTGCTGCACTTTTCTGAGGACCTGCAAACACAACATAAGCTATTTACACCCACAGTTTCAGAAACTGAAGCTGAGCTGAAACGTGTCCTTTGTTTCCTGCTTCATTGCTAAGCCCTACCAGAGTTGTCAGTGCAGTCAGACAGAATGCAGGCAGTTTGGGTAGATTATCATAGAAATATGCCATGTTTGGGTTTGTGTCCCCCTCTGCAAGTTTTCAAGTTTTGTTAAGGCAAAATACAGCTAGTTACAGAGACCATCAACTTGTCCATGGTAATGATGTTGGTCCTTTTATTATCTTTTTTTCATCTTTTTTTTCAGCCTTGTACCTTGTATTGTATTTTATCCTCTGGCATTGAAGATTTTAGCAAAGGATAAATTTTAATCCATTGTTCTTGTAGACAGAGAAGTGTAGTGAAGAATTCACTGAGTAAAACTAGCTTATAGTCCATTCTACACTATCAAAGCAAGCCAGCTCAATTTTTCAATCCCCGCAATGGCAATAGGGTGACACTCAACTCTACTCTCTCCCCCTAGGTAGGGATCTTGGCAGGATGCCCATCCAAAGCCAATTTTATATTTCATATTACAGCAGCTCAGAGATAAATTTTAGCTGTGCTGAATTAATGATGTTGTACGTCCTGCGCACTTCCCTGCACATCAGCAATAGGACAAAAAACCCAGGTATGGAGAAGATAGAAAAGAGATAGCATCTCCTCTGACTTTATGGAAATAGGGTGTTAAATGACTGAGAAAGCAGTACAAGACTGGTCTGGGGGTGGGGGGACTGTGACGGGAGGCTGTTCTTCCAGTGAAACCTCTGCACAATGTAGGGTACTAGCATGAAAGAATGGTAAATAGTCTATCTTCATTGCATTTCTTACCACTTTTGAAATCCAGGAGTAAGGAAATCCATTATTTAAAACCAGTGAATCAGACAGAGAACGTGCTAGGCAAAATTACCTGTTACGCTATGATGTTTCAGCATCAGTTTCATTTAAGCTTCTGGGAATCTGTCAGTGTTTTTACTGAACTTAAGAAGTCAGGGTCTTGTGCTTGTATAAAACAAATGAAAATGAGCTAATAAGTTTTAACTATGCAATTCAAGTTGAGGAGTTAGAGGGAGTGGGTTAGTAGAAAAATGTTCATTGCTATTGAAAGAATCACTTTTAATAAGAAGGGATCATTGCATCAGGTCATAAGGAATGCAAGAATGAGAAAGGATGTCAGTAAAGATAGTTTTAAGCTTGGAGTTAAGTTTGGTGTAGGCACAAGGCTAAGAGAGCATTGAGCTCATATATCAAATGTCTCATGATGGTGGGTGCTCTGTTGCCGAAGGTGTCTGTGGAGATGCTGTTAGACAGCAGAACCCATTTAAGAATTACTGCGGCACCATGTACAGTTCCTCAGTTAGGGGAGGAACCCATCCACTGTGTGTCTGATCACCTCTTCAGCTGGAAGAGATTTAAAAATACATATTTTTTTTGAATTTGGATTTTGTGAACCCAGGGGTAGACACCTCTGAAATTGGATTAAGCGTCAAATTATACCACACATTTGGCATAATCAAGAACACTCACAAAGTCACTTGTGACTGCACTTCTGGTTAGGACTCACCCCTACCAGACACATAGAAATAAAAGTTACAAGGCTTGCTACAACTCCATGGGTGTTTCAAAGTCTCCTCTTCCCTGAGGAGAAGGCTGCCTAGGTACTGCTTAAGGAATTCTTAGTAGAAGCATTAGCCAAGGATTTGATGAAGATGTAACAGGATTCATTATTGCCAGGCATTTAGAGGTTACTCCAGCGAACCCCTGGCCCTAGGGTTTGTCTGTCCCAGTATATTCAGAAAGAATGCTTTTTTGTCTCCCTCCGTAACTTATGTGTTCCCAGGAGGTACAGAGGAAAAGCTTGAAACATTGATACATTTTCCAATTCTCCTCTTTATTATCGAATCCAGTAAGGACAGAGCGTATCTAGCCTGACTGCATTTCAGATTAATTGGTATTTTACCTGTATTTCCATTACTGTGGAAAGCCATTTATTATAACAGCAGCAGTTGGGCTCCCAGCTGCCATGAGATCACATAAGCAACAGTAGTCAGGTTCTCCCATGGCCTCCCACTCTTCTAGGTCAGAGAGGGTATTTTCAGCCTAGAAAATATTACTATGTAGTATTACTATAGTAATATTACTAGTAGAAACATTACTATGCTTCCCCTTGTGAAAGATAGGGGGTTTCAAAAAGAGTGCATGATTTCAAGAGAAACTTCTTAGTTATCTGTGCTCCATACACCCACCGCCTGGAAAAACCCATGTGTGATAATTTCATTGTGAGTTGACTTGTTGACTGCATTGGATACCGAGAGAACCAGTCGAGCTATTTTTAAAAGGAAATGTTAGCCAATCCTGTCAACACCACCTGCAAGAACCGGGAGAGGAGTTCAAGGTTCTCAAAACTTAGGCTGGGGGCAGAAAAGATTAGATTTTCTGAGAGAAAAAATTTACTTTGGAGAAAGTCTACTCGTTCTCCTTTCTGTCTTCCTCCGCTCTCACGTCTTTACCACCCACTTCCCATTTATTTTAAACAGGTATATTAGGTCAAAATCTAGAGGCAGAATTACAAGTTTAGTGAGACCGTTGCTTTCTGCAGGTATTGGAGTATTGGAAAGTGCTGTAATAACTGGAAGTGCTTCAAAGCATGTTTTCTAATAAATTCACCAGCCCTAGAGAAAGGAAATCACTGTCACTATCCACAGTTTGTTTCCAATTCAACTGAATAACTTTAATCTCATCCTAAGAAAGATGGTGCAAAGAACAAGAATGGAAGGGAAAGAAAAACAGGTACAAATGAAAGGTTTTCTTACTGATGTTATGGACTTTGTTTACGATGGGTGTTTCCAGTAGCGGAAACACCAAGTTTGTATTTAGGCTGGTGATCTGGGTGCCCTCTATTTGTTGCTTCTAAGCAATTAAGACATGAGCTAATCTGGCAGCTCTACACTTGCAGTCGCAGGCACTCATACCTAACAAACTCTGCTTTGTGTAGCCCAAACTGTGCTTTGCCTAGCTGGCAGCAGGCTGGAGGGAACAGCTGCTGAATGACGGACCTTAACCAGCCGTGCTCCCTGCTCCTGACACAACAGCTGATGGAAATCACAGACCTCAAATATGTTCTGCTTGGCTGAAGTTGGGCAAAGCCCTAGAACATAAGTAACAAGTCCGTGCTGGGCCACATGGGGAGGTAAATGCTTTAAGAGTAAGCTAATGGACAGCAGATAATTGCATAGTGCACTAAGTACACATAAAGGTAGGGCTGTACTACACGTTCAGGGACAGCTGGGCAAGCTCCCACTTCTCAAGTCATGCACAGAAGCCTTATTTGATGGTTATGTGTATTTTTTGTAATCATAGTAGCTTTGACATGTACTTTATAGATTGTTCTTTTTTTTTTTTTTKACATCTTGCAGTACTGAGGAGGATGAAAGACCAAACTGCAGTTATTTGCCTTTCTTCTTCCTAAGCCCAGCCATATGACAAGTCAAGAATTTTGTGCATTTGCTCAGCAGGGTCCCTACCTCTCCTGTCTGCAGTGAGAGAGAGAGAACATTTACCCAAGCTGAATGAACAAAACCTGCAGACACTTGCTTCAGTTTGCTTTAGCCTTTCATCATGTGCAAGTAATGTTCATTAAATGGCAGAGACTTGGTCACTTTACATGTTTTGCTTAGCAGACATATGTGATGGCACTTCCAGGGAGCTCTGAATGACTACGGGAGCTCCACTGACAGCAGAGGGGTTGCAGTTTGGAAGCCACACTGACTTTGGTCTGCTGCTGGCTACTGATGAATTTGAACTACACTGGGGGAGGAAGGGAGCGAGGGGCAGACACCAAAAGGTAGCCCCCCCCTAATTCTGACGTTTTCAACTTTTGAGCAGCTAACTTGCGCTTTAGTCACATCTGAAAGTGATTTAAGGAAAAAATCTATTTTTGCACAGTGAGTGTCTTCCCTTACAGCCCCATTATCCAAAACTGTTTTGCTCCCATCCTGCACATTGTCACTGAGGCTGAACTTCACCATCTTCGGCAATCAAAACAGCCTGGTCATCTACCACTGAACTAAGTGTCTCAAGGGGTTATTTCCCAAAGGGATCAGCTGCTGATTTAACAGAAGGTTCCCCTYGCAGGACATCCATCTTGGGAGGCTTCCACTTCTTTGTGACACCAAACCCCAAAATACCTGTTTGCATGGCCATACTCCAATGAAGTAACCCACCCCTCCCAGCTGACTACCAGTTCTGACTGTGGCAGAATTAGTAACTCTAAACAATAGCAGCAGTAGCGTAATCTCTAGAGCAGCCCTGAAGTGGTAGGATAGTACATGTGATGATACTAAAATATTTTGCTGTAGTATTGACAGCCTTGAATTTGATTGTTGGCTCTYGCAGAGTTTGCTGGGTATAATTATTACATCCCTTAAATTCCACGTGGAAAGAAAATTGAGAGGAAATGCCAATTGTTAGTCTTCCAAGTAGGAGGACATGGGATCTTAATCACTAACAAAGAGTGGGAAGTGTACAGAAATAAGAGAGCTGAAGCAATAAAAGCAAATTTTACAGATCTGGCCTCCAGGGTACTTTCCACAAGAGCCAAGATCGGAGAATAAACCACCTCACAATTCCAGAGAGAARGAAGTCTTTGTAGGGTACTGCATCTTCAGTCCATGGAAAGAGAAATGCTTTCCCTTTTGCTTTGAGCTAATGATACAGGTAGTGTTTCCTTGTCTCCTGGTACCTTAAGGACTTGAACCTATGCAGTATCTGCTGTGTGGTGCTTGACCTTCACTGCTCTAAGCTTAATGCCCAGGAGCACGCTCAGCACAGCTGAAATATAGACAAGATTTCTGTGCAGTTAAAGTAGTTTAACAAGTTCTACCAAACCTGTGCAACTCAGAGTTTGCAAATGCTTGGCCAAGTCAAGGCATTTTTGATAGCCTCTGCCAAATTTCAGAAATTTTCACCAAATTCTGCATGCGTTAAGATTTTTTTAATGTGAAAAGTTTAAGGAAAATCTACAAAGCCAGGGACAAACCTCATTAATTTTCCTTATTCTTGCAATTAGCAAAAGTATTTTTGCAGATACGTTAAAATATTTGCTTGAATGGTTGGTTTTTTTTTTTCAATTTGGGTCTTTGCCTAGACTGATTTCTTTTTTAAGGGGAAAAAATGGACTTGCACTAGGTAGAGGATCTTGTAATTGGGAGTGTCAGGTAACCTGATGTGAAAAAATACCTCTTACAAGAAGTACTTATAAGATGTGAAACAATGAGAAAGCAGAAGCCTAGCTTCATATGTAATGCATGAACTCTGTAATACAAAAGAAATGAATACAACATTAAATTACTGAAAAATACTGTTCTGCTGTATGGTAAGTTATATCTATGAAAAAGCCAATAACAGCAGAACAGGAAGGGTGAAAATTGGAAGGCAAGTGGAGCTAAATAATTTCTTGCCATGAGGTGAAAATATAGGTGAATTGTTGTCAAGGACAAGATCTCTTGCCATGAGGTGAAAATATAGGTGAGTTATTGTCAAGGACAAGATCTGTGGTGAAAGACAGCAGCGAGGAGAAGTGGTACACAGTGATGAAGCAAAAGAGCCTTCAGGAAAGAAAGGGGAAATGTGGGAAATGGAAATTCAGGCCAATGCTAGGAGCGTGGCCTTTGCTGGCAGGAGAGTATGTTTTAATGTGCAAGGGAGATGGCTGTGGATCTTCAGATGCCAGTTCTGGTTACATGTTAAGGTTCAGAGTGAGGGTGGCCCCTCAGGGTGGCTGCCCAGGGAAGGTGTGGGGTCTCCTCCACAACATCTCCCAGATGTTCAGCCCAGGGCAGCGCTCTAAGCTGGCCCCGAAGGGCCCCTTCCAACCTGAACCTGTCTGTGCGCTTTGGAGCCTAGTGAGAAGGYGTGATCATGGAGAAAGTGGCAATCTCCATTTCAGAAGGAGAGAGATGTGAGGAGTATTTCAGCAGAGGCTGAGTTAATGCTAATAAAAAGGCAATCTGCCAGAGTTGTGAGAGACTTGACAGGTATGGGACCTGTGTAGATTAAATTTGMTGTGTGCATACAAACAAGTCTTATAACAGTCCTTGCAGAGATTTAATTTATAAAAATGAGAAAATGTGATTTTATGAAATATGCAACTGATAGTAAATCAACTTACTTTTTACTTTGGGGGTATAAAGTGAGGAAGAGAACAGAGCCTGTTCCTGTGAGAAATTAAAAACAAAAGAAGGAGCACTGCTGCAGATACTGTATCACTTGTGATTAAGGCAAATATTCTTTGTGTGTAGATACATGTGATATGCATTTGTATCCTCCCCAGTGTTTTCTAGCACTTCAACGTAATCAAAATTGAATTTGGTGAAGAAATGATAGCTATTCCACAGGACATTTTGAAGAGACAGGGAGTCGACCTTCTCCTGGTTTTACGTGTCTCAATTTATGTCTGAATTTTATTTGTCTATACTCATAGACTTAGAAACAGAAATAGCTTTTGAAAGAAAATGAGCCTCTGGCCTCCATGTGAAGAAGATCTGAAGACAAATAACCTCAGCCTGGAGTTAGCCATACTTCTGTAACATAATCACAAATGCTTCTCACCTTTGTGGATGAGCTCCAGGGAAACCTGAATGAAAAGCTCACATACTGCTTTGAGAGCAAAGCATTCCCTTGCGAGTTTCACCTTAAATACATTTGGACAATTGATTAGCATCAGCCAGAGGATACCAGGGAAGTCATAATGCAGGGGATTATCTCTGACATGTTGATTTTGCTTCTGTCCTGTGCCCTGACAAGCACTGCTTGCCTAAAAAAGGCCAGGAAAAGTTAATGGTTATGGTCTCACCTCAGGGGATCGGTTTCTCCACAGCCGTCAGTGGAAATGGCAGTGGTTTAGGTCTCCTTCATACAGGTGTCAGCTATCCCCGTTCAATAGACACTACCTGGGGAATATGTCCTGAAGGGCTTCCCACTGTCACGGCTCGTAGCTCTCTTGGCTTCAGGATCAGTGTTCTCCACGTCCCGCGGGGAGGCAACCATCTGCAGCAACTGATTCACCCCTCCAAGATTGCTCCCTGTCGTAAATATTCTGGCAGTTTGTCAAATGTAGTTTTAAATGAGGCACATTTTGACTTCACAGAGTCTGGTTTCTTTCCTGTGGTCCTGCGCCATTATCTTCTGCAGTCTCCTGTGATTTTTGTATTATTCTCTGCCTTGTTTTGCTGGTTGTTGTTCATGAATCTACACACAGGCAGTAGGTGCCCTAGGGTAGTGTGCTGTAGCTCCTCTTCCAGCTCCCCGACACGTCCTCCTCTGCATTAGTTCTTGCAGTGGGAAGGACTTCCCATTTTCACTGACTTCACTGTTGCCGCTGCAGCCCTAGTTATTCTTGCACCTCCTGGCTGTGCCTGTTAAAAAGTGCTGTTCCCTGATGTATCCCAAGTCAAGTGAAAGCTGCAAGTGCTCAAAAATTATGTTATTTTGGATTTAGAGTCTTTACTTAAACTTCTTCCAGGACACACTTTCATATGGCTGTGACATTGTATAGTGCGTGGATAGTGTCAACAAGTAAAAGGGAGAGCCGATCATGGTCACAGAGTAGCAGGCATTTCAGGTAGGAGTAGGAATCATGCAAAAGGGTTCATTGCCACTCAGGAGGGTGAACAGGGAACAAATTGTTACTGGTTGCATTCTAGTCTTCATGGCTTGGTTTTTATTTCACAGGGTATATGGGCTTTCTTCTAGGCCATGTTCTCCTTACTTAAGCAGACAGAGTAAATTTGATTGAAATTTTGGTACACTAACATTTTTTTTAAGATAAAGCTGTGACACCTGCCCTGCATTTCCAGTTTCTTTTGAATTAGGAAGCAGCAAGAGACAGAAGAACTTCAGCTCTCATTTTCAGGCAGTCCTAATGCTCTTCGAAGGATACCACGGAGGTGTCTGGTCCCTCTCTCGGGATGGGTATCTCTTCTTCCTTCAGACTGGGGGTCAGGGCTGCCGTCTCTTGCCRGGGACTGGGATTATTGCAGCGGGTTGAACTGATGTCAGCACTTACAGCACTGTGGACAGGGGTGAGTAGCTGTTCTCTTAGGGCCAGCTTTAGTCAGGGAGCAGGGGGGAAGTCAAATATTTTAATAGTGGGCTAATAGGAATTGACCTCAGATGGCATTTCAGTCATCTGACACATGATCTACAACAGATGCTGACCCAAAATTAGTGATACTCAATTAGGGTAAAAGCATTGCAAAACAAAACAAAACAAAACAAAACCTAAACCAAAAAATAGGCCCAAAACAATGAACACTTCTCAGTCATCATTTTCAAGCTACAAGGTCAGACTCCCGCTACCCTTTCAGGGCTATCTCTTCATACACTATGTTTGGGCAATATTCTTGAGCCAGAATAAATGAGTGTGTGCTATCTTTACCCCATTTTCTCCCACTTCTATGTCTACATCCATGGAAGTCTTACACAGAGCACTAGCTATTTCCCTCAAATTGCCTACCAGTGGCTCCTGCCTTTACGAGAAACCCAGCCAGAAGCAGAGGTGCAGATGGGATAATGCTCAGGTAGCACCGACACAGTGGTCTGATTATGCCATGCTTATAGAGCATTGGATCTGTCAGGTGTCCTTCTGGCAGTGCAGTTGATGTCAGGGGGAGGCAGAACAGCCAGAGCCAGCTGGTACATTTGATGCTGAAGATTTCAGTTTGTCAGGATTTAGTAAATGAAAACTCAGCCAGCAATCATCAGGAGAGAGATTATTTGACACAGGAGAAAGACTGTCCTCTACATCAGCTTACTCTTTAACTGGATACTTTGGCTCCCTTCCATTTTCKTAGGGGAGGGCAGGTAGGAAGAAAGATGTAGGGGGAGGGGGAACATCTTACAAATGTTTGCTGAACCGAACATACATTTGGCCAAGTTACTGCCAAATTGAGCAGGTTTTTGATGTCACCCTTAGGTAGATAACTAGCTGGAACAGACTTGAAAACAGCTCAGGCAGAATCCGAGCTTCAAACTGAAGAAGCCATAGCAAAGTGCCAGCTTCCACTAGGTCACAGTCTGCTTTTCCAGGATAAGCAAAATTGAGGACTGACAAGAATTACATTTCTTGGATTTTACTTGCTCTTATTTGAAACACATGCACTGGTCARGTATTGACTGCACAGTCAATAGTTAACTTCAAATGAACTAGAAAATGTGCCCTTCTAGTTACATACAGACTATTGAAATTCTATGCAGTACGTAGGTAACAAAACATTTTTAAAAGCAGAAGAAAACATATCAATAGGCATGGCTTTCTCAGTGGATTTTTTTATGCTTTTATATGGCTAATCCAATACAAAATAAAACATCAGTCATCCAGTAGCCTCTGGGAGGGGAGGATCATGTCAGAAATGGCCAAACTCTATAGAACCAGCTTAAGAGACGGACTTTGAATTTTTGGCAACAGAGTGTGTAGCTGTAGATTGGAACCAAACCTTTTCTGCCAACGTTAGTGAATAGTGCTGAAAGCTCATGCAAAGTATGACAAGCTAGACCCTTGACATTTTGCTCACAATTGTTGCTTTTTAAATCACTGCCTTTGCATGCAAAAATTTGTTGGATTCATCCATTATGCATGTCCTCAAAATTTGATAGAGGTCTCATATGTTCCTTCTAAGGGAATAAAGCCAGCTGCAGTACCCAATTGTAAAGATGTGGTTACTGGCTTGAAATGTCATTAAATGTATTATTTGGTATTTCTCTGACTTGAATCTTTTGGGTGGGAATTTTAAAATGCTAGTCCTCTCTGATTTTAGAGTGAACATTAGAGACAGCACACAATTATTCATAAAAAAAGGCTCAAGGGGTTGTTACCAGGTCCTATAGTAAAGATTTCATCTTTCTGGTGATAACATAATATGCTATAGAAGACATTGCATAGAAGTAGCTGTAGATCTTGGTGCCTGACTTTTTGAGAAGTGTTTTAGGAATATGACTTACTTCAACTAACCTGTTCATGTACCTACCAGATTGTGCTCAGCCTGGAAGTATTGTGTGCTGTTTTCTGTTATTTCTAAAAGAATGGTCAGCAATGTCAGTGGCTTTGTTTTAATCATGTTTGATGAATAGCGATTTACCGTGACATTTTCACCTACTACTGTATTAGGTTAGCTGTTCATTAAAAACACAGGAGGAGGTGCCATCAGCAATAGTCTTTCTTCCAGCATCTGGATTTCCTAGTTCTCCCTTCAAGTTTGGTGTGAATAAGCCATCTGAAAGTAGGATGACATCTGAAATATGTATGATCAAGCTAACTTCTCATATTAAGTATTGTCATTATTATTATTATTATTATTATTATTACTATTGTTACTACGTAGTTCTGTGTGATTTCGTTGACAAGCTACACAAATCTTTGTAGAGATGCACTCTATTGTGTGTGAAACAAACATGGAATACAGATGCTACTGATGAAGTTCTGTTATTGATTTTTGTTCACACAAAAAGTGTACAAAATAGAGTCAGATAAAAAAATTGAGGCCTTGCCCTGGTTTATATTTTTATTCCTTTATGAGAGATTTAATTGGAAATCTAACAGGAAATTAGACTGCAAGGTTACCAACTGCATGGCTGGCATGCCATGAAAGGTGAAGTACCTGTGTCTTTCATATTGCACCCAAAAGCAGCTTTATCAAGTATCTGGGATTTCTTGTGGATTTAAGGACATCAAATATGACATCAGCAGCTTCAGTAGCAAAAATATTCTAAGGTAGATGGGGTAGAAAAGCTACACAAGTTCTCATATAGTGTTTGGAAGTTGAGGATGAAGAACCTTTTGCATTGTCATCTTAAAGTGAAAAAAGGAAAAAGAAAGCTACAGAAGCTAAACAATCTGTACACAGCCCTACTGACTGTTCATTTCCTAAGGATCTTTCCAAAGAAGCATTTAGGAGGACTGCTTTTTCAGGGCTAGCCTCTAGAGTATTTCATCATGTCAGCCAACTGTTCCACAGGAGTATAAATTAATGGCAACAAACCTCTTACAAAAGTCCCTTTTGGATTTTGCCAGTTTACCTTACCTGGTACACAGTGTGCCTCTGGGGAAGATTACTCCGGAGTATCTACTTGCCTGTCATTTGTTCATACAAAAGAGATCAGAGTTCAGCCTGTAAAACCAGAGAGGGAGAGAAAGAGGAGTGCTCAAGTCTTTCTGTCTGTCCTGCTTAGGTGGAAAACTTAGTTACCCCAGGGCCAAAGTCACACGGAGCTAGTTTCACTGGCTTAAGGACTGTGCTTAGCAAAGATTTGTCCCTCTGCAGAGGGATCATAGTGCCGTGCCTCTTGACAGAATGTGATCTTAAAGCCATGTTTATCCCAGGGACCTTGTTAGAAGTGGATTACCATCCTCCACAGACTCTGGTGTTCAGTAGTTGTCCAAACCAGGAAGGAAGCACTTGTGCTTGTGAAACTGCTGGAAATAATTCAGCTCTTTACATGTGATGAGAAGCTTTTAAACCAGACTACCTGAAATCGGTTAGCTGTTTCTCTTTAAATTGCAGCTGCCAGAAGTATTTCACTGTTGACAAAAGAAAAGAGGGGGAAAAAGCCATGATCAAGGAACCCTCTACATGGCATAATCTAAGGCTATTTGCCTATTACTGGCAACAGCAACAGGGAGATTCAGCATCTTTAGGAAGTTTAAATGAAAAGATTATACTCTGTATGCACCTTGATATCGATTACAACATCATCACAAGCATCATCACAAAAGACAGCTAAACTTGACTATTCATTTCAGAGGCCACAGTCTTTTCCACAAATTGTTTGAGTACAGTTTTATGCACCTGCTAGTGGTTTTGGCATCTGCAGATTAAATATAATTTCAACTCTTATCGATGCAATAGATGGAATTATCTATACCCCAGAAAAGGTTGCAGATATTCCATATCTAACTCATGGCATTTTCAGGAAGGGACAAACTGGAGCAAGACAGATGAAAACATTTGGAGCCTCAGTTGTTCAGGTCAGAGCACGTTGCAAGAGAGAGATTTGGCAGATATCAAGGACGGAGAAGTTGGTCTTTTCTACAGCTTTTTGCTATGTTGACAGTGCAGCTTTAGTTTCAAAAATTACACACGTCTTACAGGAAGAGTGGAAAAGAACAGTAGGAAAAATGCTCATTTCTCCTATGGGGATGCGGTTTCTTTTGAAGTCAATGGGAGTTGCTTGCTTATATGGTCTTTGGAAGGGAAAAAAAAAATCAAAAGACTGCAACAAGAAGACTATGCTTACATTTGAAATGGAAGGACTTCATTACAATTACCTGATGATACTCTGCCTGGTTTGTTCATTCAGAAAAAGCGGTACTAGAACTGCTGTGTAAGTGGATAGACTGAGATTTGGAGGGTGGGTTGGCGAGGTGTTCCTGGTTGGCCTCATTGCTGTGGCTCTGTCAGCACACATCAGCTGTAACCCATAGGAACTGAATACTTGTGAAAACAAGTCGTATTTCATCCTTCATGCTTTTTGAATCTAATCTTGTTTTAACAGTTTGCTGGGTGCACCAGATGATTGATGCTGTCACACTGCAGATAAAATTTATCATTCTGTCATTTTTATTCAATATTTTAGAAGCATTTTGGTGCAAGCTGGAATCTGAAGCAATGTTACACATTTTTTCTATGGTTCACCTTAGTTATAAAAATAATCTGTCTAATTCTCAGTGATTCATTGGCAGACATTTCCTAAATACGGACCTAGAATGAATTAGTAGGTTAGTTGAACCTGAATATGTCTTGAAATGCATGTGCTGTATTTCTTTTTAAATATGCTACAGGGACATATAAATGAATATAGGATCAGAACCTTGTGAAATACATGAAAGGAGAACAGTTATGTTTAGTCATGTGCATATTTGGCCTAGTTTCATAATAAACATTATAGGATAATATCAGCTATTCACAACAATTACATGGGCTGTAAAAGCTCATTATACTGAAAAAAAGTTTGAGTTCCTGAAATTTCGGCATATAATAATGTCAGAGTTTCTACCTGTAAAGATGGTCTGCAAGGACTGTGCTTTGTTCAATTCAGGGTTGAGGCCTCAAAGTGGCATTTAAATGGTCTTGTGTCATCCGTGATTATTAGCAGGTCATAAAATTACTCTAAAAAGGAAAGAGACTGACTTCTGGTATAGCAGGAGTTCCATTATATACTTTAGAAATAGATATTTACCTTATCTTCAAGTCTACTTGACTTGAATTTACTGTCCATATGAAATTATGAAGTTGCCTGTGTCACAAGTCATAAGTTACTGCTGCTGAACCCAGAGAAATAAGGTCCAACTTGGGGTGAGAACAATGAGAGATGAACTTGCTTGTTCCTTCAGAAATCGGCTGCAGAAGATTGGTTTTGGTACACTTCCACATGTGCTACATTATTTGCTCTTTCTGTGTTTCAACAGGCCTTGAATAGGGGCATCGCTGCTGTCAAGGAAGATGCTGTGGAAATGCTGGCCAGCTATGGGCTGGCGTACTCCCTGATGAAGTTCTTCACAGGTCCGATGAGTGACTTCAAAAATGTAGGTCTGGTGTTTGTGAACAGCAAGAGAGACAGGACCAAAGCAGTTTTGTGCATGGTTGTGGCTGGCGCTGTCGCTGCTGTATTTCATACCTTAATAGGTAAGGTCACTTCACGTCTAATTAATATGTCTTTTAATTTGCTTCCCTCGCCTGTTGTTCAAACTGATTAATCCGTGGGCTTAAGATTTCATTTATAAGTGCAACAGGAGATGCAAAAGAGATTAAATCTCTTGGGCTGGTATCATGCCCATCCACGCAATTTTTATGACTTTTAAAACAGGTCGTTAAGTGACAGATTCCACCCCCAGGGCTCTCCTGCCTGCCAGCAAAACATGCTGTTTATCTCTTTCAGTCGGCATGTGAGGAAAACTTTGGCAAGGTTAACAGGTTGCATGAAGCTAATAGCTCAGTCTCATTGTTAGGTAGTGATGATCAACTAGCAGTATCTGCCCAAATGGGTTTAGCAGGACTTCAAGGTGTGCTTGGTAGGGCTGCTTGTCAGAACTTGGTGGCATTGTCAGTGTACTCCCTCTGTACCTATCCCTTTGCTACTTATCTCACAGTACAAAACTCTAAGAAAGTAGGTGCCAGCATCCTCATTAAAATATCAGGTATTACTCTCTACTAGTGCTAGTCGTCATCCGCTTCTGTTGAATAATTAATCTGTAAGAGAAGAAGTAGTTACTAAGAGCACTTTATGCCAAACTGAGACCAGCTCCCTGAGTGTACTCTGAAACAAAGAAAATACACAAGCAGATACAAACTGAACATAAAAAGTAAGGCAGCCACAGGATTTGCCAGTTTCTGAGAGCCTGGAGAAATGGGATATCAACCCAAGCATCAGCCACAGCAATAAAAAGCCATGTGACCTTGAAGACTTTAACTTCATCCCTCCAAGAACTGCACCAGATTCTCTGCACCTTCTGGCTCATTCTGCAGAGCCGAAACCTCTGGACCTCAGCAACAAGGAACAGGAGAGACTGGAGGAAGAAGCAGAGAGTGCATTGCATTCAACAGGTAAAATCCTAAAAGCTGGGAGCTCTAAGGGATGGTAGGAGGGAGGTGGAGGTAATGCAACAGCCTATGGAGGCATGTGTTGGTTGACAGGCAGTAGGGTTGAGTTGGATGACCAGCAGTAGGGTGTCATTCTGTCGCAGGAAGGTGGGAAATGCGAGTGTGATGGCAATATCCAGAATTGCTGTGAAATTACAGAGTGGCCTGGAAGTGAGGCACCATTCATTATCAGGCTGTTAGTATCTCAAGAGCAGCACGTGCTGCTGGTCAGCTTATAGAATAGAATACAATAGACTAGACTAGACTAGAATAGAACAGAACAGAACAGAATAGAATAGAATAGACTTCAGTCTAGAATTTCAGTTCCTGCCCGAGTAGGTACAAGAGCCATCTGGTAAATACGAATGCCCCCCACTCTTATCCTTTAACGGGCTGCCAGCTATATTCACCAGCTTTATGTGCCTCCCAAGCACTCCAGTTTGTTTGACCATCATGTCTCTTATTCCACCACTGATACGGCAGCCCTGTGCTGTTTACCTTTACTCCATGTTATGGTCATAATACTTACAGTAACGGCTCACTAGCCATGGCAACTCTGTGCCAGGGGTAAGCTGTTGCTAATTTTATAAGCTGAATCCATGCATTCAAGTTAATTTAATTCACTGGTATCGATTGGTCACTTCCTCAGTATGTTTACAGTTGAGGCTGCTTTTGAGTCAGTATTATAAACTTCGGGCCATTTGTACGTTTGGCTCTCATTTCTTTGCTTGGAATGTTTCTTCAGCCCCCAGAGCTGCTGCTCTAGTTGCTCACTTGTTTTCCTGCCAGTGCTGGTCAAAGTTTTGGCTTTGCCAGTTGGATAAAGAAATATTTTCTAGTCATCCAACATTTTATTTTAAGCTATGACAGATTTTAAGAAAATGTAAAGTGTAACTGTCATATTTCCAGGTGAAAGACATAGCTGGATTTTCCATGTGGGACTTCTTATTGAAGGGAGGTGTTTGGGGCAACCGTTGGAAAACATGCCAGATAAGTTTCTTGCCTTTGCCTGGAAGTAGAGCCCTGCTGAGTTCAGAACCTCTGAAATGCCCTCTCTGTAGATATTGGGGAAAAAAGAAAAAAGAAGGCTGTATTTACCATGCTTTCAAGTCCTGAATTAAAGGGCTTCACACAATCTTTCAGCTGCTTATGGTGGCAGACTGCAAAATATTTTTTAGTATTTTAACTTGTCTATGCCTGAAAATATGCAAAGGCCACAGCAGAGACTGGCAGAGCGCCCGAGAGAATGGAGTTAGTCAGATTCTAGCATCAATTGCCTGGGTGATGTTGCCAAGTTTTATGTTCCAAGTTTCCTTTGAACCTGTTTCAAATCCTGATTATTCTTCTCTGACCCACAGATGCACAACCTGCCTAGCAGGAGGAAGAGGAGGAGTCCAGTGGCAGACAGGCAGCCTCCTAGGATCTGCAATTGCTCCCCAGCAGCTGCAAGCCTATCACAGGCTATCTACAGGAGACACAAATACAGATTACTGATGCTCAGCAGATGAAAAAGAGAAACTAACAGCGCTCAGGGGACTGAATTTCTTCCACATGCCATGTGTATGGCGCTAAGGAAGATGACATGACTGTCTGCCATGGACTGTCGAAGCCCAGGAAGGAACAGGGAACAAAAAGCCCAAAGAAATAAGGAGTACCGAAAGTCAGAAGGAAGAAAACAAGTGGTGGTAGAAACACAGTGACCACAGTGAATCACCACATTTCCAGCTGTGATAGAGACTATTTGCAGTCTGCACACACAACTCCTCACAAACAGCAGCCTCTACTTATTTAAAATATCAAAACAGACCATTTCACCCACCTGGCTCATGCTTCATTGCTTCAGCACCAGCTCCCCACTACTGCCTCCCCACCGGGGCTAATGCAGTCCTCTGTGGGAGTGACTGGCTGAGCCAAACCACTCGAACTGACAGTTGCAAGGTCTGGGTCCCTAAGTCATCCCCCCACCACATTCCCATGAACGTCCGCAAGGTCCTCACCAACAGTTCCTATCACTCCCCTGTACAGGTAGCAGTAACAACTAAGAAACAAGTTGACCTTGACCAAAGGGATTTGAAAGCATATTCTCGTCCCACTTACAATGCTGCTGCAAACCTTGGTCAGTACAGTATTCCTGGATTTGCTGTTTCAGTTGCGATCTGGAAGTAGAAGATAGTATGCTGCGTTCCTTGCCTTGTGCTATTTTGGGGGCAGCTACTACCACCAGTTAGGGTTTCCTGGTGGGAAGTTCGCTATGTAGCCAGGGTCTAAAGCATCTCGTTATTTCAGAGATTGGCTTTTGGTGGGAATATTGGGCTGTAAGAGAAGGGATTCAAGACACTAAGCCTGTCTCTGCATATTTTTGATGTCTTACTAAATTGCCAGCTTGACAGAGGAGGGAAATCATTTATATAACATTGTACTAACGTAATGCATTTCATGGTGTTGCTGGTAAGCCCTCCATACTAAGTGTGTCCTTTTAACACCAGTGTCATGAAAGACATGCACATTTTCTTTGGCAATAAAACAGCATTGTTCAGCCTTTCACTAGTTTACTGAGAAATAGTATACTGAGAAAGTTTATTTCCTTTTGCATATTAATATTACTTTCCACAGCTCTCTGAGGTTCTGGAAATGACAAGGCAGAAGTTACTTTGGGGAAACATCCTCTTTGCTTAAGTAGACATCCTTAACTGGTGCCCACTACACCTGATTAAAAACTACATGATGGATCATTTGTCATCACCAGGAAAAAAAGGTTGGAACTTTAGTAACCAGGCAAACCTATAGCAGACTGGATGGTCAAGACATGCGAGTGATTTGTTTTGTGCCAATTTATTACTGATGGGCTAGCGGGCATGGGCCACTCCCTGCGCAGATTGCATAGGGGAAAACTTTAGCAGTTGCTAGTAATTCCACTGATTCTTTTGAACTTCCCACAAACACGGTCACTGCACGTACATGAAAGATCTGCATAAGAAGCGAGACATAGGTGTAATCCCACCACTTCCAGTGTAACACTACTGGAATTTTCTAGAGACTAGGAGTTACAGAGTGGCTTATGACAACCGGAGCTATTTTTTCCAGTCAATCTTATTCTGACGTGCCCACTGTACTGGCTCATATGAAACATTTTGCCCTGGAAAAAGGTGATAGCACAGGAACACAAATCAGAATATAATCCAGGCTTGCTTTATTTTTTTCTTTCTAAAAGATGATAAAATGTTATTCATTAAAAACATGTCCTACTTCAGCATCTTCAGATGGCCATTGCTAAAGCAGTAACATACTTCCCAAGGTGCCCCAACCCTTCTCCCACAACAGGGGCAGTTTCTTATCAGCAAGGTATTCAGGGCAAAGGAAGAAAGAAGAAAGCCTATGACCAAGGCATTTGTGGATTTTAGGATAGCAATGATTGGTTTTTAGTTAAAACAGGCTAATTTTGAGACTTAGGAGATGTTAGCCTACCTAAAGATATTTCAGAGACCAACGGTCATTGATAGATTTGGGAAAATCAACTAATGCAATTTTGGAACTAGAGCTGAGCACAGAAAAAGATGATTGCAGTAATTAGTCTGCATTGAGATGCTCCTAAGCTGTGAATTTATTTATTGCTGTGGGAAAAAAGATCACAAAGCCTAAAACACTCTGATCATCTGGGCTTTCACAAAGGGAACACAGGCTTTTGCTTCTGCTTTAAGTCAGGCTAATCAAAGACATAAAGCAAGCTATGTATCCTGTGCCATCTCCAAATGAAGATTTGCGATTCAATTTTTTTTTTTTTTCAAATTGGCATTTTCCTATCTGCCCAAATCACTTAGCTGAACAAAATCCTGACCAGCACCAGTTTTGGCCATGTGAGCCATCTTTCTGACAAGCAGCAAATAGATTTTTTACATCTCAAGTCTCCAAGTTCATTTTTAAAACTGGCAGCCAAGTATGACAAAGGAATGCATCTAAAAAGAACACACTTTAATCCAAAATCCTTTTGGATTTTTTTTTTTCCTCCAGTAAAGCTAATATTGACATATGTAGCTCTGTGTCTGGAAGTAAATGGTATCACTTCCTATAAGGGTTTCTTTTTGTTTTCTTTATGATGTGAGTATAACATGCTGGGTAGTAGACAGCTCCAAAATGACTACGGTACAGCTATTTGTTTGAGACTGCTGGCATCATTAAGAGTGTGTTCAGTTGTTTTAAGAATGTCTGAAGTTTATGTGGTAGTAATCGGCTTGTTAGAGAAATTGGTGTAGGGAAGAAGAGATCCAATTAGGTATGCAGTTTTCAGTGTCATTTCTTAGGCTTCTGGATCTTAAAACTCAACTGGAAAAGCCAAAAGCAAGAATTCCTGCTTAAGTTCTGTAGCAAAACTAATCCATAGACATATCAAAATAAATGAGGTATTAAGAGGAAAGCAAACAGGCAGCTTGTCTTGGAGTTGGACTTCTCTGTTTCGGTTGAAATGATGCAAGGAATGGGAAGAGCCATCTGCTTTAGATTCATGTAATACTCCTCAGCTCTGTTGTCTGTGTTATGAATTTTGTACCATGCTTCATAATAAGTTTGTAAGGTTGGCCAAAGTTAAGTTCTAATTGCATCAGCAATTGCTTTATTCACAGCTCAAAGACACATGCCTGTATATTTGTCAGTAAATCTCAGCTTGCTGAGTCCTTCTTTCTGAGGATGGAAACATTCATGGACATCAGCAAAAGTGATTGTGTGCTTTCACTGACATGTGGAATAGTTGACTATTTTAAAACTAGCTTTTAAGCTTAGCCATTACGATTTTAAAATCAAAATCACATTAAAAAGTGCACTTAGACTTTTTTTTTTTGGTTGGGGGAGAGAAAAAAGAATCTTAAAGCTTACAGAGCACAGTGCTGATATCCCTAGAAATCTTAAAAATGTGGTGCTATGGGCTGTGGTGGTGTAAGTCCTTTGAGAGTGCCCTGCCAATAAACTGCAACCCTGTGGTGAACTGTCTGTTCCTCGAAGTGAGAGTAGTTCACCCTCTGACCCCTCTGATTCTGTGAATTTTTCTGTGATAGTAAACTTTAAAAAAATTTAAACGTCTCAATGACTTTTAGAGCCAAAAAAGTTACTTATTACTCACTTTCTAAACACTTTAAAAGTCTCATTTAAAGCAGGCGAAGCCGAGCAGGTGAAGTGCATGGAGAGCACAGAGAGTGACTTCTGCAGCATGCTGTCTTCCCAGCACTGCACTGCTGGTGGAGGCCCCTCCACAGAAGCAGGTTCCTCAGCACCTGGACTCTGATTCTGTCAGTCCCCGTGTGGGGAATAAGCCTGGTGTGTTTTCTGCAGCAGTTTTTTAAGTTTTTGTGCAGGAGAAGTGTAAAGCAACTTCAACAGAACCTAAGAGACAGCTCGATGAATCTGACCCTCACAGGCAGCTTGCCTCACGTGCCTTCCAAACTTCTTCATTCAGATAAGTTGATTCAGAAACATCCATGTGCTGCCCTGCYGTAAAAGCGGCTTTCCACAAGGACTTACCACGCAAAAATCCATGCATAACAGAGAGTTTTCAAAATACTGAGTGAAAATTGGTGTATGGGTATTCATGCAAAAATAAAAAGAGGCTGTGCATGATGTGTGACTGGACTGCAACAAGCACATGAACACTTAAAGAACTAAAATGGCCTTCCTGAACTGAGGAGAGGTTGGAGTCCTGGTTTAAAGTTCGTCCCCAGCCCCCTTCAAAAGGAAACAAGGCTGGGAGTGCCTCAGGAGGATGGCTAAGCAACTTGGGGATTACTAGGTGAACTGGGAGACTGCGAGTCTAACAGTCGTAGTTCAGATGAAAGGCATCTAGATAAGGACCAGCATAGGGAAAGGGAGAGTTTTTAACATTTTAGCATCTTTTAGGCAGTCCTGGTTATCTGGAATGAGGCTCGTGCCTGTTCCCAGTGCTGTCATACCACGTCCTTCTATTTTACTACCTTGTTTACACTGTCTTGTTCAGACTGAAAAAGTCTTTTCAGTCCTGTTAACCATTTAACTGCTGTATCCCTAAGCCATCACAAAACAGTGATGACTTGAACTCCTTGTTAATTGCTTCCAAACACTGATTATGAATTATGAGAGACAGTTTTAGGCTAAAAAGATTGAATTGGACGACTAGTGTTAGCGTTTGTCAATCCGATTATATGACCTGCATGCATGAAAAGGATAACTTTCCTGAAATACCCTATATGAAGATCTGTACAATGATAATAGAGTTGTTATAAATGGAAAATCAGATAGATGTTCACATTTGAAATAATCATTTTAGAAAAGACACAAGTGGAAGAGAACTGAGGTAAGATTCCCCAGGCACAAGCAATTCTGCCATTACTTGTGTTGGGAGGTTGACTTCACAACCTAATCATTCTTTTAACAGCTATTACAAGTGGATAGAGGAAACTAAGTAATAATATGCAGGTCTAGAACATAGTTTATAAAAGGTTAAAAACTGTTTGGATTATTTAACTGTGCATATTATATAAGTCCCCATAGTTCAGAGACTCCAGTCATAGCTAGCTCTTCGTTATTCCTGGTCATGGGGAGGACTCTGGGGTTACATGGTTACTACTTGGATAACATGGTTACTAACAGAGATGTGAGCAGTTCTTTAGAGAGTGTGTGGTGAGTCCCTGCATCTGTGCTGTCTTCAAATCAAGGCCTTGGGAAGAGAGACCTGGCCAGAAATCCTTGAAACAGGATGGCAAAATAACATACTGGCGATCGGAAGTGGCAACCCCTTGATTTCCAGCGGTGCCCTTTTCTAACTTGTGGCTCCCGGCTCTAGATAAGAAAGGAAACTAGGAGTGGTTGAGGCTGCCCAGAGACTGTACAGTGAAGGGCGCAGTGCCCTGACAGGTCCCAGCAGAGGTGATCATTAGGCGGAGTAGGGGAGAGGTGTAAGGAGTGTGATTTGTTGCATGCCTTCGCAATTCATGGTATCCTTTTACAGCTTTGGGCAGGTTTACAGGTAATGTCATGAGAATGCAGTGACAGTAGATGGTTTCAGCATTTATAAGGTACTACATCCCATGAAATACACAACGCCTGGTGAAAACAGCTTTTCTAACAAAGAACCTTGAGTTAATGAAAGAGCAGTAGATATTCTGGGGTACCAGTGTGTTCATTTAGCAAACAGATGTGGCACTTACTATACGCATCTCCCAACCCAGCCATTTGTTATCACTCCTCTGCCAAAGGTTACTTGAAAAAGAACCATGAGAGCACTCATTAGTCATAAACAGCAGCTGGTGAGGCTGTAATATCCTGAAACCCCTGCAGCTGTTTGCTGAGTGGATGCATGTCTGAGCTCCTAGGCATCACAGTCTTTCAGGTACTTCTGAGTATCTCACCCAGACTCCATATGTAACCTTTATTATTCATTCCTATTCTTGTGTCTCTACAGCATATAGCGATTTGGGGTATTACATTATTAATAAGCTGCACCATGTGGATGAATCAGTGGGAAGTAAAACTCGGAGGGCCTTCCTCTATCTTGCTGCCTTCCCTTTTATGGATGCCATGGTGAGTGCCTGATTCAGAACTGAATTTTAATATTAATGTTACTTTTTTTCTTTGGTGATCTTAGTTCACAAAGTCTGTTACCTGATGGGAAACTGGAGGTGTGCAGAAGGAGGGTGTGTCCTTTGCAAGCAGTAGCTCTGGATATACCTGGACACATCATCTCCTGCTACCTGGAAAAAGCATCTGGGTGGATTTTGAACATCCAGAGATCATGACAAACGTAAAAAACCTCAGCTGCCTTGTTAGAGTTACTGTATGTGCATGCTGGAAAGCACTGGTCATCTTGTGATGAGCTGCACCAGTTGTCTATATGTGTCTTCTCATTCCAATTTGTAGTGAAAGAGTTGGATTTGCCATGCATTCCCAGATCACTTGCAGAGCTCACAAGGAATAAGCTCAATATTTTCTCAAAGCAAATTTGTTGCAAAGATATTTCTTACCATCAACTTTTGCAAGCACAGCTAAGTCCAGTATATCTCAAATGCTTGGGCAAGAGAGCCACACATGGGGTGGGCTGCTGCTTCCCAGATCACCAGGCTTACTGCTTGTGGCCTGCACAACATAAAAATATGGCAGCTCTCTTTAATGTCTCTACTTCTGTGTAAGACTGGTAAAGGATAACCTTCTCATGGCATGCCTCCACCACTTTCTCTACCACTTTGTCTGCTTGAAACAGTAGCTGACAATAAAAAGAAGTTGGATCATTAAGTTTTCCTTTCCAGTCAGGACTCAGTATAACTCAGTGCGCCAATGAATATTACACTTCAGAGGTGCATCCAGCTGGTGAATGAGAATAAACATTTTTTCCCTCAGATTATTTAGTATGATAATCCATCCTGTGCAGCATCTGTTTTATGAAGAAGGGGCAGTTTCTTATTAGATCTGCTCAGAAATTTCTATACAGTCTATAAAATTATTCCCATTCTCCCTGTCAGCCCTGGCAATGAGGAACTGAATGCAGCAGTGCTTTCTCTGCATTACTGGCTTAACCTTTGCCCAGGTTCACACCAGGTACTGCTGGTGGAAGAGAGCTTTGTAAGTTGTTTGTGTACAATGTAACAGCAATGTACATTGTGTACAATGAAAACAGCATTCTGGGACCTGAATTCATTCACAAATATCATAATCACTTCCCAAACTCTTCTCTGCCTTTTTTCAGGCATGGACCCATGCTGGGATTCTGCTGAAACACAAGTACAGTTTCCTAGTGGGATGTGCCTCCATCTCAGATGTCATAGCTCAGGTAATGACTCCTCTTAGCAGTCACTGTTTCCATTGTGTTACGCACTAGATGCTTTCCTAAGCAGGAACAATCTTGCACAGAGACTGTCTTCCCTCGCTACCGTGACAACAGACCAGAGGAAGTAATCTTGTGTGCTGTTCTCTGGCTGTTTCCCCGTTGTGTGGAGGCTGTTTGCTGACAGTTGTGGTTTAGCCTGGTCTCACTTTACTGGATCAAGTCAGTCCCAAACCAATGCCAGGAGAAGGGAACCTGGATTGTTTGGGCTAGGGCCATGTCTTCCAGCACCTCCAGAACCTTGTTTCAGAATGGCTGAGAAACAAGTTATATATATACATGTGTACATCTGGGAAAAAGAAAGGTCAGGCAAAGAGACCAATGGCTGCTACCAATCCTGAGGCTGACAGAGTGCTTTGAAAGAGACCTTTCTCCCCTCTGTGCGTTTTCCCCCACACTTCACACAGTTGCACTGAAATCCTGAGTGGGGCTTGTAGGTGGGGAAGTGAAGGCTTGATTCTCCAGTTCACCTGTCAGTTTTGCACATGCCGTCTAATCCAGTGAAATGCAGTAGTGTAAGCTGTCTTCTGAGTGCCAGTATGGCACTGTTCTTGTTATTGGTCCAAAAGGTAAAGGCTCAGAACTGCAGCAGACAGGATCTGTGGTGATAGCCCCTGGGTGATGCAGAGAAGACCAAATGTTGTTTGAACTTTCATTTGTGAGGGAGGTGTTAACTGTCCTGTTGCTTTCTACTAGACACACTTAAAAAACAACATTCATGCTGATGGCCAGTGTTGTAGCATTTGAGAACCATTATACAGCCCTCTTTTTAAAGCATATATAAAAATATTACGAAATGGAGAGTCCCAGCACCTGTAAAACAGTTGCTGTACTGCCCCATTACTAGCTGAATGGTGTAATGACTGGGTAAGAAAGAGGATAATAACAGTACAGCATCAAAGGAAATATGAAGTCAACAGCACTTAGTTCAATTTGCCATAGCATTTTCCTCCCACTAAATATGAGCAAACCATAAACCAGGTTGAACTCTTCAGTCAGCTGCTATTCTATGTTTTGCAGGTCTGCCCCTCTACAGTACTGCACGAAATCCCTGAAGATAATACCAATTACTGTAGATGACCTTAGCCCCCAGGATCTGCTCTTGTTCTGATGTGACCTACAAAGTTTGCTGACCCTAGATGCATGTCGGGTCACATACAGCTGAATACAGAAACAAATTCTTATTTTGGCCATGGTACACATGCCCTTTCCATGGTGGTTGGTAAGTGGAGTGCCAGGGTTGTGAAGAATAAGACACCTGTCATCATCTCTCAACAAAATACTGCACAGAGCAAGAGCAAATCCGGAAGACAAAAAGTTGTGACTCTCTGTACCCCAGAACTCTCTACACCTACATCTGCTCCCTACACAAGCAATAGGTGCTCAGGCAGTAGCTAATTCTCCTTGCGTAGCTTCATATACACACTTTTTGTGACTGACTTCGCTTCTGTTTACTGAAAAACAATTATTTTGTAGGGTGCAAAAGACCAGGTTTGCAAACCCTCATAAAAAGCGTGGCCTGCCTAATAAGCATTTGCACAGTGTGATTTTTCTTAAGTATTTCTTGAGCTCTAGCAATGAAGGAGAGAACCTGCTCCTGAACAATGTGTTTTATATTTCTTGTAACTCGCTTGAATGGCAGCATGTCCCAGCAGGGTTGTCCTTGATTCTGCTGTTCACAGCACCAAACACAGTTGGCTTTCCAGTTGTGCCCGCCATCCAGAGACATTTGGAATTTAACAGGCATGCCATCAGCTCTGTCCTTAATGAAGAGAATAATATCATATTAATCAATTCCTTTGCATTTTCTGGATTGAGCATTTAATCTTACGAGACTGAATTATGAGCTGTTCATTAGCCCAAAAGTTTTCATTCCGTTTACATCAACGTGGCACTCAGATAGCTGAAGAGAGAATGATGAAATACTGAAATTTCACTCAAAAAAGTAGAAAATTAGGATGACATAAGACTTCCTGCTTCTAAATGCTGAAGTGAATACTTTAAAACATCTGGCTTTTTAATTGCCCTGCCCCTCCTCCCCCCCACCAAAAAAAAAGTAGGGCTTAGAAGCTGACCCTAGAAGCATGTCTCCAGCCTCAGTGTATATCAGAACAGCACATTCTCCTGGGAAGGGTTGACATTCAGCACATGCTTGCTGCCAGACCTTGCCAGACTTTCATGCTAACCTTCTCCTATTTATGGCTCCTAGTCTGACACCTGCCCATACCTTCAAGTACTGTTTAATGGAGCTTCTGTATGATGTTAACTCTTGTTCTTCTCATTTGTATGACCGAATGCAGGGGGGATCCTGACTAAAGTTTCAAATGCCACAAGCTCGAAGTCAGGTAGATACTGTAGTCATGCATGGTTGTTGGTTCAGATGGACTAGCTTGGAGTCAGACAGGAGATATGTTGGCCCTAAAGAAACACACAGACAAATTACTAATCATTTATTCGTTTGCCCTGCAGGTTGTTTTTGTAGCCATTTTGCTTCACAGTCACTTGGAGTGCAGGGAGCCTCTCTTGATCCCAATCTTGTCCTTATACATGGGAGCGCTTGTCCGATGTACCACGTTATGCCTCGGATACTACAGGAATATACATGATGTCATTCCTGACAGAAGTGGGCCTGAAATGGGGGTATGTCTTAATACTTTGTGCTTTTTCAAATTCAATAATTTTAAACTTGCTTTTTGTGTTATAATACTGTATTAAACCACCGTGCATGAAGGACCTCCTCTCTCCATCCTGCAGGAAAAAACATTTTCACTTAAAGAGGCATGGTAGAACCTATTCCAGCAACAGTGCACATGAGGCAATGCTTCCCGTAGTATGGATGTGCTGTCTACCGAGCACCTCTGTACTGAGCTCTCTACTGAGCTGTAAGACAGCACAGCATTAATTAAGTGGACACCTTATTTCACAGGGAAGAAGGTCTCAAAATTCCTCTTTTTCCTTGAATGTCATATTGGTTTTCACATATCTTTGTCTGGTAGCCAGAACAAATTATGCAGATAGATACCTTATGCATTATTTATTGAGATCCATGACACAGCTTCTTTTGAATCAGTATTACTAACATGAGTGAAAATATTTTAGGCTCCTCATATTGAAAACTATTGAAATGAATGTACCAAACTGACAATGGGTGGGAAAAGCAAAAATCCTTTCTCTGTGCTTTTGGTTCAGTTCTGCATGTTTTTGTCCAAACCCACTTCTTTTTTTTATTTTTTCCTATGCGTTGCAGGGAGAGGCTACAATAAGGAAGATGCTGAGTTTCTGGTGGCCTTTGGCGTTAATTTTGGCAACTCAGCGAATAAGTAGGCCCATTGTCAACCTTTTTGTCTCCCGGGACCTAGGTGGCAGTTCTGCAGCCACAGAGGTAAGAAAGTCAGTGCTCTCCATTACTGCAAACGATCATTTACATGGAGTTACCTCTGTGTTTCTCTTCTCAGCCATGCTGACAAGAAAAAATTGTCTTAAGTACATTTTTGTTTAGTGCTTTCTTTATCCTTGAAAAGGAGACTGCTTGGACTCTTACCGTGAGTGTTTCTGCCAGGCCTAGTGGGACCTCACCCTCAACAAGACCAGTAGAATTTTTTCACTGAACAGTTCCTGCGTCCCAGGTTTTCATGGTCTACATATAGGTACATATGCTCTGGAGGATTCAGATCCCAGAGGTTTTAGGACAGTTGTCAGTAGTCCCATGTTCTGATGTTTCCTGTCATGTATATTTATGGCTGCGCAAACTGATGTGAAACTACTGTTAGCAGTCAGTGCATCACACAGAATAGGGTAGAGGCGTAAGGAAGCACATAAGAAAAATCTGTCTCCTGGTTGGGGTATGAAGTGCACCCTGTTTCTCTTGAGGAATTTCAGATTACTCCAATAGTCTCCTACAGCTGATGGGAGCCGGACTTTACTAAGCCGGACTTACTCTGATTGTAATGCAGAGCCTTCACCAATGCTCACCATGAGCTGACCTATTCTCTTAAGAAGTCTGGGGGACCTTTGCTGCCAGTTTCGGTGGAAGGATGTCTAGATCCACGTAGTCCTTAGCAAATCTCTCATGTTTTTTCTATAGGAAAAACAAAGCTGTAAGATACTAAATGGAAAGGAAAATTCAAACAGCTGATGCCTAACAAACATTCTCTCAGCACTGCTGATTTGTCATACGTGATACTGTGTATTTCACTGGCTCAGGATTTGCCAGTGACTGCAAATAAACAGCTGTGGAGAGAGAATTTAGGAAACGTAACGCTTTTACATGTGTAAATCAGGGATCAGTCTATGCGTTAATAGCAGTCTCAGCACAAGGGGAGCCAGAGCGGGTTAGCAGAGATCAGTTTGGCATTTCTTGGTGACTTTTGATTTTAGATGTATCACATTCCATGGCTAGCCAATTGCATTTTGTTGCTATTAGGATGACTCCAAATACATGTCATAGCTGGTGGTTTGCTGGCCTTTTTACGCTAACAGTCATGGTCACATTTCAACTTTCTCTGATTTCTGGAATAATTGCCTCTGAAAAGGAAGGTGCTGGAAACACAGATAACATCAGTGTCTGGAGCATCAGTGTACACAGGGGTTTTATAGGTCCCCTGTTCAATAATATCAGCAACTTTCAGTGTGGGCAGGGTGTCCCTGTGAAGGGCTAGGCTGTAGCATGTTCATGAGGACAGCAAGTCCACTTGCATTGGCCAACTCCCACTCCTTCTGTTTGGACTGCCAGCACAGTTATGGTGATTGCGGTACCTTTTTTCATGTTGGCTTTGATGGGGGACTTTTTCAACTGTCAAATACAGGTTCTAGACATTTAGGAAAGCTTGCATGCACGTATTTTGGGATCCCAGCAATTGAGGAAAAATACTGGAACAAAAATCGTGGCTAAAAACTTCAATAATTTAATCCAAGTGGAATCTAGCATACAAAATGTGGTAGTGAAATATTGTTTTCTTTAACAGTTACTGTGTCTTCGCAGTCTTTTTGGACTTCATCATGAAAATAAGCAAAATATCTTTTATATTCCTTATTTGATTTAACTTAGTTAGGTTTCATACAGATGGAAGTTCTGCTGAAAATACAATAATGGGGAGGGGATTGCAATTAAAAAGGGTACTGTCTTAAAATTCCAATTTGTTTTCTTTGAACCAGTTACTTTTTCCAGGTACATTAAACATCATTAAAGCTACTATTAGCAGGGAAGAAACTATCCCACTCTCTTCCTCTCTGTGGATATCACTACTTTCCCCCCTCTTTTTAAACAGCACAGGGACCAAATTAGCTTGCTACATGGTCCTGTGTTTGTATAGATCTTTTAACTGAGTAAGGACAGCAATTACATTCATAATGGGAAAATGGGCACAGATAACCAAGAAAATGTACACCAAAAGTTCAGGACTGAAACAGAGACAGCAGTAGTTAGAAAAGGTCTTTCTTAATGCTACCATTGCCAGATGTAAAATGAATCTGAATTTAGGTGGATTGTAACAGATCTGAACCTGCAGACAAAAGGCAGTCAAACACTTTGATTTCTGGAATTAAGAGAGTCAGGCAGTTCTCAGTGCAGATGCACACTTTGGCTCTGAGGACTAGAAAACTTGGGGTGACGGTAGATTTCCAAGCAGCTGCAGGGAGAGCTCCCTAAACACCCTTCCTACATGAAAGACTTGAAGTACATGTATTTGGACTTTTTCTTCAGAAATCAGAAACGTCAGCAAAATCTTTCATACATTAATATGTAGGGGGGTTTTATGTCTTTGATGTACCTCTTGGACTGTACTTGTGAAAGTGCAAAAGGGCCTAGTTTTAAATTGCAGGCAGTGAGTTGTTTCTTGTTATAAAAATGGTCATCTGGAATTATTTTAGTCTGGTTTTCGTTGATGAGCACCAAAGTGGAGAGAGGGATTTTTTTGTCTCGTAAGTGCCTCCTGCCCCAAAGCAGTCAGTTTGATGTCCAAAGTCAGTCAGCCACTGAGGCCTACTGTTTTGTAGTCTGTCTGTCTTTCTTACTTAAAACTGTTTTACTTACGAATAACCAAGTAAAATGTATATAAATTAAAATTATTAAATATGATGCAAAGCTACCGTGAGCTGTACCTGCTACTCGGGTATCTGTAGGTAAAATAACTCAGGAGCAATGTGGGAGGGAGGTATTCGGCTGGCTGAGGGGCACGCAGCAGCTCAAGTTAACTATTATCGCGAAGTATCAGAGTGATGGTGAAACGACAAAGCTGAGTAATGTAGCTTCATGGCACGAAAGATTTCGTAGCTTAAAACGCCAGGCCAAATGATGGCCACCCTGAYGGTCTTCCTGAAAAAAAGAGCTTCYGGTCGCCTGCCTGGTTTCTCTCTGTGTCAAGGTCAATGTGGTGGTATTGGTAGGAAATGGCACCCTGTGTTAGTTTAACTGTTCTGTTCAAAGATTTGAAGTTCATGTTTCCCTGTCTCTTTTCATAGGCGGTGGCGATTCTGACAGCTACATATCCTGTGGGACACATGCCGTATGGCTGGCTGACAGAGATCAGAGCAGTATACCCTGCTTTTGACAAGGTGAGTGCCTGTGTTAGGGGTATAATAAATACCTTTTTCGTGTGGTTTCACATGCGTGGTCCTCCTCTTTCTCTCTGTTACAACGTTTTAATTTAGGGATGGCTTCAGTGATGCCAAAGGAATTTCTGCCAAACAAATACGAAGAAAGTTAGTTCATGGCTCCATAATCAAGTGTAACAGATTCTTTAACAAATAAACCAACCAAAGATTAAATAGGGCTGTATTAATGGCCATCTGTTGTCTTGCTTCTCTTTACTTTTGCTTTTGATGCCTATTGTTCCTTGCCCCATTGATAAGGTTTTCTTAAAATCCTAGTTAAAATGAATTGGGTTTTGGTGGCTTCAAGCTGTTGTCTGATTTATGATTTTAACCTTAGCTCTGTGTTACAAGGTATTAAGCTACCTTTTTAATAGATAGGTGCTGTATTTTTAAGGATTAAAAAAAGTCCTCACTCACTATGAAGTGATGAAGTGATTTCTCATAAAGTGTCCATCAGCGAGTGAGCAAGCTCACGTCTCTGCTCCAGATTCTGCGGTATCTCTGGAACGGGTTTGGGTTCATTTGCTCATGTTAATATTTAGCAAAGGTTGTTTCACACACTGACAGTAACACAGAAAACATACATTATTTTAGTAGTACTGACTTAGCTGACCAAGACTGTGAAGGTTTTTGTTGGCAAATCATGTAATTATGTAAGAATGCAAGGACTGCTCGTGGAACTGAGCACAGAGTAAATATATAACCAAAATTAATTTTGTTTAGACTCTTTTTTTGCTCTGTTTTAGAACTGGTACTCACTAGCCCATATGTTGTGCGAAGAATAGTCGTTTCCTGTGACACTCTAATTCAAATGCCAGATCCTCTCCTTCCTTTAATTTACCAATTAGTAATTGAACTTCCTGGTTCCAAATACTGATGAAAAAAATGTTTGCTTGCTCAGGGATGTACTTAACTGAAGCAAGCCCTGTTTGATATGATCCACCATATTTCCAAGGAGAATTTAAAAACAAAACAAAGAAAAGTCAAATCAGTCATAACTTCCTAACCAGCCTGTGTACAGCTAAATTGACCTGTCAGATAAAATACAACATGCAGGCTTTCTCAGAGGTCATGCTGCTGAAAAGGAACTGCAGACGCAAAACCAATAAACTGCAAGATAAAAATGGTTTGGGACAGGAAACACAGGGGCTGCTAACCTCATCTGTTATGAGCCACAATCAAATGCACTATTGCCAAGCAAAATTAACAGCAATTAAGACTCCTAAATTCAGGTCTCATTTAGCTGGTGGAAGATGTGCTGACAGCTTTAGTGGTGACAGGATTAGACCATGATTTGTCTGTTTGTTTATTTCAGTTAAAAGGCTTCTCATAGAGCTCTTGTGGACGAATGTGAGGAAGAAAAAGCTAGGGTAAGGCACAGATAGGTATAGTTTATCTAGTTGCTGAAAAGGTATATAATGGGGATTTTAGTTGCATGTTTTCAAAAGCAATTTGGCATAAAATGTGCTAAGTGAGGTAGCAACAGTATAAAGGGTATCTCATCCTGGCAAATGCCTCCACTGTACGTTTCAGACAATAAATACCAAACCAAAAACCCACAGTGGGTTTTTTTAGATTACTGTGAGAATTGCTTTACCCTCGGTCACACGTCATTTGCGTGTCACCGTGCCTTTCAAAAGCTTTGTTTCCTTAAGCTAAGGCTTTCTCAGAAGAGTCTGGATAGAAGCACTTTTTATTTCCAGACTCTGTAAAGCCTCCGTTGTGATTTTCAGATGCTGAAACAGTTTGCATGCATGCAAACTCCCATTTTCTTTTGTCAGGTACTCAGAAAGCTGGCAATGCTGATGGCCATCAGAAGCATACTGCATTGCGTTAACTGACTGATGGGATTTGGGATCCGGACAGTATGCCCCTCTTCAGTGGCTCTGCTGAAGAAGTCAGATTCTTGTCTTCACAGGGAAATCATTACCTCTGTTCATGTTTGTAAGAGAGATGCAGCGTCCTGCTTCAGTCTTTTATGAGACTCTGTGTCCAGAGCAACCTCATGGCCTAGCAGTTACACTCAGGTTAAGGGTTACTACTGATTTTCTGGAAGAAAACAGTCATATCCTAGTTCTGTGCTCTGCTGTTTCATATGGTGATAATGCTGCTACTCTTAATGGACTGTGCTGTCTGATTCAGAGCAACACTGACTGTGAGAAGACTTGTGAACGCTATTTATCTGATTAATAGATGGGATTGGATACTCCTTTTGCTCCATAATCTGCATAGTGTTTTGATCCAAGAATTAAATGTGTGCAAGAGATAGGAATAAAGAGCATGTGGTCAAGAGTTAGAGCAAAGGGTGGAGTACAGCAAGGGCAGAGTTAGCAGCAGCGAGGTAGGAATGAATGAGAGCCCTTTTTCTTCACAGCCCTTTTGAATGGCTGGATTTGGGTGTGCTTTCCTTCCTCTCTGTTATTTTAGCCTTGTTAGAAAGTTGAGCCATGCAGCAGAGTTCGTTTAAACATTGGTGAGCAATGTAAGCAAGGCCTATCCTCACATATATAAAAACTAACAGTAACAAAGTATTTCTTCAGAAACACAAGAAATTAGATGTGTGAAAAAATGTTTACAGAGAGTTTTCATAACCTGTTCCCAAAAAGGGCAGACGTCGGAGTAGCTTTCTGCTTTAGGGTCTGGGTTGCCTACCTGCGTCTTCATGCATGCAAACTTCCAAGCAGATATTTAGGCAGGAGTGTGGGGCTGTCCAGGTGCCGTCGCTGCACTGATCACCGCAAAAGCTTTAAATTGCAAAATTCCATCAACTACTTGAATGTGTGTGAAATGGTGTACCCTTCACAGAGCTCATGTTTGGTTTGTCCACTCCCAAGACGTGTTTGCATAAGTTCCTATTTCTCTTACGAGTAACTTCAGTAAAGGAGGCTGACCGTGCGACAGATACTGCTGTTCTACCTGAGTTAGTTAGTTACATCAAGGATGAATAATGTTGTACTACATTTCATGGTACAGGTTTTATCAGCGTGGGCACATACTTGTGTATCTCAAACAGCCCCAGGGTAAATGCAATAGATGACACAACAGCCTATTGCTACAGGGCTCCTAATGGTGCCCTGCTTTTGATATCCCATCCTCTCCTTTCACAGACCATTTAGTTTGTTTTTATGTGTTCCCTGAGGGCAATTTTAAATCTTCAGCATCATTTGCTATATTAGACATTTGGAAGAGGGCTTTTGTTGTTGTTTTAAATAAAACTTCACTGCCATGTGAGTACAGAGCCCATGTTCAAGGTGGAACATCTAATAGTTCTAATTATGTTCTGTTCATTAAACTGCATTAACGGAGCGAGCTGTTCCAGGAGCTTTGTTTATATTACCTACTTGTCTAATTGGATCAGTAAGGATGCTTTCATTGGCGTATGGATTCAGTACCACTCTGTGGTAAAAAGGAATGGAATGCTACTTTTCCTGTGAAAACATGCTACAGACTTTAAACTAAAGTAAAAAAAATCACGTGGAGCTTCCTTAGAAAGAGCTACCACCCTTTTTCAAAGCTGAATTTATTAAATGGGACTTATTCCTTAGAAAAGTAGGGAGATTACTCAGCCCTCAGTGACCATAGGAGCAGTTGCTGCCAGTTTAAGCGGAAAATATTCTGTGGTGGTACAAAGTACTCAGAAAGCTCTAGGTTAAAAAGCAAACAAGCAAAGACAGACATGTACGCGCACAGACAGTCCGGTCCAACACATGACCCTGGTGCTGTCAGCCTCCCGCTAGTCTGGAGCCAAGCTAATGCTCGTTATCTCTCTCTCTCACCCTAGAATAACCCCAGCAATAAACTGGTGAACACCAACAGCACCGTCACAGCAACACATATCAAGAAGTTCACTTTTGTTTGCATGGCATTGTCCTTAACGGTAAGAAACCTTTGTTCAACTCTCTGGCTTTCATCTCAACCAGAAAATTATCATCTCCTCTACCTAATGCTAAAGGCACTAGCAGTTCAAGAAAGGTGAGTTGTCTTTTCTTATGAAGCTCTGTTGCTTTTATCTGGAGGAGAGGGTGTGATCATAGTACTCTGGAGTAGTAAGAAAATCAGCTGTCATTAACTCAGGCTAGATATCTTACGGGCTAGAGTTATTTTATTTAATTCTTCTCACTACTTTTCAAGTCAGCCTCCACATGCAAAGAGATATCCGAGATCTGCTGTTCATTTTTCTCTTTTGTTTAATGAACAAAACTTCTGGTAACCAGCACGTCAGGAAAATGAAAAACCGCATTTGTCTCATGTGTGGTGTGATGGCAGCCTGTCCCTGGGCATCATTTGCTGAGAATGGTGGGAAAGGCAGCACGTGTTGAAACTGCAGTAGCTGTTCCCTGCCACCTCACATGGCAGTGGTCTTCCATGCTGGGGGTACTTCCATGCACATTGTTTTTGCTTACTCTCAAAATGAACTAAAAAGGGCAATCATCTCAGAGACGGTGCTGACACGGACAAAAGGATCTAAAGCCTTGTCTGTGCTGGGAAGCATTGCAAGGGGCTGACATTCAGGGAGAAATTTTGCTGAGCTGAGCCTGCAGCATTTCAAAACAACCAGCTTGCACACATACGTACAGTGCATCTTCCCCAAGAAAACTGTTTCTGCACAAGTCTTTTTAGCAACAAACAGGCAGTTGTGGAATAAGACTCACACAGGTGGTGGGGATCACAGCAAATAATGGAGCAGATGACCAGAGTAAATGCAACTTGTGTTTCTACATAGGATGGATTTACATTAATGCTTGGAGCTGGTCAAGCCACCCTCTTCCCACTTGGGGTGGACTTGCACTAGCAACCATACCTCTGTCCATGACAGTCATTAGCAGATTTGTGATCCATGCATGGTGTCCTAAGGAGTCCTGGGCTGGCTCCTGTCAAGGCACTGCCATGCGCCAGGGCCACCAGGGTCAGTCATGGCAGGACCTGGCAGCCAGGGCCTGTCCCACCACCGGCCAGGAGCAGGGCAGCCAGAGGGCACTGGGGCAGCTCCAGCCCCAGGCATYGGGCACCTCCCTGGGGATGGGGACGGGCCRAGGCYGGGCYGGGAYRTGGGCCCGCAGGTGGGCCTGGCTCAGCAGGGCCCATGGCCAGGCAGGGCAGGGCTGTGGGGAGCTGGAGACCGGCCCTGCTGCAGCGCCACTGGGGCAGGGGCTGACAGCCCTGGGGGGCTGACATGGGGTCCTGGGCCGTGGGCAGGGTTGGGGGAGCCCCAGGGGCTGGGCAAGGACAGTCAGGGCTGGCAGTGCCCTCAGAGCCATGACAGCTCCTCTCCTCAGTACCTGCACTAGCAGGTCAAAAGCCAAGGGGAACCTAGAAAATAAGTTCCTCAAAGAAAAAGTCCTTCCTCACTCTATAAAAGTAAGTGAGAAATGCTGCAGTTGTTTTAGGATATGATGCTCAGAGTCCTAAAATTGAATCTCTTGATACCCCAGGCAGGTTTTCTCTTTATCCCCAGTGTTGCATACCTTCCATGGGGTAGCTGGCTGCTTTGTAACTCTCTTCTCCCCATGTTCACAAATTTACTGTTGAGTAACAGAGGGCTGACATAATTTCTCTCTCCCCTTCTTTTTAGTGTAGAGCCTTTTGACTGAGTCACACATGGGAAAGGGGAAGGGAAACTAATTTACATCAAAGGAAACCTTACAGTACATACATGAGCATGCCGTATTTGTAACCATCCCCCCCCTTGTCCAATCTGAGAAAGTGGGGTATGGTACTCTGTCTTATTTCACAGTTGAAAATGAAGCAACTCAATCCATCAGTGGCTGAATTAGGACATTTCTTCTGCTCTTTGTTTCCTATACTTTTTCCCTAAACAGCTACAACTGGCCACTATCAAAGACAGGATTACATGAGCTATTGTGGCATCTCTTCTGTCTATTAATTTCCTAGATTTAAGATTGAACTCTTTTTTCATGTAGCTCAGAGGCCAGCAGCTCTTGCTCTAACTTGTATTTCCTGCAGCATGTAGGAAATTGGCCATTGAATTGATCATTGTCTGGAGACTTTCCACAGCTCTCATGTTATCTACCATCACACACCTTGAGGTTTTCTCTTGCGTGCTGTGCCAAGCCAAGGTTACGTTCTCTACAGCTGGAGCCTCCCTTGAAGTCTGTCAGTGTTGTTAGACACCCATGAAGGGGAAAGCTTTCCTCTTTATAAATTGTTCTGAGAACACTATTTCAGTCTCAAAGCTTTCTCTGAACTGACTCTTTCCTTAACTCTTCTGGGCATTTACCAGCTTAGTCAAGTTCTGATAGATCATGAGCTTCTCACATTACCATCACCATCCTCTGCAGAGTAATTTTTAATTAATGCAATAGGCTTTTGTTTTGTAACTTTACAGGATTTTTTTTCCAAAACTTCTCCATAGTACTTTCAAGGGCAGTACTTTCATAAGCTCATCATGAGAGATTTGTCCGCACTGAAATACCAGAAACACTTTTGAGGTTCATAGCTTTTCCTGTCCTGTTTCTATTTTTGCCTACTAGTGACAGATTCTTAGGATTGCTTGTCAACGGACAGAGCAGAAAAAGAGACACATGAGCTCTAAAGGCTCAGTTTGGTTCGAGGGCCTGAGTCTGCAAATGCTTCAGCACACATGCTTAGTAGATGTCAGTATGACTCAAGTTATTATGTGCCACAAGTTCTAAGGAACTGGACTTCAAATTTGCCTCTGTTGCAGCCAGGTCAGATGGCCATTGTAGCTGAGCTCCCATGGCCATCGGTGATTGCTGTGTTTTTCTGGAGGCGCTCTGCTGCAACGAATGGCAGTCAGACTAGTGTCATCACTGTTGGCAACACCTTGTTCTTCGGGATCAGAGGGAAAGTGGGAAACAGGCTCCCAGGCTGACCAAGAGATCAGAACAAGTCAAATACTTAGACATGCCATGTGAATCCATTCTTCAGTGGATGATCTATAGAAGGATTCCAGAAGATGGAAAGATAAAGGAAGTCCATTAACCAGTGGAAAAAATAACAGTGAAACTTCTAGTATGAGCAGCAACCATGTAGGAAAGTACCCGCCCAGTGTAAAACGCTGGGAAACCTTGCAATCGTTGAAGACATGCTATTTCGTAGAGTTGGAAGAAAAATGTCCTACATCCTTCCACACACTGGTCATGCCTGCACAAGAAGTACTGTAAACCTACTACTACAGCAGAAGCACTTTTTCACCCTTGTTGACAGTGGCAGTATTGGGTGAGAGTTAAAAAAAAGGCATAGTTCTGTTAAGAAACATAACTTTGTTTTTATTTTAAATCTTCATGGGATCTGAAAGGCTGCACTTGAGCCTTCCCAGGCAGACTGGGCAGCATGCAGATGTGTTCTGCCAAGTGTGATCATAAGTACTGCCTCATGGCTTTGAAGCATCAGGCTGGTATTAAAGCTGCTTCTTCAAAAAATGGGAATTAGTTGTATTGCTTAGTGAAAAAATTGTAGACAAGCTGCAAGGCTGTAAATAGAAGCCATTAGACTCCCAATATGTAAGAGTGCTGATGTGATTAGTCATAGTGATGTGGTTTTGTTTGTAAATAAGCAGTGACTCCTTCCAACAGCCCTGTTTTGTGGCTATGTAGCTGAATGTAAAATTTATATAGCAGAGGGGAGGGACTCAGCTGAAGAATTTTGCCCATACAATTAAGGGACTGGTTCCGATTTTAGAAAATAAGGCATGCTTGGTAATTTACTCTCAGCTTAAAGAGTATGCATAATGCTGCTTGCCATTATTTGTTACTTCATTGCCATTAGGCACTTTGGGAGAAAATGCTTTTTTCTGTATATCAGTAGAGATACTGTTCCAAACGCCAGTCTTGCTGCCATTGCCAGATAAGACTGTTGAAGAACTAAACATTTTGATTCAACGCTAGACCTGTTTAGATGACCCTACAGTTCAGTCCTGAGATCATTGCACAGTTGTAAACTAAGTGAAGACACAGACACCCGAGAAAGAAAACTGGTGCATTTGTAGCACACATCCCTTTGGTTATGGGATGTGTCAGCCTCAGTACAGCGCACAAATCCCAAAATAATTTATCTGGGTGCTAAATTACTGCATTTCTCCATTGCAGCAAAGGTTTGCTCTGTCAGGGGAGAGCATTCCCTCGCTCGTGAGCTGCGCGTAGAGGGGCAGGCTGTCCGAGGAGTGAGCTGCTCAAGGGAACCCTGCCTTACCCGGCAGGAGTAACAGCAAATAGGCTGCGCTTCAGCAAGGGTTTTTCTTAGAATAGTAGCAGTGTCTCTGAGCCCGGACACTACACTGCAAAATTCAGGGGTTTTCCAAGGCAGCCTGTAGGGCACAACTACTGCCAAATTACTTTTCTCTTTCTTTCCTTTTTTTTTTTTTTTTTTTTTTTTTTTTATTTTTTTTTTTTAAATGCTGTCTGCATTTCCCAGTTGAGCTCTTCCTTAAGTCTTCTGTGATGACACAGAAGTTGCAGTCAGTTAAGATCTTTTTCCCTGGCTAATGTTAGCTGCTGGCAGCCACGTGATTAGCATTTGGTCATCTGCCTCTGAGCTGCAAGGCTTTCCAGGCTGATTTCATGTTAGTTAGTGCCTACTGTATGAAGGTGATGAGCAGAGGGCTCCTTTGGGAGGGCACAAGCTCYTTCACTGCACCTGCTGCTGTCCACTCCACGTGGTGGTCACAGCCATGCCCTCACGCACATGTCTGTGTGCAAACCCTGCACAAGTCGGTGAAGTTGCGTGCCCTGAGTTGAAAGCAGGCCATCGATTGTGCAAGCAGCACTAGGGAAAGTGGGACACTTAACTCTCTGAGGGGACTGGCAGTGGTGGCATCTGTTCATGTCTCGGAGTCGGCTTGGAAGGCAAGTGATGTCTTACTTAACAAGAGCTGCGAGCACCCTTGTTTAAGTTGCTGCCATTGGGGTAAAAGCATGGCTGGCTCTATGTGGCTGAAGCAAGATCACTGCATGAGGAGCATGCAAGATGCTGGTCAGAGAAAGCAATTTCTCAGAGACCACTGTGAAAGCTCCCTAGCTCACTGTCACTAAAAATGACTGTCTGTACTTACTTGTTTGTTTATACCAGGGAAGGAACAATCAGTTCTTACAGCAGTAGTTAGTGAACTACACTATTCAGTTCAGCTTCCTCTTCAAGCAGCCTCAGCTGGGACAGATCACAGTGCTTTAGGGATACATTTCCAAACACCAGCTCCTGTTAGCTGCATGGTTCCTCTTAACTAAAGTGTCAGCAAGACACGTGGCCAGTTGTATCCTCATATTCTTGAGTGCTCTATGTATTACAACAGGTTTTTCCTTACCAATAAGACAGGCTCAAGGTGCCAAGGGTGACATGCTGTGCGCACCACGCCACGTTCATCCGTCTGTCACCAAGTTAATGTACAGCAGGAGAGCTGCGCAGTACTCCTCAGTTTTAACATGTGTTCTATTAGAAACAGCTCAAAGCTCTTTCCAGATTTAAGTATAATAGCACCAGTGCTATTATAAAAGGAATTTCAATGCTGCTTTGCTTTTTTTTTAAATGGACAYGTAGTTACGGACAAACGGGGAAAGTAGCAGTTTTCATGAATAAACAGACTGACTAAGGGGAGAAGCTAATTGTGTAGAATGCTATCTTATATTTAATTAGCGGACACTGCTTAAGAAACAAAATCCAGATGTTCAAGTTTGCCCTGTGATTTTTCATTCCTTTCTATTCCAAAAGGAGACTGAAAGAGTGGAGGCAAAACGTTCACATTTACACTCATATGTGTGTGTGTGGTTTATGCAAGGCTTACAAATTTCAGACTTACTTGTTACAAACCACAGACAAACTAGTAAAAACTGTAAATCCCTTTAAAAAAAAAAAAAAACATTGCCATGAAGTTTCAACTAAAGTGAAGTCTCAGGCACTTAAGCTGAACAAATTGATATGCTTCATTTGTGTTGTGGTAACCAAATTCAAATGCCAGGTAACCTGCATTAGATTTAAATCTCAGTGAAAGTTTAAATTTAATGTACTTAGGAGCAAACAGCTGGTCAGTTTACTAGCTTATACGTTTGGGCCTGAGAGTTGAATAAGTGTGTGTCAATACAGGTCAAAATGTCACCTGCTTTACAGGTTTGTCCATAATTGAGGAGTCTAATGGTAGCTTTAAAATGTTTCTAATACTTAAAATATTACTTTCTATATTATACATTAGACCATTTTTTATATTCCATAATAAAATAGTACATTGTTTTGTAAATAGAATACAATATTTAGATTCATGTCTGAACTTACTCTTTTGACGGGGGAAGAAACACGTACTGATTTCTAAGGGCTCCTGCTGATGAGCATCTGTAGTTTAAGGAGTTACTGTTGGCAACTGTCTGTTTCTTTCATTTGCTGGAAGTTATCAGCCCCTTAGGAAGAGCAGCACTCGGGCATTGTGTCAGCTCTCCAGTGCTTACATCTTGTAGCACAGCAGCATAAGCTACCATCAGTTGGCAGTTATATTCATCTTCTTATATAGTAACATATAGTGTATGTAATTATAAATATGTATCTGATATGTATATAATCATATGCAGAGTGTAATTATATATAATTATAAGTGGGGGGTTTTATATTATATTGTAACGATCAGAAGTTTTAAGCTGCAGCATTTAACATGTTTGCCTGTTGATTTCCTCTTTCCCCCCAACCACGGGCAGAAAAGTGGGACAGACTGCTGGGGACCGTAGGCTCTTTAACTGATCATGCAAGATTCAATAGAGGGATCCCATCACAGTCTTAAAACAGCAGAGAAGGCTCCAGAGTCACAGGGTTTCTTTTGCTGGGTTCCTGTGATGGGATAATTCAGTTTCAGCCTGAACAGGAGAGGAGGAAACTCTCTGTCCCATTTGATGACAGTTTACTGCAAGCCATCCCATCATTTGCCTAATCTCCAGTCATCATCTGCTTGGTTATCTTCTATAATTAATCATCAAGCACCTAGGAGATAAGAAGAAAACCCTGATCGAGAACAAGGAAGCCAATGTAGCAGGGAAAATTCCCTACATGAAGGAATTAAAGTACAGAATACAGGACTCAGTAGTTCCTGCTTTCTACTTAATTCTGTAAGAGCTAGAGCCAGTCACTGTGGAAGAGAAGCAGCTGTGTTTCATTCAGGCTGAGAAGCCTTGTCTGTTTAAAAGGCAACTCCAGATGCCCAAGCTTTTGCACTCTGCTTTGGATTTGGTTCTGCCAAACTAGGAACTGCCAAGTGCCAAGTGGCTACCATCTGCCGACTCTCCTGTCCTGCTGATCAGCAAGGCTTCACCAGCCAGTGAAATATAGGCACTGGCAGATAAAATTGGAGCTCACAGGAGTGAAGACAGAATATTCATACCAACTCAGTATATTATTGAAATAGCATTGGTTTATTGACATATTCCCCTCTGATGCTATGCATCTACCAAATATTTTTTACTCAATAGTTGTTTAATTTCCAGTTGAACTCAGCAAATCTTGTTATTTCCCAGCCATCAGTCCTGCAGCTGATTTTTCCCATGAGGGTCACCAAAGGCTATCCAGTTTTCAGTAATCCTATTTGATCTCAAATTTTCAATCTCTAGTTTAATAAATATGCCATTTCATATCACTTTCTGCATTTACCTGTAAGTTCATTTTCCACATGACAAAGTATCCTGAGTAAAGCTCTCGCATACATAAGACACTGATGTATTTGATGTTTTCAGCTACGCTGTCCTGCTAAACAATGAGACATAAAGCAATTGTTGGTAAAGGACAGAAGTTAAAGAATTCTTTGCATCTCCGCAGCAAGACTGACTGCTGTCCTACTAGGCATCCTTAGCTTGCATTCAGGGTAATATGAATTAGGCTTGCATATTGAGAAACGCCAAAGAACTTGTTCCTGTTTCACTGATGAAACCTTCTGAAGGCAGAAGAGGAGTGTCCATAGCGTGATATAACTGCACGGCAGTTCCATGCAGTAGGCATCTCTTGCTGCGTGTCAGCTGGTTGGTTTCTGGAGTCCCATGCAGGCTGATGTTTAGCCACTGTGAACGTACTTAATGAGTTGCGATACCTAGAAAAGTATCGTGCGCTTCGCTTTGTTTCCATCTTTGGAGACCAAATACCTGAAGGGTCTTATTTCAAGGCTGAGAGACAGTAAATTGCATTCACGACCTGACAGGAGATTAGCTTTAATTTTTAGATGCCTCAGGCAGCTTCACTGTAGCCAAAGGATGTGCAAAGAAGTATTTTAAAATAGAATTTGCCACAAGCAGTATATGTGAACGTACTTTCAAAAAAATGTAGTTAATTTTTTTCCCCTTTCCTAAAGAAGATAAGGTCAGTTACCACTACTACTATGAAATCAGTATTAGACTGTCAGCTACCAAGAAAATATAGGAATACTAGAATTTATGCCCTCACCTTCATGCATTTTAGCAAACAGAGTGAGAAGGTTTCCGTGTACACACTTGATTAAGTTTGGTAAAGATCAACCTAGAGCAGAGCAAAGTGATTTGCAAATTCTGACCAATGCAGGAGACTGTCAGGGCTTTTACTCCATTATTCCTCCTTCACTCTCACATAAAAGACCTTCATCCAAGTATCTGCTGCCTCATCCCCATGGTTTCAAGCGATTCAGATGCTGGAAAGGGGAACAAGAAAAAGCAAGGGATACTGTTTCTATTTCCTTGTGACTGATCCCACAGTTGTTCTCTGTGTATTGAGAGAGGGTTGCTACCTGAGAAAATCACCCGGTTATTACAACTCTTACAGCTTTGATAGCTATATACATTCCAGGCTGCTAATGCTGGTTCTTAGTTCACAAGCTGAAGAAAACATTTTCAGAACAGAGTGGTGATTTCTGAGGTCCTTAATTTAGGCGTTCCTCTCTGTGCTTTACGCCTAACCTGCATGCAGTGCTGAAACCTTCCCACTTGCCCATCTCAACTCTCATATAGATGACTGATAGCAGACATTCAGAAGATGGCCCACTAGGGCCAAGCTGGGAATTGGGAAAGGAGGCGGGATGGGGGAGGGAGTGAAACATGAGAGTATTTAATGCTAAAGAGAGAGCCAGAGATGTAGTCTTTGTGCAGCGACGGTGCAGGAGAGCCCAGCAGCTGAACAAGTAGTTACAGAGGGACTGAAGTTAACAAAGCCTCATTTTTTCATGAATTTGTGACTCACGGTCGAGGGCATAGCATCAGGATCTGAAAAGGAGAAGCCGTACTTCAACTTGCTTGGCTTTTCAGATACTCTACATCTTTCCTGCAAAAGGGGAATGCAATATGACACCCAGTTATAAACCTCATTAATCTCTTCTATATCTTGAGGATTTGGCTACTGTAGCATTTCTGCCTTACTAGAGGAAACAGCTTAGCCACACGATGGAAAACAGGATTCATCATGATGATTTCTTTCATGTAAACAATGAAATCTGTGAGTTTATCAGTGTTCACATGCTCAAACTATAACATTGCACAGGCGAAGTTACTCTGTAGAAATCAAAAATTTGAATTCTGGATCAAAAAGGTAACATGACTTCTGATGGCAATAATGCTTTTCAGTTTTTGAGGTGCTAGTGTTTTAACAAACATGGCCAGGGACATGAGCTAGGGTTTTGCAGCGTTGTAGTTCCAGCACATCAATTACCAGCCGCTGCATTAGAATTTATAAATGGAAGATTACTTAAGAGCCAACTTTCTTAAAGTGGCTTGTGTTACTACGTTAACTAGGGCAAGCCTTTGTTGTTTTCTAAAGCTGACCAAGGTTATATGATTTTTGTGTGGTTTTTTGTTTGTTTTTTAAGGAATTTAAGTCTGACTATGGAACTTTAGCATTTGAATAATAATTGAAATTTTTCAATGCATCACACAATATCAAATTGTAGATTAATACTGCCTGTCCTCATTCCCTTTCCACCAAATTTAAAGCAGTCGTACTTTATAGTACATTGTCCAGTTCATCCAGATTAAAGCAGTAGTTCATCCTCCCCTGTCCAAGGTCATGCTTACAGCTCTCCTCAACAGGAGATTTCCCCTGAATATCTCCTTTTCTGCTTGTGAGAATAATTAATTCCCCCTGTGTAGTGCTGAAGAGCTTCAGACTTAGCGTAGCTACTGCAGTGTATCCCTCCATTCCTGGTATTTGTTGCTTGCTTTCAGGAATACCTTTTTATAACAAAGAAGAGCTTAGGCATGGCTAGCAATTGGCTTTAAGAAACAGTACAAACTGCATTTTCTTCAGAACCAAAGTACTGTATAGCATTATTTAGCTTTCCATGTAGTTTTTCCTCCCCAGTTTAAAGATGAATGAAGGGAAACATGCATAGGAACCATGTTTTGCTGCCACCTGTGACATGCAGTGTCACAGGTCAAAAAGCAGCCAAAAATTTAAGCCATTGTAGAGGCCACTGGATTTGTGTTCAAGGTTCATTCATTTTTCCTATCTTTTATTGGCTGTCTTTATTTTACATCTCTGCATTGCTTTATTATCAAAGGTTACAGCTGGGCTTTATTAGAGGGATAATAGGACTGAGAGGCAGTAAAATCCACAGGAAGAAATGTCGCTGCACGAAACTGGTCCCTCTCAGAGGACCCAACCCCAGCTGCTGGCAGTGCCAGTATCTGGAATTCCCTGGGTGACTGAGTTCAGTGTCATTATCTGTCGTGAGTATACAAAGAAGGGAAATAAAAAAAGAGGAACAGATTTCCTCCACACTCCCCAATCTTATTTCATCAATGGCTTCACTACAGCCTCATTGTATCAAGGAGATTTTACAAGTCCTATCTAGGATATTCACATTTTAAAAAACAGCATTAACTCTTCAGACTAAATCCACATTCTTTATACTTTACTGTCATACATTATATGGATGCCAAGGACAGCTTTTAGAATAATACCACCCATCCAGTGGATGAGTTTGTTTTCACTGCTTTGATTTTGCCCGTTTCTGAACTCCCAGATTCTTTTTTTATCTTCAGGCTGCTGGCACAAAAATAACAATTGGAAAATGACATATTGGCAGACAATCGCTCAAGAAGCTTTTTACCTTTTCAAGGTCAGGTTTAGTTCCCACTTCAGTAAAAATTATTTCAGACATGAGTGGAAGTATTCCTGCCTGCTCAGGAAGATGCTGGACCACCAGAGGCTGACTTTATAAAATCCTTACAAGGGCCTTGTCCCATCCGTGGTACCGCACTGGGCCTTTGTCCCGGAACAAAGGATTTCTGTTTGCTCCAGTGAGGTGGAGACCGATGTCTCCTTCATGATTGTTCAGGTTTCACACAAAGGGTCTGTTTTGCAGGAGGGGCTGGAGCAAGCAGAAGAGGAAGGGTCAAAAATTGTCACTGCAGCATGTTTCTGCTCAAACTCCGTAATTGCAATAGGAAGCAGCAAGGGCTGCAGAAAACTCAGGACAGAAGAAAATGGCTAAAAGTTGTGAAGTCGACAGTTTTCACAGAGAGCCTAGGAATCCGCCGGCTTTGGTTTATTCAAGTTTTTTTAAAAAGTGAGGCTGTACTCAGTAAAATATCCTGCTTTCTGTAAAAAACAAAGCAGCATAATTCAGTGAGGAGATATAATGGCTATCTTAAACAATTTAGTGACCCAACCCAGCCTGAAAAATACCACCTAAGTATTTTCAGCAGCAGTTGGTGAGAAAGCAGATGTGGCATCATGTTAATGCTATCAGAGAGTTAGTGTATTGTGCAGCTGCTGGACCTAGCTTTATTTCTGAAGAATGTCGTGCTCCGTCACTCTGAACTATAAGGAAAGCTGGGGGAGGTGTGGGGAGACTTAGATCTGTAGAAACCAACTATTCCAGGAGAAGATGTGAAGTTAGGGAGTTTTCCTGCAGGCAGGTTCTGGTTTCCTTTACTCCCCCTGCCACTTGACAAATTTTTTGATGGCTGTTTTCAGCTTTACACCACTCTTCACAGAACACAAAGTTCAGAGAAATCTATACTGACTTGGCGTGCGCCTGAGGGATAATTGCTCTAAGAGAATGTCCTTGTGATTCAAGTCATCAGCATTATGATAAACCGCTTTCAAATATGACTGCGGTCTGACATTTTTACTGCACACAGATCCAGGGCTTTTTGCTTCATAGGATCACAGGATTGTTCAGGTTGGAAGGGCTGCAAGAGTTCATCAGGTCCAGCCTCTGGCTCAGAGCAGGGTCAGCAGTGAGGTCAGGGCAGGTTCCCTGGGGCTTTGGCCACTCTGGTCTTGAAAACCTTCCACTTCCCACACGAGCAAAGGACCCACTTTCTACCCGCTTCAGAATTACAGGACATGTGAGCGCATCATCATGATATCCCAACAGAGTGTCAGACTGTGGGAACCTTCAATGCTTCCATTTGGGCTGATCAATTTTTTTTTTTTTTTTTTGTCTTAAAAGCTGTATATCAAAAACTCCTCAAAACTACCAAAACTGGGGTGGCTGTGCAAAGACTGCTTTCTGACATGATTTACAGCAAAGGTAGCATAGGATTCTGCAGGTCCATTCTGGTGCGGGCCAGGTTGTGGTATGCAGCAAGCTTCCATAGCAAGCCAGTGATGCTGGCCTCTGCTGTCGTACCATGCCCAGCAATTCCTCCACAGCTTCCAAAGAACTTTACGATTGTTTATAGCAGTGTGCTTAAAAAAAAAAAACAAACTAACAAAAAAACCCTTGAGTCTTTAAAGGTGTTGTGGTTTAACCCCAGCCGGCAACTAAGCACCACACAGCCGCTCGCTCACTGTGCCCCCCCAGCAGGATGGGGGGAAGAGAATTGGAAGGGTAAAAGTGAGGAAACTCATGGGTTGAGATAAGAACAGTTTAATAATTGCAATAAAATAATAATAATAATAATAATAATAATAGTAATAATAATAATATTGTAATGAAAAGAAAAATAACAAAGAGAGGTAAATAAAAGACAAGTGATGCAAATGAAAACAATTGCTCACCAACAACTGACCGATGCCCAGCCAGTCCCTGAGCAGTGGCACCCTGGCCAACCTTCCCCCTAGTTTTATTGCTGAGCATGACRTCACATGGTATGGAATATCCCTTTGGTCGGTTGGGGTCAGCTGTCCCAGCTGTGTCCCCTCCCAACTTCTTGTGCACCCCCAGCCTACTCGCTGGTGGGGTGGTGTGAGAAGCAGAAAAGGCCTTGACTCTGTGTAAGCACTGCTCAGCAATAACAAAAACATCAGTGTGTTATCAGCACTGTTTCCAGCACAAATCCAAAACATAGCCTCATACTACCTACTATGAAGAAAATTAACTCTACCCCAGCCAAAACCAGCACAAAAGGCAACCAGTCTTTCACTTGATTATTTTTATCTTAAATGCATATGTGATTTCCTATCAACAGGGAATAACGTCTTTATGATAAAACAGACTTTTTGATTTATTGGTCCACAATAGAACACAATATGCTTTATTTGTGTAAATTGATGAGTGGTTGGATCTCCTTCCATCATAAGAACCGTGTTGAACATTTTCCATGTTGTTCAACTATTTGAGAGACTGCATAGTGGAATGAGTGGTTCAGGAGGTATTAGGAATTTGTATTCTGTTGCACAACTATATTCAACACAGAAGTACACTCCAACTGTGGTCTGAGAAGGGGTGTAACTAATAGCTATTTCTGTAGTTTCAGTATGAGTAGTTAACAATTCAAAACTGTTGTTACTTTTACTCTTCATAAAAATACAGAAGAGAAGTGCAGTTTCTTTGAACATTAAGTTGCTAGAGTAAGTTTTTGAGTGACAAGCCCCAGTACTACAGGGTCATTTAGAGAACTAAATTTTCAAGGTCAATGAAGGTATGGATTTGGAATAGCCATAAGAACAGCACTAACAAATTCAACAATTTTTTTTTTTTCCAACACCTTGCAAAATAAGATGTTGAACAGAGGAGTCAAATTCAGTTTTTCGCACTGATCCAAGTTAGAACAAGATATTCTTTTGACTTACAAACATATCTGCGAGATCAGCTCATCTTATAAGTGTGATACAAGCTCTGAAAGGAGACAGAATTATGGAAGTTCTGCTTATGTGAGAAAGAGGGAGGCCATGGAGATGTTTGGTATATCAGGAGATCAGACCACATAAGACTCAGGCTACTTTTTGATTTGTTTATTGCACATTTCAAAAGGCAAAATCATATGACTTCTATTCTTCCATATTAATAGAAGTGATAAACTTAACTGATCCTATCCCAAAGATCTGAGGTGCAATTCAAAGCTGAGATATGTAATAAGGTGTAAAGTAGATTTCTTCTGCCCTCACTGGGCGCCATGTAGCATAAATGGGCATAGAGAGGTCATGAACAAGGCATGGGTTAAATGAGTTAAAATGCAATCCTCAATACATACATAGAACAACATTTTGAGGGTAAAGCACCTCTCTTGGACAGCCATACTTCTGCAAATATAGCCAGTTCAACAAATGATAGGAAACATCTGCTGAGAGTTGTTCTGCAGGAGAAAAATATGAACTGCATTTCATCCCAGAAGAACCTTTAGCAGGTTAACAGCACCCTTCCCCATGGTAAAATCTGTTTTCCCCATCTCATTCCAGGCTTGTATATGTCTAACCCATTTTTAAAAACATTCTGGATTCCATTCTTTCTGAGGAACATAGAGCCATATCGTGTCTTTGTCATCAGGCAGTGTTTCTTCTAACTGGAGACTGCACTGAAGTCTAGAAATGCTGTACTGTTGTTCATAGCTCACTGGAATACTCTTTTGTGCCTTATGTTTATCAATGAATGTCCCAAAAGACAGGCAGCTTTCTACAAGTGCCTAAAAGCAAATCAGCCTAGCACCCTGCAGATTAGTATGTACGTGACAATAGCCTTTGTTGGCATAAGGTATTATAATGCATTATGTAGTGGGTCTCTGAGGTTTAGTAATCCCTGTCAGCAACCAGAATAAATGGAAATAGCTTCCAGGAGGTGCAGAGCCTATGAACAGACTGTTAGTTTTCAAGAACTACTAGCATTCAAACTCACACATGCAGCATCTGAAAACAAAAATCTCATGAACAGTCTTTCGTCACAATCATTTGTGAAAGTCAAATGCATGAAGCGTGCTTAAGAAAAGAGATTAAAGAGAAGCTGGACTGAGCACTACCAGTTTGATACTTTCCCTGCCGAAACAAAGATTTGGTGCATTCTCTCAGGCTTGTTGACAGCCGAAGTTTTTGATGTGTAACCTTTGAATATGCCTAGACACTGAATTTGCTAGCTGAGAATAGCAAGGTTCCACATGAAAGTAAGCACACCTACTTATGGAGAGTGTCTAAGCCACGAGTGAGAGGGTTTTTTGACTTTTTTTAATGCAGAACTGGATTGGAAAAAAAAAATCACTAGTATTAGATATTTTGTATGTGCAACATAATGCTGCATGGGATGAAGGTGCACCACAGTTATTGAACACCTGAAGCCCTAACTGCCAGCAGCTCAGACCACGCAGCCGGGGCAGGGCATCTCTTACTCTGCACTTGCCCTTGCTCTTTGTGCCCTTTCCTTACGCAACCCCCAGTGACCTTTAGCAGGGTACTAATCTAGCTGGAGCTTTGATCTGATCTAGTACAGCTGTACTGATTTTCTTATGCCACTGTAAATTACTGACATATTTAACAAAGTCTTTCAAATCTTATTACTGTAGATCAGTTCAAGACACATTACCTAATAGCACAATCCTTCAGATCAGTTCAAATGATTAAAACACTTTCAGAAATACTTAGGCTACTGTTGTTTATACAGAGATAACACCACCATAATAAATACTACTGTCTTTACTCGGGCCTGCACATTCTCTGTAGTGTTCCACTCTCCTGTTTATATCTTCATTTTTTCCTGTGTTTTTAAAATGCTCATCACTGCTCAGTTGAAGTTCTGTTTAAATGATCAAAGGCTTAATAAAACTATCCTTTAATATYATGCTGTGCTCATACCATAAGATAAAGAAAATCAAGTCAGTTCTGACTTGCTAGAATTCCACAAGCAAAATCCTTACTCCCAAAGCATTAAAATGCTTCAGCCTCAGCAGAGTTGCCGAGTACAGTATTCATTACTGTATATAGCCATTGCAGCCAACTGCAATTGCAACCTGAAGCTGTAAGGCCATTACGCATGTGTGCTGCTAGCCTATGCTGAAGCATTTACTGTTTCATCTTCACCTCTTGATTAGATTAGATGAAGGTATAACTGTAACCCTACCCAAGCCTATTTATTCTATTTTTAACCTTGCAGACACATGCAGAAAGACGTAAGGGGGAGGGGGAAACAGCATTTAACTAAAAGATAGGAGACATACTAAGACATACTGTAGGTAAACCTATTTCCTAAAATCTTTCCTGATCTGAGCCCCAGGAAGTTACCACTGCTTACTCCGGTAGACCCCATGTCTAATTGTGTGTGCCATGCTCTCTGTTTCACTGGACTACTTGCATCATTTCATCTGTTACCATCTTCTCCAGTCTCCTTTCTGATCAGTCTTCACCCTTTACCAAGGTAATCACAGACATCATACGGACCACTCAGCATCACAAAAAGCTAAGACTGCATCCTATTTTCAATATACCTCCTCTGTAATAAAATCAGTAGCTGAAATACCTTCCCTCCTTTGCATGTTTAGTGTTACTGTTTTCCTGAAGTAGACCCTGTTTTTTTTCCACTACACTTTGAATTTGTCTTTCAAATAATATGGAAACTTCCCAAGTTGCAAGTGCTCTGGAAGTTGAATTGCACAGGGCTTGCATGATGCAAAGCATTAATTTCTTTTCCTGAGACTTTGTTCCCTGCAGGCAACAAGAATATCTTCTGCTCGTAAGATGACAGAGAGGAATCTCTTTGCGAAATGAAACTAGTTATCAATATTGCAACCAAAAGATGGAAGCATGCTGAGACAGAAATAGAAGGTCCTTCTGCTGCCATGCCTCACCTCCTCAAACTGCTTATTTGTGAGCTCAGCAGTCACTGCTGTCTTTACCCACCAGCTGCTATATAAGAAGTGCTCTTTGAAGCCGTTTATCAGCACTGACTCTGCTATCAGGGGGTTGTGGAGTGGGGAAGACTGCAGTTTGCAACAGCTGAGGAGGAACGACTGCATACCACCTGGGTATAAGTCATTACCTCTGATTTGCAAACTGACCTTCCTCCTGTAGGAGCTGGATGGAGATTGAGTCTGTTCTTATTAAGGCCAGAAACAAACTTTAACTTCAAAGAGAACAGGATTGAGAACAATGCTTTTGGTCACTTATTTGCTTGCCTGTCTAACCATGTTAGAATGTTCTTTCAAACGGCTGTTGAAGAAGGAAAGACGGCTCTATTTGCCTTTTGCTAGCAGTGGGCAGACACTGCTGTTTGTTAGCATAAATGTATGGAATCTTGCAGCAGCAGTAACTATAGTCCTCAGTAGGATGCTAATGGCATTGTGCAGTACAAGCAGCGTAAAGGTCTTTGCTTTCATGAAAACAGCAAATTATAATTGAAGAGTGGACATCTTTGCATCTTATTTTGTTTATTGGACTTTGAAGAAAGATTTGACAAAGTATTCCCTGTATGGTTGCTTTACAGGTCATTTGCAGTAAGAGTACAAATCACTGCAGTCTGCCTAATGGTGTCTGCAACAATGAAAGAATTTGCTCTTGTTGCTGTACAGTTAATTTTTAGTAACTGAATTCTCAACCACACAACCTTCTCTGCTCTAGATTGTCCCCTCTGCTTCAGTTGTACCCTGTACAAGTAGTTTGGCAGGGAGCGAGGCGTGCTGGCTAAAGCAGAAAAAGCTCAGTCTTCTGCTCTTACGTTCCTCCACTTACTATTCTCTGTATAGGTGATGGAGATACACCGCAGGACAGCATCAAATTAGTCAAGTAAAGCATTCAATTGTGAAAAATAAATAGTGGTTCCTACCCTAAGAAGTGGAGAAGAAAACTGAAGATGAGCCTTTTTGCAGGAAGGTGAAATGTTTTGTTCACCACAGAGGCTGTCAGAACACGAGACCTCCCACAGGCCACTCAGTCAGAGACCTTGGGAAACTTCTGCAGTCTGGATACTCGTAGGCTAAATAGAAAGGACAATCTCTGGCACACAACCAAAGAATGAGAGTGAAATCCCAGCTGTCTTGGAGGTGGTAGGACTTCAAAGACTAGCTTTAAAAGCCATCTGAACATGTAGGGATGTGACAACTGGTTAGTAAGAGAAGAGCTAGATACTATGATGCTAGCTTGTAGGCTAAACTACAAGAGAGTGGTTATAGAGTCTTACAGAGCCATCAGATTGTTCAGCCAGTGTGCATAATTTACCTGGTACACTGGTTTGTAACCTGACAGAGGAGTGCCAGAGCATCTAAGGTCCCAAGTTTTGCCCCATTCAGTCAGCTCACTTCCTAAACATCTGCTTTACTGCAAGGATAACAGGAAGAAATCACTTTAAATCACAAAACCAAGTTAAATGACAACATAGTTGTACTTGAAGGGATGTCTGTACCCCTTCTTACAGGAAAAGTCCTGTAAGAGCTGTCAGCACCGTTCTTCAGTGAGTGCCTTGAACCGAAGCTGGACCTGCCAGCTGCCAAGAGCCCCCTCAGCCTGGACTGAAGCCCTGCCTCAGGACTGACCAAAAAATTAAACAGCATGTACTACCGCTGTACCATTTGCTGTGGATTTTTTATGGAAGTTTTCCTTTCATGTATGGACAAACAGCACACTCTTTAAAATAACAAGACTTGGTGGATTTGTGGCCTGAGGGCACCGTGTCTGCAGGACTGTGCTGAACACCTTTGCCTTGGTATCAGGCATGTTACATACCAACAGTACTAGTATCAGCAGCGCGTTTAAACCCCTCATCTTAGATTTAGGTCAGATCTCTGGGTCTTGGAGTACTTCAGATCTTTAGTTATTAAAACATTTGATAATCTGTAGGAATATGGGTGTCTTAACCAGAGCAAGTACTGTAAAAGTCAGGTTTCTTACTGTTTTTGTAACAATTAGACCATTTGCAGGCACCGTAAAAATTCTTTCTCTATGCGTCAGTCTTGGTATGTGAGGAACATGAAGAGTAGGAATTGCTTCTGAAGTTAACATGCTTCTCTTACTTGTGTACTCTGTGTATTTGCATGCAAGCTGATTATAAATATACTATGTGTACACTAGAGTCTTACTGCATTTAAATATTTTAAAACGTCTTTAAATTGTTGCAAAACAGTGCTTTGAATACATTTCTCAAAGTAAAGGAAATTAATTCTGACTGTGTTTATGAACTTTGCTTGTGATTGTTTCTTTTCCAATATTTTTCACTGATTGATTTGAGAGAAGTGAGAATCTGTTTTCCACTCTTTATTGAGAACAACAAAATAGTTGTGACTTTTGGAGGGTTCAGCATCCTCAACTTAAGTCAAAGACAAGAACTGTTGGTGGTTGGGGTGGCTCTCTGAAGAGCCTTTTAAAACCTTCCCTCCAATTTCTTTTTGATTACAGTCAGACTGAACCATAACATTTGAACTGTTAGAATCCAAGCCCAGCAAACAAATATTCCATTAGGTTTGCATGCATGTGTGGGGTTTTTTTTTATGACTGCTTCATAAACTGTTGAGTCAGGACTATTGCTTAACATGTAAGTTTTGTTATTTTCTTTCATCAGTGTAGTGCAAAGAGGCAGAAACATAGGAGAACGGTTAAATAAAGTGATTAAAGTTAATCATAAAATGTGCCTGCCTTAGTGATGATTAAAACCTTAATCGTTGCATACTACAGATCCCTGAACACTGTAGAAAAGCAAACGTATTTTTGTTACTTTGTATCCATCTTCTTCCTTCATTTAATAACAAAAATACCCATCAGTAGGGTAAACAAATGTTTTAGACCAGGAGGGCCTATCTTTTGTTGTGCTTCCCTTCTGAAATACAAACATTTCTTAATTTTGTTCTTCCTAGCTCTGTTTTGTGATGTTTTGGACACCAAACGTATCAGAGAAGATTTTAGTTGACATCATTGGAGTAGACTTCGCTTTTGCAGAGCTGTGTGTTGTTCCTTTGCGCATCTTCTCCTTCTTTCCAGTTCCAGGTAAAAAACAAGAAAATAAACACTCTGTAACTTCAAAACCAAACCAACTTTGAGGTGTGGTCATAGAGTCTGGCATGGCTGTACATACAAGAGTGGCTAATTGCATGCCTAGCATAAGTAACACAGTTTTTATTGAAGTTGGTGTAGACCAAGACTATTTACATCGGTAGTCAAGATACAAATGTTGCAGTAAGAGCAGTCTGTCATTAGGCAGACTTCTGACTGTCAAAAGTCTGAATTCTGTCTATTGTAGCTGACCAAGAACACACACATGAATGGCAGTAGCAATACATGCATGCCAAGACTGAAGTTAACTGTTTGGAATAGCATCTAGGACCAGCTCCACAGTAGCATCACCTCCAGTAGTCTCCCCTTCTGCTGCCAGACTCAGTGGCACTTTCAGATATCATCACAGCATAAACAATAAGAATAAAAGTTAATGCCCGTATTCAAGAGAGAGGCAAGCTTGACAGCAGCAATCAAAATGTTTCCCCTCAAAAATTTTCTAACTTCTGTAATCAAATGCTACATCATCTAGTGTTTTCTGCTTATATGACAAGATGGTTTTGTAATAAAGGTAAACTCCAAATATAAGAATAGGTACCTGTAGATATCATTTTTTGTGACCAGCTGTTACACTATGTACCACACAGAAGCTAGAGGGAAAATTTTCCTTGGTATGATTTCTGTTTAGGGAAGGGATATTCTTTTAATGAAGAAAACAGAAGGGACCATCTAATAAATTGGTTGTAAGAGAACAGCTCTCAGGAGGGCTTGCTATCTATAACTGGCACTTTGTTTTTTCAAAAATCAGTATATTAAAGCAATTTGGACACAAGATCTACTTCATTTCTAGTAGGGCTTCCCAGTATGCAAAGTTACCAGAAACAAGTTTCACCGTAGTTATTTCTGAACAGTGCGCACTGCATGAAAAAGCTTTGTATGAGATGACTGATATTTTTTTACTACTCTCGCCTCCCTTTCTTCCCATCCCCTCCCCTTCCCCTGTTTATGAACAGTGACGGTCAGAGCACACTTGACTGGTTGGCTGATGACTCTAAAGAAGACATTTGTGTTGGCACCCAGCTCAGTGCTGCGGATTATCGTCCTCATCACCAGTCTCATTGTGCTGCCTTACTTGGGGTAAATCGTTCTCCTCTCCACAGAGCTGATGGGTTTGCTTTCCTCTTCATTCCTGTTTCCTGCCACTTAATAGCTGAATTTGGGTAGCTCAGAACATTTTCCCCAAATAGTAACCATAATACAAAGCCTAAATAGTGTCAGTATCTGGAAAAGAAACATTTACAAATTCACAAGTGTGACTTTGCTCTAGGCAGGCATGACAGTGATGTCCCTTTTGAAAAAACAGGCAAATGTCAGAGGCAAACATGGATCCTATGGGGAATTTATTTCCATTCTATTAAATGCACCATTAAGAAAGCTAGTGGAAGAATATCTTGTTTATAAGTTAAATAATACAGCACTCTGTACAAGGCTTCAAATTCTTAGACCATCATTTGATTCAGAATGTGTTTCTTTTAAACAGTGAAGCCATAAAAAAACCCAAAAAAGTCCTTTAAAATACCAGTTATTCTTTTTGCCAGCGTATTATGTCTTTGAAGGAAATATTTCTAACAACAGATTGATTCTATATGCCAGTGGAAATATAATTATGAATCATGCATTCACACACAACCACGACTACTTTCTTTTTATGCTGCCCGCAGAGTTCATGGAGCCACTCTTGGAGTAGGATCCCTTCTAGCTGGTTTTGTAGGAGAATCCACCATGGTTGCAATAGCAGCCTGTTATGTCTATCGGAAGCAGGTAAGAATTAGGCTCTGCGGGATCTGGTGAAAGCAGTTGATGAATATAGTGGATTTTAGTTCAGATTAAGAGTACGCTTTTGAAATGTATACTGAATTTGGTTTGCTTCCCCATGTGGCCTCAAGAGTGTGCAACTTGGGAATTCTTTGGGTTGAAATAAAACCAAAAGGTGCCCTCCAGCTGCTAGTGGGCATTCAGGCCATGGGACCAGGCCATGGGACATGCTGGTCTGAAGTAAACCTCTTGCTCCTCAAAACGTGTATAATGGATATAGTGTCCTTACCACCACCTGTTTTCCACTGTAGATTTGCTACTACAGTACAACATAGCTTCTTTATGTAGACATAGGAACTACTCATCCAAGCTTATTATATTTATGTGTATATGTATATGTATATATGTGTGTGTATATATATATGTATACTTTTATTTCTTTATAAAACCAGCTCTGCTGAAAATGGACAAGAAGTACAGTTGCTTATTTTTTTTGCCATCTAAAGAAGTGGCTTAAAACAAGATATACTCCTGCAGCAGTAGAGGATAAGAGCTTATAAATACTTAAACAGGCAAGGATTTCTCACAGGCATACTTTTACATATTTCACACGCTACAATCCTGCATGTACGGAGTAGTAGTGGTACATGGATTTCAAAGAATATTCCACTAAATGAAGTCAAATACAGGATAAATATTGGCTAGGTGACTGGGTACATCGCAGTACCTGCGTGTTGCACCGTTCCAGTTATGTGTTCAAGGCACTGTGTAGGCACCAGGTGCAACTCCAAGCAGAAATGGCATGGTGTGTACATCATTCCATGGTGCAGAAGGACTCTGTGGATGGAAGCAGAAAATATAATCTATGCATTTACTTTTTTTTTTAATTAGACTTCTTACTAAAGGCCAAGCAAAGATGCCCACCACTTCTATTTTTAGCAAAAAAATACGAAAGATGGAATATCTAAAAGCCTTATGTTGGATCAAGCTAAAACCAGTTTTGATATGTATTAACAGTGCAGGCCATGGCAGTAGACCAAAGTGTACAAGGTTCATAAGAAAATAGAAGACCTTGATCTCTGTCATGATTAGTCTGTCATGTTTTTCTTGAGCACCAAAGAGTAAAACCTGTAGACGCTGAAATGGCTGTCCTTGGCCTGTGGTTTCACAACATCTATCTGTTTGGACTAACCTCCTCATCGCTTGTTTGTTACAGGAATAGCTCATAGAGCGTTTACTGGCCAGGGACATGGTGCTTAATTTTTTGCAGTGATGAGTGCAGGTAGTAGTAATAACAACTGTGCCAACCTAATTTATTCCCTTACCAGAATTGGTATATAGCTGACAGCATCGTCTCAACAGTCAGTGTGACAGTGGCAGAGCCAACCGGTAGCTGTATACACCAACTTGTTTTCACCTACAGTGGTAATAAGTGGGCGGCGTTTGAGAGCTGCAAATCAAGTGTTGTGTAGACACCTCTAAAATTTTGAGACTCTGATATGCCCAACTCAGCTGAATCAACAATACCTGTGGGGGATTTTTTTTGTCAGCTATACAAGTGTTTTCTGTAAACCTAGTCAGCCTGCTGAGAAACGGATAATAAGGAACAGATGCTTCAACTTGTTTTGTAGTGGGGCTGAATGCTTCTTAGCTTTACTAATCCAGGACATCCTGGATGAGTCATAGGACTCTTGAAAGCCCTCCTGCTCCTGCTAGCCAAAAATACTCTAATATTACTTGGCCTTAATGGGGTGGGGGCTCACAGTGGATCAGCAATATTAAGAAAAGCCAGAATGCTCACGTCTTGTAAAATTCCTGAAGTTTGACATTTGAGAAATTAGGTTGCCACCTCTGTCTCCCTCCCTAGAGCAGCTTATCTTCTCATATTTTGTTTGCTTTTCTTTTTTGTTTAATAAAAAGTCTGTGATGTAAAAGATTCCAGATGCTCTCTTCCCTCCAATTGTGCTGAAGCCTGTTTTGGATGTTACTTAGCATAAGAAATGCCTCTATTATTGCATTTATGTTAGAAAGGAGAAAGCTGAGCCCCAGGAAGGTTATGGAAACCTTCTAAATTAATACAACTTATTAGTGACAAGTCATGAATATGACACAAATACTCTAGCTCTTAATAACGTACTAAAACAAAAAATTATTTGCACCTCACTTCTCCCAGTGCCCAAAGTTTGTAGGACTGTGTTCATGCACAACGTACTTACTGATAGGTTTCCAAATGCTTGTTTCAATCTAGAAAAAGAAGCGGAATGAGAATGAAGCAGCTGCAGAAGGTGAAGACTCTGCAATGACCGACATGCCTCACACAGAGGAAATGACAGACATCGTAGAAATGAGAGAAGAGAATGAATAATAAATGGGATGCAATTGTTCTCTGCAGGGACGATTGGAGTGACACTTCAGCATCTTGTCGTCTCTCATACTTTTTTGTTTGTTCATTTTTATTTTTGTAATAAAGAGGCCTTGATTTAAAAGGTTTCAGATAAATTCTCTAGCATACTGAGTATGCTCTCACTGATGAGGGACCTAAAAAGAGGTCTTTGCTTTTTTTTTTTTTTTTTCCAATTGAATTTGTTTTCTCACTCCATGCAAACATAAAAGATACAATTGCATCACTGTAGAGTCTTCCTTACTTATGCATCCACCTTCTCTGGACAATCTGCATTTGTCAACCAAAGCCCTGCTCTCTGTGCATGTGTGTGTGTGCGCACGTGCATGTGCTTGCACGCTCGCACATGCACACGCACGCGTGCCACTGGCTCAATGCTACTGCCATAATCCTACTCCCTCCCCTCTTTCCTTTTCCTTCCTTTTCTTTATGAGAAATGTTAAGGAAAAGAAGTTTGGAATACAGAGCTTTATTTTACTTGCTTGAAAATTACTTTGCTACATAAACTAATATACTATGGTGAACTATATCTTTTTGTTTGGCCTCATCACTAGAGCTTATACTGCACAGGGTACAAAACGGGGAGGAACCTGTAAGTCTCCATATACAAAGTGGAGAAAAACAGGTTCCTCTCTCCTGTTGAAAGTGTGTGGATGTGTATATACACACACAGGTACATAAACAGAGACATACATATATATATATTTATATATATATGCATACGATAAATAAAGTACACATGGGACAAGAACTCTATTTAGCTTTCATTCCATCAGAAAGATAGTAATCTTTTGAAAAATGTAAACATTTAATTCAGAATTTTCTTGAATTGTTAAGCCCCACCTTACGTATAATTTTCTTTAGGAAAAAAAAAAACATGCACTTTCCTCTTGTGAAGAGGGTGATGGCAACTGATAGACTTTGACTGTATTTGAATAAAAAAAAAATAAATATTGACAAGCTTTACCAAAGTTCTTGTCCACTGATTTAACTTTAATTTTTAAAGGTTGATTTGCTCTATATACTTATTTCTGGTGCCTATATATTAAAAAAAAAAAAATTCAGATAACATATGCAGGTTACCATGGTATATCGCATTACTACACATAGCTCCATTAAATTTTTTATGTAGAGATGTACACATACTCACACACATGTGTGTCTATGTATATATACTTTTTATATATATACACACACACACACACACAGATATGTATGTTTTGCTATAACATATTTACCTATGCAGTAGATGAAAATCCGTATGGTGAAGCTCACTGATGGTCCTCCAAGTCGTTAATTAGGGACCTTGATCATATGTTAGCTCTCAAGGCAAGAGTTGCGTGGAAGTGGGGAGCTGCTCACATCAGTCAGCAAGCGCTGTACTTGGAGAAGGCGGCAGGCGCTGTGTCATTGTGGTTGAAGTGGGCCTTAAATAACAGAGCGTGAGGTCGGGTGGGTGACTTGTATCGGGTGGAAATGAAGCCTATGTAAGAGGTGACCGAACCAGAGAAGGTTTGGGTGCTGCCGATGATGGCTGCAGCAGCAGCTTGTATTTCTGTGCTCTTCTGTGTTTGGCTGCAGGGCAGCGTTTGTTACCGGTTTGTACTAGCTTGGGTTCTTTCAGATTTAATCATGCCAGAGCCTGGAAACCGTTTTCCTCCATGCTATATCCATAAATCAGTTAATTTAAACCTTATTTAGTAAAAGTATATTTTTCTAAGTTGTGGAAATAATTATTTAATTGTGGACAAATTCCGTTTCTAGATTTATTTGCCAGGTAGTCCCAGCACTCAGAGAACTGATCAAAACTAAACATTACTTTAAATGTTATATCAATATATGTGTATGTAGACATACACATGTGTATAAATATATATATTGTATATTATGTACATTTGTTTTAAGCTACATTTCCTATTTTTCCAAGTTCAGCTAAATATGTCTCTAAAAAACTACAGAGTTGGCTAGTAACCAGTTATGGCCATCACGAAAGGCATTGTATCAATGAACTTTACATTTTATTGTAAACATTTGTACCAGTCTGTTACATGTACAAATGCAATAAGAAAAAATGTAGAAATTATTGTGTTGAATGGCAGATTTGCAAAATCAGTTCATGGTTAATGAGCAGTGGCACTAGGAGGGTAAGACTAAATCCAGTAACCACACGTTTTCTGTGCCACCACAAGGTTGTTCTCCTTGTTTCTGACAATAGTTTAAAAAAAGAGATTTAAAAAAAAAAAAACCTTGGACAAATGAATTTTGTGCAGTATGTAGACTGTACACATTCATGAATACAGGCTTTCAAACAGTCATATGTATATAACATGTATATAGACTGTTACAGATCACGGTGGCCATTTGAGGTCTTCTCTATTCATGTAGTTTTGGTCTCTCCAGTACGTTTGTATCCAAGTCCACAAGACACAGTTTTTCAGGAACTGTAGAGATAAAGCAAGACAATATTTTTATGTAATATTTCTTTTGGTACATGACTAAAATTCAAACGGCAGTATTTTTGAAGAATTGTGAGCATTACAGATGTAGGTTTCAAGGTAATAATTGCACCAAAAAGTAAAAATTTGAAAACAAATTAAATGAAACACTGAAGGTTTTGCTTTAGATAGAAGATGAACAAATATCAAAAACTGAATTATTGGTCGTACAGAACTAAAGTAATGGTATTGTAAAAGATAAATTTTCAATTGTGTGGGTAATACTTAATAGTCCTTTACTTCGCAAGATACCAAACGAGTGCAGGAGTGGTGGGATTTGGGCAAGAACTCAAGCAGTGACATAAGGACGTGTGCATTGCATCTCTTCCTGCTTCATGCGGGTCGCATATTTCTTTACATTACTCTGCTGGATTAACAAAACATGCTGACGTTTCTGCAATGAGCGAGTCCAAACACGCTCCTCGTGCTGGCCCGGGTACTCGCTGCCCGGGCAGGCAGGGTGCTCAGCGGGAAGGCGCGTGCCCAAGGAGYGCCCTGTCCCCCGCAGCCTCTGGTTCTGCTTCTGGGTACTGTTGTCAGGAGCCTCAGCAACCACCTGAAACCTCACTGCTCTGACTCCCAGTCGGCGGCAAATTCAGCTGGGCTGGTGAAGCAGCCAGTCTGATGGGTTACAGGCAGGGAGCGGGCAGCTGTCCTCCTCTGCTGAAGCCCCAGTCAGAGCATTACTGGTTCCAGTGTCTCTGTTGGGCAGATGCTGGTGCACGCCCTGCCCTGCACCTCTTCCTTCCCAAAAAGACTTTCCCGAGTTCCAGTAAAATGGCTTAACTGTCTCTCTTGTGTAACTGCTTATGAAATGGATATCTCTCTCTCTGATAAATATTTTACAATAGAAACCTGTTAAGTTTCTGTGTCAGAGAGCCGGAGCACAGTCATCTCAATGAATTCACATGGAGACTTCACCTTTCCAGACTTTCTTGAGAATTACTGAATTATACAATCGAAGTTACAATAAAAAGAGGAACAAAGTTGATCTGCATCCTACGTCTTAAATTTCAGAACAGCTCACACAGCGGGAAATAAGAGCAGAACACCGATAAGCTGTGGATTAATGTTCCTTGGCTTTTAATATGTACGTAAAATTGGGTTAACTTGTCTTGAGTTTTCCTTTTGCAGACTTAACAGGAAACGTTGGGGTTTTTTTTCCCCCCTCACTGCCCTAAGCAGCCCTCTCATGCTTACCAAGCAGTGGACTTGATGGAGAAGGCTCTGCGTTTCCCAGCCAGTGCTTGAGGCCATTTGGGTTCCCAGGCGTGGGGCAGCCCCGCTCCCCGTCCCCCTGGCACAGCCGTTCCAGGCAGGAGCGCTYAGTTGCCTGCTTGTTAGATAGAGCCACCCTGAGTGAGAGGACTGGGTGAGTAACAGAGAAGTCTTTTGTTTTCTACTCATTTTGCTGCTAAATATTTCCTCTGAGCGGGAGAGATTTATATCTGGCCCTTGCTCGGTGTTTTGCCGAATCTGCAGCCAGAGAGGGAGCAGCCCGAGACGGAGGGCGAGCTGATGAATGCAGCCGATTCAGGGCAGGCCACGACGTGCGAACAGAAACCTTTTGAAGGCGAGAGCCCCTTCTTTTGTGGGATGGCGCCTCGCACTTAAAAAGAAGGGAGAAAGGATGCTTTCAGGCCCGGGCACCCGGAGTCGCCAGGCATAGTTTTGCTTTGGGCTGCAAGGTGGCAATGGGAACAGGGCATCCTGCGGCTCCAGCATCCCAGCCCCACCGCCGGCATCCTCGGCGAAATGCAGGACAGTGCAGGGGATGGGGAGGCGGCAGTATCGGCTCTGTCTGTCACTGAGATTCTGTGGTTGTGGTGTGATCACCACGGATTTGAGTGCAGCTGGGTGTTACCTGAGCATAGTTGCAGTAGCCATTAGTGTATTGGAAAGCCATGCATATGTATTTGGGTGTGTATATGAGAGTGTTGCGCAGGCATTTTTATTATGGCCTTTATATAGGTCATTGGAACAAGGATTCAAGTCTAAACATGATCTTAATGTGGGACTAATACTAAGGCGTTTGAAAAAAATTGCAATTTAAAGCTACATAAAAGAGTAAATAAAACACCCTTTCAGCAGACCTTATACCAGTAAGCTAAAGCATGATTTAGATCAGTAAGCTGGAATGGGAGAGAAAGAGGACATGTTGAAAAGCTTATGGGTATTGTATATCCATCCTAAAGACAACGGCATGGCCTGGAGATGAGTGAATCAGAGGGCAGAAAACACCAGAGCTGTGGCTGCTGCCGTTTCCCTTTCAGCTGCCCTGGAGAGGGACTGAAGGGTGAAGAGCAATGCGTCCGTAAGACACCACTTCTAAGTATTTTGGTTTCTGAGTGGAGGAGCCGTCAGAGAGAGGAGTGTGAAACAACTTAGCAGATTATTCAAGCAGAAATAAACCAACATGCAGGTTTTATAACGTGCGAAGAGGAGGCACTACATAGCTTGCTGTTTCTGAGTAACCGGCAGGACTGGATTGGGGAAATGTCACATAAACGTTACTTAAACAAAAGACAAAATTATCACAATTTTGGTATCAAATTGGCATTTCCCAAATACCAGCTTAACTGTAAAATGTTCATGTTTGCTCTTTTACTAGAATTCAAGTGCAGAATACTGTGTTTTTTGATGGGAGCAAGCTCCCGCGGAGTGGGGGAGCGGTGCAGAGCAGGCCGTGGGGGCTCGTGGCAGAGCCCCGGCGGGAAAAGGAGCTCCAAATTTATTCTGCAAAACACTGTATTCAATTGCAGCCTGACAGCGTCATGAAACGAGGCAGAATTGTCAGCTTAGCAGCAAACTCAGTCCAAGCATGGTCCCGACCTGCAGCAGCACTGCAGAGCAGCAGGAGGGTGCGGGGCGCTGGGGGAGCCCTGGCTCTCCGCTCGGGTTTGGACAGCTCGCGTAGGTTTGCTTTGGAGAGCCGAGTTCAATTGTCGGTGCGTAGATGCACTCCTCAGCAAAACCGTTGCCAGACTTCTCAGTAATTGGCACCTTCTGAACAAAAAGGCCAAAGACAAAATACGGGGGCAGAGAGATCGAGCTTTAAGCTCGGCTTGGAGCGCGTACTCACACAGAAGGGCATTTTGGCTGCAGCTTGTGCAAGTTAATTGTACGGTTAGAGAGTGAGCTTCAGTCTCAGCATTTCATAATCAAGACAGCCACTCTATCTCAGTAAAACAGAAGAATTGTGGTATATTTTTAGGTGCTCTTTTGTCTTTGTAACCCTGAGGGGAAAGTTTTCCTTAGTATTACCAAGCCTTGTCACTGCTCAAATCAATTTATTGGTTTTACCTCATCATTATTTTCTGCCATTCCTAGTTCAGCATCTTCAGACGTTTCCTTATTTTCTTCTGAAGGCTCCTGCTAGGCTTATTTTGGCTGTTGGCATTTTGAGAAGGAAAATGTAATCGTCATGCTGACTGAATGTCAAGTAATGCCGTGATTAAAAAGTAGCTTACAACAAAACTTCTTTGATGGACTGCTTTTTACTTTTCATTTGCTAAGCTGAAAAGGAGAGTCAAGAAGTAGAAGGCATTGGGGGGTGTCTTTATTTAAAATCAAGAATTAAAAGAATTAATTCGAGTTCATTACTTAACTCCAGCCACTTTGTGACTTTCTAATGATCCATAAGACCACAACCCAAACTTTTCCAGCAAAGTTAGCACTGCATCCCCAGAGCAGTGCAGAATAGTTTGAAGCACCGGGAAACACAAGCCTTCATATATTTTGCAACTAAATCTATAACTTAATGAGTTGGAGAGCCTGATTAACAGGGATGATCCATTAAGTTTAAAATTCAGCTGGACATGAGCAGCCTGATCCAATGTCTAMGGTGGCCCTGCTTTGAGTGGGGGGCTAGCTAAGATGACTGCCTGCGGTCCCCTTCTGACCTAATTTGTTCTCTGATTCAATCAGGAACCTAGAGAGGTCCCTTCATAAGGGACTTGAGACTGCTTGCCTTTTTTAGGCTTTCAGTTCAGGGTTGAGAGACAGTGCCTACTAGGGCTCTACAATGTAGATATCTAAGGAAAAATCTGAGCTGCAGATTCTTTTGCTGATGGCAAAACTTTCATATTGCAGAGCCAGCTGTAAAGTACCCTCCCACCCTCTGGGAGCCCACAAGGAGGGCAAAGCAAAAATAAGCTATTGTATCTGCAGATGAAGTATTTGAGTACTGTACTGCACTTTTTCAATTAACTCTCTAAGCAAAAACGCCTGAAACCAGCAAGCAAGTGCATCTATTACCTGCTTCCTCCCATCTCTCTTCATCTGCATCATTCAGCATTTTAAAAAAAAGCCACCCTTTCTGATAACTCCCCTTTGTAATCAAGGTAATGCAAAGTAAATACTTACATTTACRTAATAAAACAGCTTGGCCTATCTACAAATGAGAGCATATAAATCCCCTCTTAGGAAAGGATGTATTTTAAAATTGGAACAACAGCTTTATCCATAATTCAGCAAAAACACAACAGAAAAGCAAAGAAAAAATTGCAGAACTGAAAAAAGTAATTTTAATTGCATTAACTCTTAATGAGAATACTGCCTGGGTGGAAAGTAAAGTGTATATACACATGCAGAAAACAGCAGAGCCTGGAACTAACATGCATTGCTCAACTTTGTAGTTTGCTCTCCAAAGCAGCACTAATGTAACTCTGCTTGTGTGTCCTATTAGGATAAACAAAAAAATCCTTCCTAAGCTACAATGAAACAATTAGAAGGCTACAGGCAATAGGTTTACCAGTTACTTAGATCAACTGATTTTATCCGCAGAGTTTGCAAGCACCACAAAATTGCAAAAGCAAAACCTCCAAAAAAGTTGAAGGTGCATATGCATTTTTGTAGATGACGTACCCTTACTTATTACCATCAGCAAGCTTTTTAAAATAAATCTAATCACACTTTAAGTAACGTAGTTCAAAGTGCACTTCACTTATTTTAGGTTTAATAAAAATCTACCTGCAATATCTTGTATATTTTTGCAAAGCAAACGCACAAGATGCGAAACTCAACCTGTGTTTTTAAACTGGGCAGAAACCCCCACCACCGTCATAAAGACAATCAAGCTTAGATCATGTCAGGTTTTGATCTTTCAGAACATTGCTCTCACTGCTCCATTATTTTAGATCAGCTTTTGGTGTTGCTGCCTCTGCCTTTGTTTCCTGAAGCCAGGAGCCTATGGAGGGTTTGTGGTAAGAGACGCAGGCATGGCTGGAGGACCCCAGAGCTCGTCTGCTGAGAGGGAGGATGGCTTGAGGCAGGAAGCACAGAGCTCCTTTAGAAAGATGCGGTTTGATGGCTTGTCACTCCACTGCTGGGTGTGAGCTGGCGGCAGTGGTCCTCCCCACAGCTGGCTGTTTGGAGGAGGAGRAAAAAATAGACGTTGCCTGTTGCTGGTGGACTTGAAGTTGGGATTGCAGGCAGTGTCGGAGCCCCCTACGCTGCTTGTGTTATCTGTTTTGCAACACTGGCAGAGCATCTTACTACCACAGGCCACAGAAATCCAAACTGGAGACCAAGGACTTGACTCTGGGTGGTGGAATGGCTGAAATGTGTTTAATGGTGCTTGGGCAGCACAGCCTAGCAGCGTTCCCAAGCTTTGGGAAAGCCTTGCTTCATCTATATTGGACAGAAAGCTTCTGGGAGTGCCCAAGGGGGAGCCCATGTGAGCAAGTGAGTGTGGAGGAGTGAGTGTGTATATGTGGAGAGAGAGGGAGAGATGGCCACAAATGAATGAGTTGAAGTGTCTTTTGCAAGCACCCCGCACTGCATTACCCTGCAAGGACCATACTGGTGGGCAGAGAGAACTGTAACCCCTTCATTTATCATCTTTAGTGAAAGGTTCACTGGCCTTTAAAGGTTATCGGGCAGTCTTACTAGATACTAGTTAATAGATAAAGCCAAACTTTGTAGTGCTAGGAGCACAAAAGACAGCAAACTTTGCCATGCCTTTTGCAATGGAGAAAGAAGCAAGCTTCACATATTGTGCTCTCTCCATCTTTGCATGCTTGAGCAGGGCCAGCCACAAGGTCACTCTAGAAGGAAACTACAAAGGTTGAGCAAAACTCAAAGGGCAGAGCAGAAGACAAGGACTATTTTGTCTTCACAGCAGGAAATCATCATGGAGGAGAACCAAATTGTGTAGAGGTAACCCCCAGAAAGTGTCTCAAAGGAGATGCAGTTTCTGAACAGAGGGTCAAGATAGCTTTGACTACATCGTGTGAGGTCAGACTGCACGATTTGTAGAGTAATACTACAAGGATAGCAGGTTCTCCAATCTCAGAGAGGTGCTATAAGGATAAAATTCACTAATGCTGGTGAAAGATGCTTGGATATTACAGGGAACAGTGCCACAGAAATGCCTAAAAAACCCGAATTCATGTTTGCATGTTCTAATTGTGCCTTTGGGTTCTCTAAAATTGACTTGTTTTTAGTTTCATGGAAATACTTTTAAAACTGGGAGCAGGGAGTAGTGTCTGGAAGCAGCATCCTGTCAAAGGGCAGCCAAAGTCTGAAGACTCTTGCTCAGGAAAGAGGGGAAAGGATGCCTGGGGGCTTCGTCTTTTCCCGACCTGGCCCTCTGACCATGGCGTATTCTGCAGGACAACATCTTGTTCTGCTCTCAGCAGGCTTACAACACTGAAAGAGACAAGAGCAGTAGCAGGCCACGCTTCAGGGCATGCTGCAGTTGCATTGGGATTAAGGTCAATTTTCTAAACACCTTTCTGTGGCAAAAAAGCTCAATTTTTTCAGTTAATTTCTGTAATTTGAAGGTAAATCTGAGAACTAGGCAAATGCATATTTCGCCTGAGAGGTATCCCTTGTTTTTCATTTCTTTCAGAATATCTTTCAGTATCAGATTCAGATTCTTTCTTTCAGGATAAAGCTGGCTTTATGCAAAGCAGTGTGCCTAATACCCATCCTCGACTACTTAAACAAGTCAATTTTGCAAGGACTGTAGGTGTCAAGCCAGTTTGGGACTACAGTACAGGGATCCTAGATTTTAAATGAAATGTTACCTCATGCATCATTTTCTGTCATACTTGTAGAATTCCAGTTGATTTCTCTCAAAAAAAATGTTGCTTTCTGTAATTTGTACACATGCTAAAGCTACTGGTTTGGTTTTTTTAATGACCATTTTGCTTTGCTTTAAACGTGGGTTTTCTTTAAAGAAACCAATGAAGGTTAAAACTTTGTACATTTTTAAAATGACTGCTAAGGTCAAAAGTATAAAAGTACATGTTGCATTAAAATTGAGTGCTGTTTATGTGTTTAACAGAGATGTATGTTTTTGCATTGTTAAAAAGAATGATCTATGCTTTCTTTGGGGGTGGATCTGTGCTCCAATATTGTCCAATAGCTTTCATATTCTAACTACTTTAAGTAAAGTTCTAACAGTTTGCATATGATTCATGATTCTGATTGCTTCTGTTTTATTAATTCTGAGAATCTGACATGGTCTAAAGTGCTCTTCTCATTTGGCACAAGCAAAATATACCTCCTGGTGAGAAATTAATCCAACATGCAAATTGTTTTTGAATTATGAGCACGATGCTGCCAACTGCAAGGTCTTAACTTGAAGTTAATGAAATCCAAGGGTATCCCTAAAATGATGCAAGACAAGCTCTTTATTTCTACAAAGCCTCCAACTGTTGTTGATATGGAAATACCATGGTCAGAATACTTTTTCCACATYGAATCTAAAACTTTTATCATTCCTGTTAAATAGACACTTGGTACTTAAAAGGAGAGCATTATTCTCATCAGGCCAGGGCAAACTCAAATGTCATGAGAAGATGCTTCATCCATCCATCTGGCAAGCCACCAAAGCTGTTCTTACGAAGTTGTGAAAACATTCCTTAACCAAAATGTTTAGTGTTTGATTTTGAACAACATGTCCGTTGGGTACTCCCGAGTGACTGAATCTGAGCCACCCAGAGCCAGCGAGAAGACTGACTGTGGGACCACAGCCTTAAATGTCTCTCCTGATGCGACACTTAGGCAGCCACTGTTTTTAAAAAGGTCTTGGAGAGGTACGATGGTAGGGCTTTGCTCATACCTGCGACTGACCCCCCCCCGGGACTCTGCTGCCTCAGCTCTCCTCATGCTGGCCCACAGCACAGATCCAGATGATGCTCTCAGAGAGAAGTCCAGCGTCTCCAGCCCACAAAATGACCGCCTCACATACTCTTTTCTATTTTCAATTTTAGGCAGCCTGTGATCTCCAGCATCCTGTATCCCTAAAGCCTGGCCTGTCTTAGGGTCCCCCACACCTTGTCAGCCCTTCAATTCCTGCCCACCTCATCTTGTCTCCTCTCCTTGGGGCCCCCAGACCACCCTCTCATCCCCCTGGCATCTGCGGTCACATCCCCCCTGCAGTGCTGGGGTCAGCGGTCCCCCGGCCTCCACGGCGTGTGCCCCACCTTCCCTGTGACCGGGCTGGGAACAGCAGCTCTGTTTCTCCTGGCCCTGGGTGCGGGGCTGTCCAGGTGGCCTTCGGAGACCCCTGAACTGGCTGTGGCTCTCGCCAGGTCCAGCTCCCCCTTCCCGCTCTCCAGCCACCGACTGCTGTCCCCACAGCCGGAGAAAGGATCGGCTCATGTCTGCTCACGATCCTGCCCGAGACCAGGAATGCCAAGCGAGGCTGAGAATATAATTAGGGCATCTAAATCAGCAAACGATAACTCCCTTGGCCGCTCACAGGCGCACACTCGTTAGCTGCTGGCACCCGCCGCTGCCTTCCCGTAGCCGCTTGCAAAGAGCGTGGCCTGACCTTGTCCAGCTCTCCCTGCCGAGAGTGCTGGCCTGGCAGGAGGCCATGATAAAAAAAAAAATAGAAAAGAAAAAAAATGGGCTCGGATAGGGCTCAGAAAAAGATRCTGCCTTTGTGCCTGCCAGCCCTCCGCACCCGCTCATGAGGGCAGGGGCAAGTGAGCCAACATCCCCATGGCTTGGAAGGCCAGAGCCTGTTTGAAAACAGGCGTGAGGATTACTGCCGCACTGCTTCGTTTTGAGCAGATTGAGCGAGACCAAGAAGTGTAAAGAGTCACATGTGGTGAGTTTGACTTTCTTAAACTAAGCTTTCTCTTTCAGGGACCATGTAGGCTTTATTTCTCTCTCCCTAAGCAAGAAAGGGTCAGACTGTAAGCAGATAAAAAGTAAGACATGCAGTATGATGGCAAATAGCATTATTAATTCACCTTCTTTGTTTGCAGTCTTGAACGTCTCCTCTGTCTCCCTCCCTCCCGCCTCCTCTCCCATTGGCAGACCCTCCTCTGACTGTTCCTCCATCAGTAATGAGGACAATTAGCTCTTCCCTCGATGAGGTATACCGAAATATAATCCAGTTTACTTCCCCAAAGGGCACACATAGACCTCAGACGAGAGAGTCCTCAACCACAGACAGAAACCCTTCCGCTCACAGACGGTACTGCACAGCATTCGCTTTTGCGGCTAATAATCAATAATAAAGGGGGGAGGAAGGGGTGGGTGAACACAGCTCTGCTGGAGGTCTATAGCGGACGCGCGGCTGGAGGAAGATCTGCTCTGCACTGAGGAACAGAAAAAGGCTTGTTACCACAGACAAGCAAAGAATCCCGAAACTAACAGAGGTACGGCACAAAGAGAGCAAAAGCACCGCCGTCATCGCTTGGCTGGGCTTGTCTGAAACAGCACTGCCGAGAGAGGTGTCAGACGACCATGGCGAACGCTCTCCCAGTGCCTGCGATGTGGCAGAGACACCTGCAGGGAGGAAAACCGAAGCCTAGGAGTGGCTGCTGAGGAAGATACTACCCAGAAGAAAGTCAAGCAGTAATTAACTCTCTACACAGGCTGTTCCGTAGCTGTGAAAAAGCGAGACTTCTTCCTCTAGGTGACTTAAAAGGTGCGGCGTCTTCCCGTCTCATGAGCAGAGGAGCATTTTCCCAGCAGTGGGAGCCAGTGCTCCCAAACCTATAGCCAAAACGGATTGATCCATGCCGAGCCCACCTACCACGAGCGGGTAGTTAATTCACACATCATCCAGTGCAGCATTTCTTTGAAGAACCAGGTGTTTCGGTGGCAAGCCCCACCGATGACAACATAGCCCCTGCGATGCAACAGGACCGCCTTCGCAACCGCAGCTCTTACACCTTTTGTCTTAGTTCCGCAAAGGAAATTTCACACCATTATTGCCTTTGAATTTTCCACGAGCATAGACCTTTGTTGCTGTTTTCTGTCTTCTCACTGGGAAGGCAGACACGTCGGAATGGAGCATCCATGGGGTGGGGTGATGGGGGGATGTTGTAACACCTGGATTTTTCATCTGTGTGTCTTACAAACCAGGTGATTGTGGAAGCCATCACAGATTTGCTTTAAACAGCCCTAAGCATTGCTCCAACTTAACTTATTTTTTTAAAATAATGTTTCCAATCACCTACTACCTTTAAAAAGGCCCTCAGTTATTTTGGTTAATTAAAAGAGGTTTTTTGTGTGTAGCATGGTTTGATGAGACAAACCCCAGCACGTCTGAGCGAGGAGAGAGCTCTACAGAGGGCTCATCAGTAAATGAACACCACGGAACCACTTGATAGTCTAAAAGTAACATTAATATGAGATACTAAAAGCTAGTACATAAGCACCGAGTGCCAGCCCCCTGTGGTAACACCTGCAGGAGGTGCAGGAGGCCAGTGATGCTCCAGCTGGGTGTTTTCTGGGGACTTTCTTAGGGGGCCTGGATGGAAGACGAGAGTCTGAGACACACAGCAGGAGACAGCACGGCCTGCCACTGTGCAAGTGCTATTTAATGCAAGGGAAATAAACCGTTAACTCCCTGAAGTTTGGGGGTTTTTTGTTGTTTTAGTTGTAAAAATCCCCTTCCCTCTTTCTTTTCAACCCTATCAGCCAAGCAGCTCAATGATGACGCCAGAGAAGAAATTTTATTTTTGGTTCTTCTGCCCCCCTCAATGATACAAATTCAAAAGACAAGCTCAGGTGAGGGAACAGAAACTGCTGTTAGCTCCTGCTTGCTGGCTTGCTGAAAGGAACACAGACCTCCAAAATGCAAGTGCTCTCTCGATGCAGTTCATTACACCCTGGCACAGAGAATGAACTTTGGCAACAAGAGATGAACCTGCCGTAGAAGTGGCAAGAAGCAGGCTCTCACCCGAGCGGTTACTTTCAGCTCTGCAGAACCAGTCTTGGAGCAAAACACCCAGATCTGTAAAACAAAGGCCAAAATGTTACACAACGCTTAAAAAAAAATCCACTCAAAGAAGGGGGCTCTAGAAAGAGTTTGAGTGAAACAGCCGCTGTTTTCTCATGGCCCATAAACCTGCAGACCATACATCTTCCTTGCTCAATATAATTTATTATTTCTCTTAACCTTTCATGCTAAAAAAAAAATAACCTTACGATGCAGAAAACATTCAGAAACATGAAAAGAGTAGCAGTCCAGCAAGTGTTCCACCTCTAAAGATACAGCCTGTTACAGTTACGTCCATTAGTCCATGGATGCAGTGTTTTACATTGAATACATTCTTCTCAGCTAGAAATAATTTTTATCATCTCAGCAATTCAGGAACAACAGTATAGGCAGTAACAGAGGATTATTATCATGTTTATTCTATTTTTCTAAGCACTTTAAATCTTTATAAAACATCTATGGCTAGACCTATTTCTTTGCCCTATATAATAAAGGCAGTAAAAATAAAATATGCTCTGCACACCTGCAAACGTGGTTGGAAACTAATAGATTTATACATTTTTAAAGTTATTTGATTTGGTCTTGGACAATTTGACAATCCAACCTCACCGTTTCTCAACATATGTTATTCGTGCTGATTTACAGCCTTGTGTTTGTGTAAAGAGAGTACGCTATCCTAGAAAACACTGCTCAGAATCACACAGCGTGTCTCAGCTAAGCCTCTAACTCTTACAGAAGTTAGTCTGGCTGCAAAGACTCAAATGTGTCAGTATGTCAACTGAAGGTTTGCATGAATACATAAACAAAACCAGATACTTCAGAAACCAAAAGGAGGGCTTGCTACAAATTTCAACCCCTACTAGCAGATTCTTACTCAAGACATAAACAGATGAACTATTTGATATTAAAAAAGAAAAAAAAAAAGAAAAAAAAAATCTCAAGTCTCTTACCACTTCATTTCACAGTGTTCCACGCATCTTCAAAATGCCTTTCATCTACCTATGCGCTATTTTAACTAATAATCCCCTCACACGAGTCTGTATAGGTAAGCTGATGCTGCTAAATCAGGATCTTTTGAGATCAGTAGATCAGAAGGAAGAGCATTTTGGTCGTATTGCATTTACTAAGTACGATTGATATTTATGAATCGTAAATGCTGGCGTACCAAGGCACAAGCCAGCAGCTCCCTTTGCCCTGACTCGGAGAGGAAGGTCCCCAGGTGCCACCAGCGGGGGGGGCGGGCGGGCCCGGGCTCTCCCCGGGCTCTCCCCGGGCTCTCCCCGGGCTCTCCCCGGGCCTGCAGTGACACCTGCCGGCAGACACCCGCCCGGGGCCCCGGGGCCGGGCCTGCTCCGGCTGAGGTTCAGCTCCTGCGCCCCTCTGCAAGGCCGTTTACACACCAGGAGTACGTACCGGGGGTCAACTGCGGGCTGTAAAGTGAATATTTCCAGTGAATGTTCTGAGAAACACAGCAAGACTGTTTGAGAAGGACGATCCTAGTTTCTTGATTATTATAGCAGCTTTTCTTTTTTTCTTTTTTTTTTTTTTTAAATAAAAGATGGGTGGGTGCACAACAGATCTAACAAGGACAGTGCCTAAATTCTGTCCTGTCCCAGCAAGCCACAAACACTTGCAGAATTATCCCATTCTAGAAAAGTAAGATGGAAAAAAAAAAATAATTGTACCTTCCACATTCAACCTATATAATATTGTTTGTATAAAGTGAGGCATCTTTTTTTTTTTTTTTTTCAATCAAAAAAAATGAATAATCATTGGGCTGACTGGTCTTGATTGTCTGACTGAAAGCTTGATGCTGAAGAGCATGCACAGAGGCTGCCTGCTACGGTCCCTGCAGCAGCTGTCTGCTGCAATAGCYCAAAGGAAATACATCACGTCAAAGACCTGGTGGGCAGGTGTCTGGAAAAAAACACCCCAAAACCCACAATTCCAAAAAGGGTCAAACTGGGGAAACAATCCTCTGGCAGCGGCAGCTGGCGATCACATTCGATGTGCCACTCCTTCCTCAGCACGCCACAGTACTCTTCCGACAGCCCTGATAAAACAATTTTTAGTCAGTACTGGCTAGTTCTTCAATGGCTCAATACATCTCGGGGTGTTTTTTTGGCATCCCACCAACTTGAATAGAAGTCGTGAACAGAAATAAGAGCAGCTCATCAGCACCCATGCAGAAAATGAATGCTCTGGGGAAAAGGGACTAGAGAGCCACCTTTCTTGAGAGGCCTCTACCATGCTAAGCCTTCCCTATTTCACTTTTAACTCTGTGGAATTAATAACATTTCCTTTCCATTTCTCAGAGATTGAGGTTCTCCTCCTCAAGAAATTTATAAATGGAAATATTCTTTGAATCTGTCTGGCTTGAAGCACATCAGTCGATGTCATAGCACAATTATTCATCTAGCGGCAAGCTTCCAGAACGTGCCGCCTGTCATCTTCCACTGTTACCAAAAATGGGAGCATTCATAAAGTACATTTGGCCATCTTCAAACATTTTCAGTCCTATCCTGCCAGCTAGCATACTGGGGGAACAAATGGCAATTATGTCCAGAAGACAAGAAGATGCAGGGGCTGCACAACTGACACTATTAAAGATTAGGGACATGAGGTCACGAATTGAGCCCTGCACTCAATACACAATGCAAGAGCTCCCTCTCCCCACTTCCTTTAACACCTAAAATGGGATGTGTGACCACATCCACTGTTCTGGTGAGATACAAGTTCCCGCCTTGCTCTTCACCCTCCTTCACTACTTTTTGATGATAGGGCCGTCACACAGAAATAAACTTGGCCAAGATTTGGCCAAGCTTTGACTCAGCTATCTGAATAAAGTTACAGTCCTGAGCCAAACACACCTGCACCTCCCTAGGGCAGCCAGGTTCTGGGGTGAGCTCCCACAGGACACCATCAGGCTGGGTCCAGCACAAGCTTCTCGGAGCTGTACCCAGCCTAAGCTTTGCTACCTCCCCTGCCGCAGCTCCAGCTCAGCACATCTCTCTACCCACAGCGAACTATTCCCACATGGTGCAATGCAATTTTCTTCCCCTCCTCCCAGCCCAGCAAGATCACCTGAACCTCTCTTCTCCTTCACACAAAGAACTTCTGCTGTACACTTCCACCAACAGAAAGGAAGCTGGAGGGTAAGTATCGGTTAGCTTTGTAACATCTTTAGGCTTTAAACTAGGTTCGAAGGGGGAAGGGGATAAAACCAGGCTCACTAGAGATGAGCCTAGGGGTGGCATGCCAATGTTGGGGGCGAAATCGATAGCCCAGCTCAAGTGCATCTACACCAATGCACGCAGCATGGGCGGCAAACAGGAGGAGCTGGAAGCCATTGTGCAGCAGGACAGCTACGACTTAGTCGCCATCACAGAAACATGGTGGGACGACTCTCACGATTGGAGTGCTGCAATGGATGGCTATAAGCTCTTCAGAAGGGACAGGCGAGGAAGGAGAGGCAGTGGGGTGGCTCTGTATGTCAGGGAGTGTTTTGACTGTCTAGAGCTTAACAATTGTGATGATGATAAGGTCGAGTGTTTATGGGCAAGGATGAGGGGGAAGGCCAACAAGGCAGATATCCTGCTGGGAGTCTGTTATAGACCACCCAACCAGGATGAAGAGGCGGATGAAACATTCTACAAGCAGCTGGCAGAAGTCTCGCGATGGCTAGCCCTTGTTCTCGTGGGGGACTTCACCTTCCCGGACGTCTGCTGGAAATACAACACGGCAGAGAGGAAACAGTC
>JAYKAV010000567.1:1263699-1325802 GCA_035582835.1 Phoebastria nigripes
ACAAGAGGAAATGGCCTCAAGTTGCGCCAGGGGAGGTTTAGATTGGACATTAGGAAAAATTTCTTTACTGGAAGAGTGGTTAAACGTTGGAACAGGCTGCCCAGGGAAGTGGTTGAGTCACCATCCCTGCAAGTATTTAAAAGACGTGTGGATGAGGCGCTTAGGGACATGGTTTAGTGGGCATGGTGGTGTTGGGTTGATGGTTGGACTCGATGATCTTAGAGGTCTTTTCCAACCTTAATGATTCTATGATCTTCCTTACTAGGAGACCGAAGAAAGGCAAAATAAAAGCTTTGTGTAGACCATGCTGTGTTTAGTGAAAAATACATACTTAAATGCTTTTTAAAAAGCAATCAGATAGCCCAAGTCAAAGCACTATGATAGAAAGCAGGATGTTTCCATTTCATACCTGAAAGTATGCTAAAATAGTTCTGAAGAACACAACAAACATGCACCTCCTTCTCCAAAAAGCATAAAGGGCAGAAGTTGGACGTAACAATAATGTTGAAGTAGGGATAAAAGATGGGCCTAAAGTGGATGAAGTATTTTTTGCACAAAAAGCACACTAACTACAAGTCAGAGTGAACTTTCTTCATCTCTGCTAACTCCTAGGAGCTCACATATCACAGTATTAAAAATTTGGACTGTACCTAACAAAGTATGCCAGATGTTGAGTAAAGCAGCTGCTTCCTTTAGTACATTGATCTTGAAGTACAGCAGCTATTATAAATTTATTCACATGTAAGACTCATGGACATTGGGGCAGGGGGCAGAATTGATTTGACCTCTATTCCTCTTCCTTCCCTCACTTCCACTTCATTTAGTTTATTGAGTCTTTCAGTTTATTCAGTAGAATACGGGGAGGGGACCCAATAGAAAAGCAGTATTTATCCATTGTATAAGTCTAGATAAATATAAAATTGACAGCTGACAATTTTTCAAGTTAAATCAATATACTGCACACCACAGTACACTCATTGCTTATTGCCAAAATACAGATGGAAAATACAAAGCAACATCAGTTTTTCCACTGTTTGTTCTCAACTTCTGCAGGAACAACACGTGACTTAAGGTGTACACATACCTTGTGCTCAGTCCTGCACTTCTCAATTCAATGTACAAGCCAGTTATGTGAATTGTTTACATACCTAATGGCTGCAAACTCAGCCCTTAAAAAGCCTCCGCTTTAGAGGCTTTTGTCATACCTTTAGAGCAGTGGCTCTGAATGTATGACAAAGATGTCTTTTTCAAAGAGGTGTTAAGTTTTAATCTCAAGAATATATCACAATTAGAAGACATCAAGATTTAAATAATTTCACTGATTTAAATCATAACTACAACTTTTCTATCAGAATTCAGTGAGTTACAAAAGTTAATTTATTTTTCTTTCCCCTTCAGCATTACTTGGATAACAGTAATTCAGGGAAATTTTTTTTGCTGTCCATGTGCAAGAAGCAAGCCGATAATTAGTTGTTTTACATACGTTACTATGCTTTGCAGCTTTCAAGAAATAACTAACTTGAACAAGGATTTCAAAATTAAAAACTCAAAAATACAAAGCTAGGGAGAAAACAGGGCATAAAACAAGAAACAAAATACTGTCAGATGAATTGGTTTATTTTTGTTCCCTTGTAGCTCCCGGAAGTTTTCAGTAACAGATCAAACTAGTTGTTTCAAAGGCAAAGACAACATGATAAATACAACACTGAGTACATGACAGACCTCATTAAGATGTGTCTGAAACACATTTCAGAATATAGTGAATACACATTCTCATTGTGTAATTACCTTTCACAATAAAAGTTAACAAATTAAGTAGAACAAAACAGGAGAACTGGAAGTTTTGCATGCCAGAAGTTTTGTGTGTCATTTCCTCCAGAATATCTGAATGAAAAGTAGTTTTTATAATCTTATCCCTTTTATATAAGAAGGCCTTCTAAGAGAAGCCAAGTGATCTGTGTATGATCAGCATTTTATTTAAATCAACCTTCACTCTCCTGTTCTGAGAACCATCTGTAGGGCATACTTCCACTTTAAGCTAAAGGTGAAGGTTTTATTACTTAATTATTTTTTAAGGTATGTCAGCACTCCCAGCATCTGATATATTCTGTATTCCTTCAATTTAAAGCATAATGAGTAATTCTAAGCAGAAGAAGAACCTCCCACATACTCCTCCCAGGAGTGGAGAAGTTGCACCAGAAGTTTACTTCCATCTACTGCACTCCCTGGACAAATTCAAATCCTGATGTTCTCCACAGCAGCTGCCAGCGAGGATTAACATTACCGGAACAGTAATATGAACAGACATGGAAGTTAGTGTGCACGTGGTTATCTCATACCAGCTATTGTAACTGAAGAGGGAATTCCATGTAGGTTTTGAATTTGTGACCTACTAACAAACAACTTTTATACTCCCTTATTATCAAGTCTCTTTGCCATGATCCTCTCAAGGGGTTGAACGGGGAAGAGCTCTTTATTTTCAGTGTAACAGATGACTGGCTTCTAAAGAAGAGATATTCAAGTCGGAAAAAACCCCAAAGCATTAGAAAACTTTAAATAACATCCTCTTATAGCATAAACCATAGCAGGCATTAAATTCCAACTGCAAAAGAATTATATTGCTTCCCAAGTCCCAAGATTTGTACAAGTTACTTCTAAGCAGCATTACAAATACCAGTCAGGACACTGCCAGCTTACTTTTCCAGAAATTTCAATTCATCATTATCTCATTATTTCAGGGAGCAGAAGGTCAGCTCATGTCTTACTACAGAGCCTCACCTATCTTCTTAAAAGAAGTAAATCTATAGTTTTTGCATTCCTATTCAGTGTAAGCCCTTCAAAAAAACAGAAGGTTTTTTTTTCTGGTTTTTTACTTTTTTTTTTTTTTTTTTTTTTTTTTTTTCAAATGAGCAATAAAAGCCATCCTTACACAACTCTTATCCTATAAGCTAGTACCTATTTGGTATTTTAGTTCAGATGTAAACTTCTAAAACATGGATTTCAAGTTGTTGTAGATTTAATAACACAGATTTCATCATCATCCTGTTTCAAAATCACATTGGAAACCCTCAATAAGCAGCACAGGTTTGTCTGCCAAAAATCACTTGTTTACAGCATAGTCTCTTGGCACACTCTGACTGGAATATTATAATGTCTGTCATCTTCAGTTATGAGAGTCACCACAGGCCAGTCCTCCTCTGGGTCATTGGGATAATGTGTGATGAATTCATCAGTACTATATTTATACAATCGATACACTTGGATGGTATACTGCAGAGCATAAGCAAGGAGAAACATTTCCACCTACATTGGAAAAAAGCAGAAATATGATGTGTAAAATTAAACATACCTTTTACAAGATATTTCTCATAAAAATACGGAACTAATACCTATCAGATGTAATTTTTCAAAGAAAAAAATATGAAGTAAATGAGAATGCATATACATGAGCATCTCTAGTTCAGCATCTCAATCATTCAAGTCATTCTTAACTTGCTGCACAAATACCTCTAAGATACCATGCCTTTAACATGGAGCTCTTCAGACCCAACAATGGCATAGTAGGATACTAGTCCTAAAGAAAAGCTACTTTATACAGAGAAWCCCACTACTCTCCTGCCACGAACAGGCAGGAAAAACATTCTCTTGTATCAGTATTCATCCCATTAAGTCACTAAACCGGACAAGAATGGGTTTCAGGCACTGATCCTTTCTCTCTTAGAGGATACTCTGAACTCTCCAGCCAAATAAAAAGCAGATGGAAAGCCCTTACAAAGCCTGTTGACATCAGAAGGAATTCAGAGAAAGAAGCTGGAAAGTCTTCTATCTTGTCTACTACAGTGGCAAGCATATCATGTTCTAAATAACAATTTACAAAGAATATCACTGAAATAAATCTAGTCAGCGCAAAAATACACAACATTACTTATTGACTAAACTAGGCAGCAAAAAAGTCACCAAGTAATCAGCTAATTTAACAGCACCAGCAACCTGTCTCACCTATACTAGAGTCATCAGATTTTGAAGCTAGTAAACACAAACAAAACATAAATACTTCCATGTTTCTAGTGTCTATAATCAAGTAGTGAATCTAACTGCAGTACCACACTTGTAACATATTCAATGGGATTTTTTTAAATGGATGTTCTAAAATCTTTCCGACTATTCAGCTCATTAACCACTACATTTTGTTTTGGGGTTTTTTTGTGATATGCGTATCATTTCTGCAACATATAAGGCAGTAACTGTCATTAGTTTATCAGAATTCAACCAGTATATGTACTACACATGATCTTCTCTTCATAATTTGAGTATTAGCTTTTTAAAAAATATGATGATAAAAGCTAGCAATTAAGAGACTAATAGAAATGTTTCTATTAATAGAATACCATACTTCCAAAGAATGATGCTACCTAAGTGTCAGCTGCCACACAAAAATCAATGTTTAAAAGGAAAGCCTTTACAGTCTCTTACTACAGGCATGCAGTTCTACTATATTTTTCCCAATGAAAGACCAGACAAAAGCTGGATGATTTCTTAAACCACTTGAAACAAAAACCTCCAAAACAGGAAAATAATACTGTAAAAACACTCTCTCCTTACTTGTTCAAGGCCTCCACTGTGACCAATATGATTCAAGTGATTATGCATTAACTGACAAGGGTTGCTAGATGTATCCCGTGCAAACAGTAACCATGAGAAGACAGGAACTCTCCTTCCATTTTTATCATCATTGTATAATTCAATGGCGGTGTTAAGCATCAAAAATTTCAGTGCTTCATAGAGACTATACTCCTCCTCTTCATTTTTAAACAATTTATCACAAGCTTCTTGCTTCTCAGTAGGACCCTTGATTTCACTTATATTCTTCCACTATAAAAAAACAAAACAAAACATATACAACATGTATCAATAGCCATCACCGTGCAAGACCTGCAAAAAGCCACTTGTGAATTGTCAGATGCACAGCATAGGCACTCAGAATTTAATTTATGAAGGGCTTTGTGCCTTTTCAAAACCACTTGAGAATATTTCCACAGCTGTACTCCTATCAAGGTCTAGTTGAGTTAGTCTGATTTTGCTTAAATTAATCCTTAAGCAAAGCWAAAGAAGAGGATGTTGGAAATTGCTGCAAGGTGGCAAAACAAATATTGTCATGGGACAGTAAGCAATAAGATAACTTGTTTGTTTCCTGTGTCATAAATCCTACATCCTTCATATTCTTTACATTTCAGTTACTCAGAAAGCGTATTTCATTCCCAGCCTTAGAAACTGCTTGAATGCAGCCTTTAGAATATTCTTAAAAGCCTTCAAAAAAAATAGAATATGCATACACAGTAAGACAGGAACAACTGAAGAGTTTTTAAATAGGTTCCAGAGTTTCAAGGGTGGGGAAAGATGGGGCTAGGTAATATACTATGAACACCAAAACGGCACAACCATTTTCCTGTTACGTTAACCTAGAATAAAAACGTATGAACATGGAACAAAAACTACGCCTTTGAAATTACTTCAGCATTATTCTGTATTTTTTTTCTTTCCATGACCTGTTCAAGGTCAGCAACAGCATTTATCCATAGTATACATCATTCCTTCAAATAAACACAAGAAATAACAGAGGCAAAATGTTATTCTGTTACATTAATTTCTTCATTGAAACCTGTCTAACTAACAGTTTTCTGCAGAGCTTACAAATTAATTCCAGCATCAGGCTAATGCAAGCAGTGGAAGACCAGAAAACTCCCACAGATCTGAACAGGCATTCCTTTCTTGATTTTTTTTTTTTTTTTGCAGTATACATACAGAAAAATCATTTTTTTTCACTAGTGAAAGCATCCTTATGCTACATTCACCACATGCAAAAATCTTTGTCATTTTTCTTATTTGCAAGTGACCAAGAATAAACAAATACTTTTCCAACCTTTTTCCTTAGAAGTATTAAATATTCTTTAATTTCATCACTTATTTCTCCCATCTTCCTGCCCAGTTTCTGTTTTAGCTGCCACTGCTTGATCCAGTCATATTTGCTCAGCAAGTTTTCAGGAAGCTGGATGTTGAGAGAAGAGAAGGCAGCTTAAGTCAAAAAATCTTGAAAGGAAAAGCCACCAACTTGCACATTATTATTTTATTGATTTTTTTTTTTTTTTTTTTTAAAAGATTTTGCACCTTAAAATGATCCCTCGTATGTTCTTCTGAACAGATGTCGTACTAAGATGACCATAACTGAACACAACTGGCTCTTTATAATACGTGCTGGATAACGGTCAGAATACTGGTCTATTACTAGTTCCAGATCTAACCAATACATAAGCACTGGAAAAATTAATCACTAAGTTACTCATGGGGTTTTTTTGTTTGTTTGTTGTTTTGTTTTGGTTTTTTTTTTTTTCTTTTTTTTAAATTAGAAAAAACCCTCCAGTACCAGATGACAGTGACTGTGTTTGAAAGTGTCGCTGAACCAACAGAAGAGAAGGTTAAAGATGTGATGACATCCACCAGATAAGCCAGAAGTCTTGGTGGAGTGCAAATTACTTAGTCCAGAACACACAAACCGTGTTTTCTTTTCAGGGTACATAATTAAAACACTATGGGACTGGTTTTCTGATAAAGAAGAAAACAACCTGGGGATTAGTTGATGCATCAGATCATACTTTAGCCTCAGAACTGCCTCTTTTAACTGCTCACATGTTACACCTGTCAAGCAGTTAAGAGCTTTTACACTTCTCTTGAAGGACATCCTGGCAGTTGCACACCCAGGTTTTTTACCCTCATTTATTAACCCATTTTATCACTAGAACTGGAAGAGCACCTTGTGTCTCACAATGAATTAAATATTTGGCTAGAGCAGCACATATGCCATCAGCCATTACCAGCTAGTTTTCATTTTATCAGGACTTCAAATTAGTAATATGTTCTCTTTAATGGCAACCAAGTATTTGTCAGATATACACAGACCTTCCCCCAACCCAGCCTAGCATCCTATGGTAATTGGACATATAAGAGTAAATAATCAAAGATTATATGCCAGTAACTTCTACAACTAGAAATGTGCATGTAAACACTGTTTTAAATTAACAAAAAAAAACCCAACCCACACCAAAAAAACCACCTTTGTTAAAATTGTACTGCTAGCTGTCACAACACATGTTTCTCTTACATGCCTTCTCCTTTGATGCATTAACAGTTTATCATTTCAATCAGTTCGTTTCATAGTTGTAAACCTTTTTCAAAAAAATGTTAATTACCATATGACACATTTTCCTCTATAAATCAGTAGGAAGAAAAATAGGTGAACATCATTAAAAACTGCAAAGTACACCATTTTAAAAAGTTTGCACGTTCTTTAAAGGAGCACTGGGAAACTATCTTTGATAGTTTGATAATGTGGAGATGGTTGTCAGCTGGGAGAATGTTTTTTTATAAAAAGGAAATGTTTTCACAATGTACTGCTGCAGTAAGAGACATTTCATAGAAATATTTTTATCAGTAATTACAAAAACATATCAGCAGAAGTTTACTTAATGATAGTGACCACAATGACAAATTTTAAGATGTCCTCTAAAGTTATACAGAAAGATAGTAAGAGCAGTGTGATTCCACCTGGACTGCTAGCCTACACAGAGTCTGCATCAGACATTCATCATTTACATTTCCAGCAGCAACCTGGACAACTGGAACGTTACTCCCCTGAAGTGGGCCACTTTTGTATAGGCAGCTTCTTACATGTTTCTTCCATGTTCACTGATATCACCAAATGGACTTCGTTGACACAAGACAACTTCTGGAATATTCTTCTTCTACTCTTAGTAAGACACCTTGCTTTGCTTACCCATCAATGTTCCATAAGAACCGTTCTTCATGTCAGGTTGGATTTGCTCTTACACTTATTTTAAGTAACATTTAAGACATGGGTAATACACACGTTCTGAAAAGCCTACAGCATTCAGTTCATTAATCCACTTTCCAGATAAAACATATATGGCACACAAGAATACATTCGATAATTTTGAAAAGCTGGGTTTTTCTCAAATATGCTTAGAGTAAGTTGTCTGTATTTTTTGTTACCAGCTGTCTTGTGGGAAACCTCTTAGTGCTGTATTACATGCAGTAAGAAGAAACCAAGAGGGCAAGATGAAGACAGACAAGTTACATTACAGTCAGCACTATAGTAACACTTATACATTATAAGCTGGAAACTAAGGGGACCTGGACTCAATTCCAAGTCGAAAGAATCAGCGTAAACAAACAACAAAACTGAACACTACCACTTCTCAATTCAAGGGGTATAGAGACGTGAGCGTATATAGCATAACAGAGAAATGAGATCATAAAATTATCAAATAGGTTAGAACCAACATTACTCTACTGAGTAGAGTACAGAAGATCAGAGTTTGACACATACCATAGTAAAATCCTCACTCTGCAGCCAGCTTGGTAACTGGGTAGCTTGGCTTAGTGCCTGGAAAAGAGTTGCCCTGAGAGCACAATAGTTATCACCTCGTACTCTCCTTATAGACGCAAACTTCTGAGCAACTGCTTCATATCCCTAGAAAAACACAAAATCCAAACAACATGAAAGCATTAATAAAACATTTTAAGGTCATGCACTGGTATCATAAAAGATATTAGAATATTAGCATCCAAATGTTAATGCTATTTAAAAAAAAGGGGTTGACCCACTACCCATTTTGGAAGTTCAAGTGCTTTTACGTCACAAATTATGCTTTGACAAAAACTTCCTTAGTTCTGCTGAATAACAAACAAGAAACCAAAAAAATCTAAGTAGATAATTGGTTGTGGCATTTATTTGATGACAGAGCATAAATATCATTGAAAGGTGGTTTCAAAAAAAATCCAAACATACACACACAAGACTGTAAATCTAAAAATATATCATGCTTACAAGAAGTTTCAGCCATAGTTTATGCTATTTACCCAATACGTGTCACATGTAGTTTGTTTCTGCCTCAGGGAAAATTTGTGTTTACACTGAAATACCTTGATACATGCCTCAGCACATTTGTCCCCTCCCTGCTGTTCCCATACGTACACTTTTAGCAGAAGCAGCAATGTTGAAATGTAACTTCTGAAGCTCAGCATGTCTCTTCAGCTAACCTAGCAAGAGCCAATGCCCTGTGCATCTGTATTTCTCTTACTAATCTCTCAAAGGTGACACATGGATCTTCTGATTTATGGAAAGTATTTTTTAGGTTTACTCATACGTACCACTAAGTTTTCAAATTGTGTTGAAAAAACAAAACAACAAAAAAAACCCCAACCAACCTTACGTTTTATTTTCTACCATTCTAGCTCAAGATCAATATAAGAAAATCAGTCCAAAACCTACAAAAAATAAGAATTGAGGAAAAATTTAAGAAAAACTGAGCCTATTCATTAAAGCTCCTCATCTTAAAAAACATGCAATTCACCAACTTCAGTTATTTGCCTTCTGCCAAAAGGTTTGGTTATCTGCTCTGCCATTTCAACAGCCCACAAAATTACCATTTTACGGTAATAAACCAAATTTAAAACTTCAATTGAAAACGGTAACGAAGAACAGCATTAATCAAAACCCTACACTACCAACAAGTAGCCTTACTAAAAAACACATTTTGAATGAGTACGAACAAAACCATCTTCCAGTCATCAGCCACTTCTAAGACCAGACACTGGAAAACATTGCTATTGCATTTCCTGTTTTAAAGATTGTTCCCATAGGAAATCACCTACTAAACATAGAAATGAAAACAAAAAGCCCAACAAAATTCAACAAAAAGAGAACTGATACCTTTCTCATCCTTTTTGCTACTGGTGTATTTCCTCTCCATTCTTTTCTGCAATACTCCATGATGTCCATTTCAGGTGCAACACTTAGTTTATATTCTGTCAAAATAGAATATGTAACATTACACAGAGAACTGTGAAACAGAACAACATAGAAAAAGCATTGAATTTCTAAATACACTCTATCACTTTAACATTGGTGCCAAAGGAGACCGGCAGCACAACCTATAGCTACTAAGTAATTATTAGTATCGGAGGGAAAAAAACCAGCTTGCTCTGAAAATGACAAGTGAACAAAAATAATGATGCAGTCCAACAAAACAGAGAACACTCTGCTCCTCTCTTCTGCAAAATATTAATTGGCAAAGAGTAGAAATTAGTAAAGTACTCTTCATTTTCTTAGCAATCAGAAAAATATTTGACAAAAGTTTCTCTTCTTCTTTCAGCAGCCAGACTATAAGGGAGAAAGATAATCAATCTTCCTGAATAAGCCAGAAACAACAGTAGAAAGAAGAAATACAGTTTTCACTTGGAATCCCAACAGCCTTCATTCCAAAACAGATAGCACTAAGGTTATCAAGGGATCCCAGCCAGAGATGCTGCTATAACAACTATAAATCAGTACTTTTCAAGCATAACACTCGGAACATAGGCTATATGACTGCTTTCCAAAGGACTCACATTCTCTTGTAAAGTTACTATAGAAACACAGGGAAAAAAATATACTAAGACAACTAGTTTTACATGAAATTGATCTTTTTGTGTATTAAACTGAACAATGTACTCAGTCATGATAAGTAACCTCTATTGCACACAGAGACACCTGTGCACAAAAATCCTTGGAAACGAGGGCGTCAAATCATCACAAATTAGTGCTACAATGAATTGTAATACTGTATTTGAAACACCACACAAAGTTTGAATGTACCTGAAAAGCTTGTCTCACAAAGTAATATTTTCTCTCTCTCTATTTCTTCTGCGTCACGATACATGTCCTCCTCACTGCAATACAAATCAACACATACTTCATGTAACAGCACAAATCTCACAGTCATTTACCTTTTGCCCTGTTTACAACTACAGGCAAGTACTTAAGTCTTTCTCCAATTATTTTTTCAACTCGATTTGCTTTCCATSTTACACATTTTCATAAAACCAAGATAAGTTCTCAAAAAAAAAAAAAAAGTTAAAAAAACCTCTCAATTGTTCCCCTCCCTTATTTATGACACCTATGTTGGTAATGAATCACTGCCTGAATTTCTCTTCTGCTGGTTGTATGGAGACTAGAGAGTACTGAATTTCGGCTGAATATGAGCCGGCAGTGTGCCCAGGTGGCCAAGAAGGCCAATGGCATCCTGGCCTGTATCAGAACTAGTGTGGCCAGCAGGAGCAGGGAAGTGATTGTCCCCCTGTACTTGGCACTGGTGAGGCCCCACCTTGAATACTGTGTTCAGTTTTGGGCCCCTCAATACAAGAAGGACATTGAGGTGCTGGAGCGTGTCCAGAGGAGGGCAACAAAGCTGCTGAAGGGCCTGGAGAGCAAGTCTTACGAGGAGCGGCTGAGGGAACTGGGACTGTTCAGTCTGGAGAAGAGGAGGCTCAGGGGAGACCTTATTGCCCTCTACAACTCCCTGAAAGGAGGTTGCAGCGAGGTGGGTGTTGGTCTCTTCTGCCAAGCAACTAGCGATAGGACAAGAGGAAATGGCCTCAAGTTGTGCCAGGGGAGGTTTAGATTGGACATTAGGAAAAATTTCTTTACTGAAAGAGTGGTTAAACATTGGAACAGGCTGCCCAGGGAAGTGGTTGAGTCACCATCCCTGCAAGTATTTAAAAGACGTGTGGATGAGGCACTTAGGGACATGGTTTAGTGGGGCTTGGTGGTGTTGGGTTGTCGGTTGGACTTGATGATCTTGGAGGTCTTTTCCAACCTTAGTGATTCTATGATTCTACTGAAGTCCCTTTGTATTTGTAAATTTTACGGGATAAATTTCCAAAAGATACAAGCCAAAATGCCTATTTGCTGAGTATATGAATACTACAACCTATGCATGCAACTAAGAATGTATTACTCACCAGAGCTTTGTATCTACACTCCACTGGGACTGAGCAACCTGCCTAGTGATGAGCACAATACGTGACAGAATATCATGATGAAAAGTAGCCAGCTATCTGCAGCTGGTTTGAATGTTACAAACTCAAAGAAAACAAAATTCTAGACGTGATCCAAACTGCAGCCTAGAGGCTAAGTGAAATCCAGACAAACATTTCTTCCTTGAGTAATACCGGCTTTTTGGTTAAGGTACGCTGTCTTAAGAGTCAAATGTCTCCATCTGAGCCTATATACAGACATTCTGAAGTCAAGTTATGACCATGAGGGAGGAAATGATGGCCTAAAAGGATATTGTTTCTATGCATAGCCTAGCATTATCAAGAAGAGATATCGAAGGTAGGGTGTGAACATTACTGTTGAGAATGGAGGTCCACACAGTGTTCAAAAACCAGACAATAAATTGCACATTCCTTTAAATGTGATTCTGAGTGGCATTTGTCATGTAATTACATCTAGCAAATAAACTTTAAAAAAATCACAGTTTCACAGCTAAAATACTTCAAAAAACCATACACCACCAAATGTATTAGTAAATCGTTTAGGCTTACCACTAAAAGAAGGTTACATTGAAAGTTTGCATTTTGAAGAAAGTACATATGCAGAAAAAACCTGTAAGGTTATTATTCATTGCCCACTACTATTAGTAGCTTCTAATCTACTACTCAAAAAAGGCCAAACCCAAACCACAATGTGCTTGCGAAAGACCAGGAAGAAATTAAGGCAATGACCCTACACCATCTTACACTACTAAGAGAGGACAAGCAGTTAGGAAGACTGCAAGAAAGGGTTTAATGTAGCCAGCTGGTAATTAGATTACTCTCATTAAACTTGAAAGAATACACTGGTAAATTATGGCTCTGTATTTCTTTTTCTTTATATCCAAACCAGCTTACTTAAAAAAGGTAACATTTCTAACCTATTTGCATATGTTTCCCTTGAGAACAAAAAAATGTTTAGTATAAAGACAAATACAGGTTAATACCAGGAAACTGTCATCTACTGTGCAGTCATATGAAACTACAGTTTAGTTTTTACTCAAGTTTCAAACCTTTAACTTTCAAACTAGGTTTCCTGGGTGCTCAAGTAGCTGCTTGAAATCTGATTCGTAACAATACTACATAATTATTAATTAAAAGAGAAACAATAGATGCAGTAGATATTAAACACAGTACTCCATAAAAAGAGTACTACCTGCTGAGAAGAAAAATCATAGAAATACTTATCCCAAGTCCTTATCCTTGTTACAGTGTGGCACTGGACAAACCCTAATTTCCATGCATAATCTTATTTCTCAGTAGAGATTAAGGTCCATTAAGGTTTGTGAAGAATTTCAAGAATACTTAATAACCTTGAAAATACTATGAAAAAAACCAAACAACTCGGTATCTGACAGCAGCGATCTCTAGCCTAGCTTGTCTACAAGCTAACTGTCTTAATATATAAAGCAACAACCTCCCCCTCTGAGCATGAACAAACCTGCTTCTACAAGGGATCCCATGCGAGGTGGCAGGGCGGGGGGGAGTGTTACTTTGGGATACATCCTTAAATACATTTAGGTTATAATGCACGAGGAGAAAAAGTGCTCAACTTAGTGAACTAGCGAGGTCACTCAAAAAAGAAGTTTGGTGTAGAGTAAGCAGCATCGTGTTCCTTCTGCAGATATTACCCCATTTTCTTTCTGGGAGTTGACAAAACAAAACCCATAGATTCAGAACCTGAGAGATTAACATCCAGCGTAAACAAAGCACTGGAATTTAACTGAGTTGTTTTGAAATCAAGGTAGCTAAGAGGCGCAATCCATCTGCACAGGCACTCATTTCAGAGTTGAAAGTGCATCTTAACATTGTTCTAGCGTAGCAACTGTTAAGTAAATCTGTGGAAACAAGAATGTGGAAACTAAAGCCTTATTTAATTTTTTTAATGTCAGATTAAACTCATTGCTATTAATAGTTCATGTAAAGGCATATTAGATTAAACAGAATTAGTAGGCCAAGTAGCAGCTAATTTAAAAATTCAGAAGGATAGAGATCCTTATGTACCACACTTTTGCCAACATACAAAATACACTTAAATACATATTTATATGAATCTGTACATTAATGTTAGATGTGTTTTAATATTAAAAAAAAAATCACATTAACATATTAGATTGTCCTTAAATTACAGAGTAATTTAAGCATGAAATAAGATTTTAAAAGCATCCTTGAAAACATGTACTTATTTTTAGTGACTTTTTCACTAACTCAGCACTTATTGTAGATTTTGGATGTTGTCTAAAATAGTCCACTGGCTACCTATAGAAGGAGGATTAACTAGAAATCAATTTCTTCTCGTACTTTATTAATGTATTCTTCAATGACATAAAGCCACTTTTAATGTGCATTCATTTTGTTTTCGGAAGTTTGGAATATCTTTTTTTAAAACCTTCATATTTATTTCTTCTTCCAGATACCAAATATTCTTGTAAAGACTTCTACTGTCAAATCTGAATTACACAACTAAATTTTTACTTCAACCTACAGCAGGAGGTTTACAAAAAACCAAACAAAAAAAAAGCTGAAGTGTTAGGATTAAAAAAAACCTTCTATGATTGTCAGCACTGCACCTAACAAAGCATTCACAAGGTTAAAACCAAGCTACCAGAGTATCTGCCTTCAATTCTTAGTTTCCCATGCTCTGCGTGCTACCCCTAAGAGCTTAATGTTGCATCAGTTATTCCCTTAGATGGGGAAAGACGACCACTAATACACTACAAAAATAAGCAATATCTAAAGGGTGAAAGTGGCCTTCAAAGTTTAAGATTTGACATTTAGACATATTTCAYTAAGACACTAACATATATGAAATTTTGCCAAGAAATTCACTTTCACGAACTGGAAGTACCCTTCCCTTTCTATAGAAAAGCTGTTAATACATAAAAAAAAAATCCTCACCTGTCCTCAGATGACTCCACTGCTGAACAGTTACTAGACACAGGTAGATGTAGTTCATGGTTTCTAGACGCATCCTGATCTGTCACAAGTGATTTAACCATGTCTGTCTTCTTAGGTCTCCCAGTACTTCTGTATACATAGTCTTTTCTTATTTCCAATGTAGATTGCTCTTTCTGGTCAGTAGCTGCGTTCGCTGAACCAAGTTCATTAGAAGGAACACCAACTTCCTTTTCATGCTTCATCAACTGTATAGCAATGCTCTCTTTTTTCTGTGTCTGTTCTGCACCCACGGAAAGGCTGGTGGGTTCTGTCATCCACCCTTGAAAATTATCCTGGCTTTGAAGAATGGAGAAATATATGAAGAGCATCTCTCACGGAAGAACAAAAGCACGTTTTAAGAAAATTACAGTATTTTGATAGTTATGTTATATTCTGAGGATTCAGACAAATTATTCAAAAGCAGGAACCAAATCCAGAACAGTTTCGTAACACAGCACCCAAGCTATTTTCAAACTCATCTCCTTGGAAAGCCAATTTCATTTCTTACCGAGGCTAATCTGTGCCAGTTCCTCAAACAAAGCCCATGGCAGAATTAGTGCCCTGACTGAACACTTGCGCTTCTCAAGGGGCATTATCACCTAAAAACCTGAGGATTAACAGAAATCCCAATGAAACAAGTTTCAGACCTGCAAGAGGAGGATTTTTACAAACTCACCTGGTGCTCTGTGAAACTTCCCATTGCACCAGGATTATTGCTTGATGCAAGAATTTCTGATCTTTGTTTCTTCCAATATGATTTCCAAGTTATTAAGACAGGACTTTCTACAATCCATTCTAGCAAGTTCTCCAAAGGCTTAGGATGTGCCCGTACAGTTAGTTTTCAGGGATATTTATCTTAAATTGACACATAACCCTCCCAAAAAATTATGGGTTACTTTGCAGTTGCCACGTTCATGATCTAGACAATTCTCACCACTGCTACCCAGGCTGGTCACCTCAGAACTGATAGTCTTAATAACCACTATATACACCTTAAAACCATACAACACGTTTCTACCTTCAGGTTAAAGCCTCCCACCTGCCACAAGCGTTTCTTTCCCCGATGTCACTGTCCTTTCGCACTCGAGCCCTGCTATGTACCAAGCTGTCCCGCGGGACGAAGCTCAGGACGAGAGTTGCACACCTCGTCCCGATTGCTCCCAGCCCCGCTCCCCAGGGAAGGACGAGCCAGGCTCCGTGCAGCACACGATCAACCGTACCCATACTGCCACACCACGCAGGGCAGCCAAAGCCTCACCTTTCCGGCATCCCCAGTCCTGCGGGACCACGGGTCCGACACCGATCGGCGCCGCCTGCCGCAGCGGCCGCGCCCCGCCGAGCGCCGGAGGCCGCACCCGCTCCGGCTGCCCGCTCGCCGGGGCCGTGGGGGGCACGCAGCGCGCCGCCTCCCGCCGCGCCCCTCCCCGCCCGCCGCTCGCCGCTCATGCCGGCGGGGCCGGGCCGGCGCCGCCGGGAGGCTCCCTGCGGAAGAGGTCGCCGATCACCGCGCGGGCCCCGCGAAGCTCCCGCCCTCCCGCCCGCCCACAGGCCGGCGCAGGGGCCGGCTACAACGGCTGCCGGCACGCGCCCGGCGCTCCCATCGCCGCGGCAACGGCCACGGCCCCGCGCGAGCGAGCGACCGCCCGGCCCTTAAGCGGCTCCGCAGTTGCTTCCGCGTCGCCGGCCGCCGCGGCCGCCGACATCCTCCGCCCGCGCGTCATCACGCCGGAAATAGCGATTGTACGTGCCCGCGCTTCCTTCCTTCCTTCCTTCCTGCTGCCCGGCCGCCGTCATGCAAAAAGCGCCGGGACACAGCGGTGGAGTGCGGAGGGTGCTGGCCTCGTGCGCATGCGCCTTGGCGGCGGAAGGGGGACAAAGTACTGCTCCCGTCGTCCGCGCCCGTCGCTACGGCTGTGGGCCTGCTGGCGCGGCGGGTGGGCGATACCAATGCCGGGCGGGGGGGAGAGGCACGTGACCTTGCCCCTGAGCCCGCAGTGGGTTGCCCTCCCGCCTGGCCGCGGGCACCCTCGCACGAGGGGCAACGGTYGCCCGCGAGCGGCTGCGGTTGGCCGTGCCTGGGGCTGCGGGTCCAGGGCCTCGCTTCAGGCCGCCGAACTGGCCCTGCTGCCAGGCGTTGGGGCGGGCGAGAAGGCGGGGAAGCGGCGCCTGCGGCACCAGAGGCGGTCCAGTCCCCTCCCCTGTCAGCGCTGCAGCCGTGGTGCGGCTTCGTAAGGGAGTGCCTACAGTAATGTCACCTGCGAAGGAGGGACCCTCCTCTGAAATCATCTTCCACGGGCAGCGAAGGCGCTTGTTTGTTTTGTGTTTTGTTTGGTTTTGGGGKTTTTTTTGGCAAAACAGCCAGCTTGCAGTAAAGTGCAAAATCAAGACTTGAATTCAYATGAAATGAAAGGAGTTAAATGAAAATCCCCAAGCTCGGAGACAACAATAAGTCTTCTTGAATATAGGAGAGAGGCAAAATAGAGTTGCTTTTCAGTTTTCAGATGCTCCATATGAAAATACTTGTGAGGAAGCCTAGTGCAGTAAGGATGCGTGTGTATGTGACAACCATCATTTGGAGCTTGTCAGAGGCTGGAAGTCTCTCTTCCAGCAGCAAAAAATACATCACCAAATTCTGATGCACCTTTATTAAACTCTAGAGAGGATAGAAACCTGTATAGCGAGTAAATGATAAACCTGTCAAAGTTACATGTTACTCGAGTTAAGCATACCCAATGCTATTAAAAATGAAATACTGAGAACAGTAAAAAGTAGGGAAGCTGTATTGTGGTAGAAAAAAGTGCACGGAAGTCTGAGCATTTTGGAGGGTGTTCACCTTGAAATTGGGCCTGAAAATGGAAAGAAAAGTATTTGTCTTCTTTCTCAAATTTCCTTCATAAGAATACACTTTCTCTGAGTAATATGAGTGATGCTAAGACTAGGGGAAAATAACTACAAACATGCTGACAGTAAAGGAATTTGAATTAACATGATGTAAAAAAAAAAATCCATGTATTTAGAATATCAAACGGTATAGGGAGAGGTCAGGTGGAGGTCAGGTAGTAAAACCTATAAAAGGTTAAAATGGCAATGATAAGTAATTTGCAACATCATGAAACTTTTAAGTCACATAAAACTGATGGACGTTTTTGTAAACAAGTTTCTTCTGTTTCCTTTATCCTTGAGACACAAGGAAGTATCATCATGAATGTTTGGGAAAARAAAAAAAAAAAAAAGCATTACCTTAATTTTTTTTGAATCACTGCTCTTCTTGTGGATTAAATTTGTGTTGGATTGCTCTTGACACTGACATCTCCTTTGCAAAATCTCTTTGTTTGAACAACTGACCAACTGGTTTGTCTCAAAATGCATTCTTGTTTCATATTGGCCATTTCAGAATTACTCCTGTTCAAACTGTGAGTCCACTTGAAATATACCCAACTGTTTCCCATGTTGCTATAATTAAAATCATTTAGATCCAGTAGCATTTAAGAATCGTTACAGTTGCCTGCTTTTTTAAGATTCGGTTTTTTAGTTTCTTAGTCACTTGCCATTCCCTCAGCAACTTTATGGGAGAGTGGCGTTGGCTGACCATTTTGCAACCCTTCAGAGAACTACAGAGCAGAATAATTCCATAGAGCTTTATACCTTAGGCGAAGTTGCAAGCTAGACCTTATTCTTTATCATGAGCAAAACGGTGTATTACAAAATGACACTGCAAAATCCATAAACTGTACTAGACTTATGAAATGAAATTTGCAAATTCTGTGCTTGCTCTATTTGGAACTGTTTCCTTGTAACAGAAAGTTCCTAAACAGCAAATTGTGTTTCCTTTCTGAAGAATTATTAAATGAAAACCTTGCTATGATGTCATATGTCAGGCTGCATTACAGTAATGCTTGCCATGTGAACTTGAAAAAATAGGTGCAGTCTTTTCCATTTAGTATTTTTCTGCTTACAGATGGGGCTTATGTCAATCACATGACTAAAATTTTTTTCTCTTTGTCACAAAAAGACCAAAACTAAATACCCAAAGTAGTGATGCTCCTAATAAAACTTTGTGTTTGCATTGACTGAAAAAAAGTATTCCAAAGGTCATTGGCTGAATAAATAAATTCAACAGAAAAGTCCACTCTCTCTGCCCAATGCTCCCCCCACAAGAACAACTGGGAAAAGTTCATAATCTTCAAATTAGATATATTCCATAGTTGAATTGATAAAGGTAATTCAAGAGAATATTCGTCAGTTCAGCCTTTGTGTAAAGTACTTCTAAAAATGAGGTTTCTCTCTGCCTCTTGTAAACAATATATTGCAAGCATATGTGAAATTTGTTTTCTTAGCAAGGGGTATTTTTGGGTTTAGCGTTGGTATATAGTATCTGGAAATAATTGGAAGTTCCATGACACATTTCACAAGATCAACTGTGGCAAAAAAGAGTTGTGTATTAGTCATTGCCTTCCAGGTTGCAGAAATTCAAAGAACAGTTTTAGCTTGCAAATAAAACACACTGGCTGAGGGACTGAATGCAGTAGCTGTCAAAGAGCATGCAACAGCACTAAATAATTTAACGTTGAAGGGAAAAAAAACAGGTATAATGAAAGTGCAGTAAGAATTTATATAGAATATGTCTAGAATACTGTAGATTAAAGAAAGAAAAACATCTTTTTTTTTTTTTTTTTTTTAAACAAGTACTACCAAGTTCAAAAGACAAAAGGACTTGAGCGTAAAGTCCTGAAGTTTGCTTTCCAAAGATTGTGGAACTGATGAACTATTTTTTTCTGAGATGATTCATTTTTAAACCTCCCTCAAAAGAAACAGACCCCTTTGTGATTTGTATATTCAGTTCAATATCCTAATAAATATGTGTAATTTAAAAAATTAGTCTCATTTGCTCAAAGTATGTAACATTTCTGAGCAACAGATTTACATAAACTATTAAGTGCATTAGATAAAACAACAATGCAGTTTTTACTTGTTTTTTGCACACAGCTGCTTCCAGTATTTTGCATTGATGTTTGAGAATAGTATGTTAGTCTTAATTACTTTGATTTAGAGCTTGGGCTATACATAATCCTTCATATCCATTGACAATGCTGTATGTTCCAACAGAGGACAGTTGCCCTTTACAAAGTCTTCAGGGCAGAGGTAGYGTCTTGCTTTTCAGTGTTCGCAAATAATAAATATATGTGCACAAATTACAAAAATACTGAAATTACGGATGCTAAGAATAATGTCCACAGGATTCTGCTCAATTTCTGAAGTTAGTTTGAAAGAACAATGTTCACATATTTGGAAAAAAGTTACTGTATATTAAGATAGATGTATCTATACAGAAGAAAATGGAGTAGCTGTTTACTTTTGTTGAAGATATCAAAAATAGTCATGTTAATCTTTAAGATTTTTTTTTTTTTTGAGAATGGGGCTTAAGCAGAATTTAGACATGTAAACCCAAGATCTTTGCAAAGCAAAACCTTTTTACCTGGAAGACTGAAGGAGTTACATGCATACAGAGTGATAAAATGCGTCAGCGTTCATTGCATACAGCTTTGTATAGGAAACTAGACCGTGATTCCTGACTGACATACACTATTACTCCCAAAACACCTAAAACTTGTATTTTCAAACTTCCATCTGCAAAGTAGGCAGATAACTAAGCATTGCTAAAGTCTACAGTAAAAACCCAAAGCCATGCCTATTGTCCTGTACGTGATCTATGAATCACTCAGTCTATTTCACTTAGAAATCTAGCTCTCCTGTTGCCATAATTTCCAATGAGAAGGCTGTATAGATCCTATACCTATGGGAGAGGTGAGATTCAGCCTCCTAGCTGAAAACAAAAGTGAGATTTCAATTCTCAACCCCAAGGTACAAGTCAGCCCCAAAATCATGTAAACATGTGAATGAAGAAGATCATTGAACACTACTTTTAGTGTAATGCAATTCTGTGTTATGAGAATAACTCATAGTTGTGCAAGAACACATCTCTGGGAACGCATCTCTGGGATGCTGGTTCAACCTGGAATGAGTTCAGCAGGTTTTACTTACTACTGTAAGTCCCCCACATCCTTTTCTAAGTATAAGGCACAACAATTCAACTCTGTCATTACTAATAAGAGCATATATCCCAATATCGATGAAAAAAAAAAATCACACAAGCAACAACAAAAAATGAATTAGTCGATACCAAAACTGAAGAAAATATTGCAGCTTAATATACTTTTGCCCAAAGTGCTTATAATTCTTTAACTATTTTTTCCCCAGTCTCAGACTGTGAAAGGATTACAAAGCACACAATGAAGCAGCAGCAGCACATGGTATTTTGGGATTCTGACTTCCTCAACTCAGGAGAGTTAAGGATCTTTGCAAAGCAAAACCTTTTTACCTGGAAGACTCTGAAGGAGTTACATGCATACAGAGTGATAAAATGCATCAGCGTTCATTGCATACAGCTTTGTGTAGGAAACTAGACCATGATTCCTGACTGACATACACATTATTCTCTTCTAAAAGACTTTGCTCTATTTTATTATTACTGTTTATGAGTAGGAGGTGGAGTCTTCAGGGTTGTTTGGAATGTTCAGTCTTTTTTAATGTAAGTTTACAAGTAAGAACGTACAGTTTCATTTGGATGAATTTTTTACTCATTTTTAGCTGAAGCAACTTTAGCGTCCTTTAAAAAGTTCACGAAAATACACAACAAAGACATTCCGTGTAATACAAGAGATCATATTTTGTAGGTCTGAAATATTTCTGTACTTGGTACTTTCTGGTAAAGGATGCTAGCAACTGAGATTTTGATACAAAAAAGAACCCATCGTACACCATGGAAAAATATTTTGATTGTTTTTACCTTATTTAATGCATCTTGGTGCTTGCCAGCAGTTGTTATCTTCTTTGCTGAAGTAATTACAGTGCACTACTTGAAAATTGCTCCAAAGTTTTCAGGAGTACGATTAGAAACCTTTGGGTGATCAGTTCTGCTTGTGACTATAGGGGAATACCATTCAGAAGAAAATAGATGGGGAAAACCCACCAGTAAAAGTCAAATGGGCAATACAATATCCATTATATACTTCTGTAATTACATATTACTTGTGTGGGTTTTTTTCCTCTAACATCCCTGAACTTGTTAGAGTTTTTGGAGATGTATTCTTAGAATGATATATCTCCTACCTTGTACATAAAGACAGGTATATATACATGCTGCTCTCTACTTTTACAGTTTTCAGTTTTATATTTTTCTAAGTGAGCTCTAAATTGGCATGCTGCTGTCTGTCAAGCAAAAAGGCAGTTCCAGCGTGCTATGTTCCTTTTTTAAATGACTGGAAAGAATATCTAGGTTGTGGCTTTAGTGCAGTGGGTGGTTTTTTTCAGTCACCTGAACAGAAAATGGAGCATGTGTGAATCATATCAATATAACCTATACATCATCGGTAAAAATTATGGCTGTTTGCAAATTAAAAAACTGTCACTATTTTTCATGGTGCCCCAGTCTAAACAATTAAAATAACAAGTCTTCACAAAAAGAAAAAACAAAGGCACCTTTAAAAACCTGCTTCACAATTTTTCTGAACAAGCTTAGTTTTCACATTTGAAAATGCATGAAGATTAAAATTAATAAATATATTGTCTATGCATTTGATAAAAATATTTATTAAAAGAAGTTACAGTATGATGTAGCTAATTTTTTCATTATTAAACAAAGAGCAGCTCATGTCCCCTAATTGGAAAATAAATCTAGAAAATTTTTTTTTTAGAGTGCTTTCAGTAAATCAACATTCTCGTCAATTAGTATGTCAGAGTAAGCCAGCAGTACTTCCTACTGACTGTCGCTCAGACCAAGAACACTCTTAGTGGCTCAATTAATTAACTAAACCTCCCTGAACAATTTGTATGTTTCATGCCTTTTTTCTTTTCCAGTGTCCACATTTAAAAAAAAGGAGAGGAAATAGAGGTCTGCAGAAACCAAATAATGATGCTAAATACAAAACTCCAGCAGTTTTATGAGACAGAAATTTAAGAAACATACACATGCGGGTTGCCCCATCTTCTCCACCCGTGGTATCAAATATGTATTTCCTTTATTGATTGCTTGAATATTGAGTTTTCTTTCAGCTTACAGAGAAGGTTTAGAATTAGTGTTACTGCTCCAGATCTTACATTAAATCTGCAAAAGATATATGCATTTTTATTATACTGCAAAGAAGGAAACAACTGGGTCTTGTTTTCATAAGATAGTGGAAAAAAAGTAGCATTTTGCTTGTGTAAAACAGCGCGGTCGCTGCTGCTGCTAAAACTGACTCTCTGTTAGCGTGAACAAATTCATTGCTATCCGTAGACTTCTGAAGTTACCTGAACCCAGTTGTGAAACAGCCCATGAGCTGGATGATATGATGAAGGGAAGTACCTGGCCTATGAGCTACACAACAACTTCTGGCCTGCAACATCAGGCTGTTTTTTTCAGGGAAAAATTTCTACAGGTCTCAGTTGAGAAGCATGCAGTTGGAGGCAGGGCCACCAGCTTCTCCTTTGAAATGCTGTGACCTTCTCTTTGGTGAGGAAGATCATGAATCTGCCTGACCACCTGAGAGTAATAAGGTAGATGAAAGACCAACAGCAAGAAGCAAAACCTGTACGGAGTTGCCAGGAGAAGTGATCAAGATGAAGTTGAGTGATGAGTTGTAACGTTCTGCCTAGGGAGTCTGACATGTTTGTATGCATCATATTTGCTAGGTTATGTGATAAAAGCTCATCTGCGCATCCACCAAGGAGCACGGAGAGACCACCCTCATCAGCTGTACAGATGGCAAACCTGCTAGCCTGGCTTCAGATCTAATGAGAGGTGTCTTTTGTAGTCAGATGTACTTTGTGATGTAGTGTGCCATTAAGGTCAAGACATCAAGAGAAGCAGCCTTCAGTTGGGTTACTGAAATAATAAAACATCCCAAAGAACTCTCAGAGTATGCAAGCTCCACCATAAAACCTGTATTTTAGTATCAAAAATCAAGAAACTAAGTGGCTTTTATTACAGCGTTCAAATTCATGAGTCCCCTTTACTTTTTTCTAAAAGAAAAAAAAGTGGCATTTTACGCTAATGAGTCAACAAATCAGCCTCAAGATCTTTTTCAGTTCATTAATGAAATGAACTAGATCCATTCATTTGGAACAAATCCCTCTCAGCTGATGTTCATAAGTCTACCTAATGAACAAGCCTTTGGAGTTGCTTAGATGTGGCTGCCTTGCAAATAGCTGCTTGAAACAAGGAATATATTCATGCCTGCTCTGCAACTACTCCCCAGGTGACCAGCTCCTCAGACTCCCACCTGTCTTCTGTGTTTGGTTCTTGCTCCCTGACAAGACGCAGCTCTCCATTTCTGGCTTGACCTTGCATCAGCCTTCCTCAACAAGGAAGACCAGGGCTACTGAAGCCCTTGTCCATTACCCCTCTGCCAAGTGTGGTACTAGAATTGGCTTCGTGGATGGTATAAGCCTATTTCTTCTCAGAGTGCAGCTGAAAACATATACTGGCTTCCACCAAGAAGTAGACCGTAAGTCTCAGCCACACCATAAACTCTTTACTGTTCTTAAACCTTCTCAATACATACAGAAAATTTTCAATTAAAAAAATAATCTCTCTATAGGAGGCCTGAACTGATCCATAAGATATGCTGAACTAAAATAGAGATCCTTTGGGGGTTTGTAACAGTAGGATTAAGTCTCTGGGCAGCAGCTCACTTCCTTACCAAAAAAAAAAAAAAAAAAAAAAAAAAAAAAAAAAAAAAAAAAAAATGTGAGGAATAGTAAAGAAAGAGGTATACCAGAAACACAAAAAAGCCCATTTTACAGTAAGCAATAATGACATCCACAGCCAAATTAAACAAATAAAACAGAACAACCTCTGTGACAGCAGCAGGAAAACAAAAAACAGAACAAACAAAAAACCAACAGAAAAACAGTCAGAACAGGAACCTTTTGTTGCTGGATTCTTTCCAAACCATCTTCCACAAGCAGTGTAGAAGAGAAAGAAAGTGAAATAAGATCAGTTTAATGTTTAGCATTACTGAAAGAGACAAGAGACCTCGCAAGAATACTCCTGAAGAAAAATGGTTGGATATTTTACCTCACATGCCTTTCATGTATCTCTTTATAGCTAGTAGTTCCTCCAAAATTCTGACAGATGAACTTTGTTTATTCTGTATTTAATTATTTTTTGAGGTTATGGATTTCTTTACTGCAGATCTCATGTGGAAAGCTATATGCATTTAGATTGTAAATGACTTGCCACCATTGTAAAATAGTATTTACCTATATTTAATGTTTCCCAAATACCTTCCTTTATTAGGACACATAACTGTAGCTGCTGTTTCAAATACAAGAAAACTCAAAAATATCTCCAGTTAATTTCTTACTTGATGCTAGAATAGTTTGCTTTTAAAAAGCTGTTTAACAAACCTTAATGCTACAGCCAAACTAGCAAACAAACAGCTAGCTGGTGACTTTAGTTTATTTGCGTCTGTCTCCCACCTGGAGTAATACCATCTACTTTCACATTTCCTAGTCAAGTCAGCTGAATACAATTTGGCATCCCATTCAAACAAACAAAAAATTGTACATATTTCTCACATTACTGACTATAAAAAAGAGGCATTTTTTACCTTGTTTCTTCTATGCTTTTGCTTCTGCATAGGCTTTCAGCTGCTTCCATATTTTGACCCAGAGTCAATCTAATACAAAGCTGAGTTGTGTGTATTGTTCACTCACTGCTGCGCCTTGCTGATAAATCCTAAGTCTTGTCTAACATCTTCCCTGTCTTCACTTTCTTCTCCCTGTCATATTTTGCTATGGCATTTCTCTTGGGAAGTGTCAGGGTAACTCCCTTTGGCAGCATGGTTTAGTCCACCATTGCTGAGAATTCTTGAGAGTAAAATAAACAGGGAAGACAGTGAAGTCAGCTTATTACAGCCACCCAAATCAAATGTCAGACATGCATTCAAATGAGAAGGAGTAAGCAGAGCAAAGCTGTTGCTGAATAATGTGGCTTTGACAAGGCTCCCTGCAGTATAAGACCTTGCTAAAAGGTAAACTTCCTGACGGCGGCTCAATGCCACTTAGTTTTCTACATTTCAAAGAGCTTACAGAGGACCAACATACTATTTTAAAGCTCCAGAGCTCTGAACATTTGAAGTCCCATAAAGAAAGCAGGGAGGAGGGGGAGTTCTTTGGGGAGACTTGAGATCATTTGGAAATTAGTTGCCCTAGATTAAATTCATATGTGTGAATTCATCTGGCAGGAGTTACGTCTCAGCCTCAATCCAGCAGAAATCAACAGCAAAGTTATGAGTAATTTTAACGATACCAGACTAGTACTAAGGACCATAGGCAATGACCACAATCTACATTTCAATGATTTAGGGAGTGTTTGCAGGGCTAACGCTGAATGAAATTCTAAAGTATCGTTATCACCTTCTGTCATTGGTCATCTCCTCCTGCATTATTTGTGTGATTTAGTGCATAAACTGTTCTTTAATGTGGCAATCTGATAATATCAGGATATGCAGGTGTCTCTGCCCTTATTTTAAAAAGACATGACCATTGTCTGAATTTACTTTTAGCCTTAAATCTCTTGTTCGTGATCCCTCTCACTGGGGTTAGAAGACTAAGGACTGCTGTTCTTCAGTGACTGACTAAAAATAGTTTGACAGTTGGGGAAAAAGCTATTCTGATCTTTGACATATGAACTGAGAAGGTTGTCATCTTGGAACGTAGGTTTGGGCAAGATCTGCACTCTAGCTTACATAGGCACAACAGTACCATGATCTGAACACCAAATAACATATTGTTTTTTATTAGATAACACACTAATTACTATGGAATAATAGTAGCAAATTGCATTCTAAATGGATTTTGGAGGCAATACGGTAGAATCCAAATATGTTAAGAAATTGAGCTGCTCTTTTAAAAGACAGTTTTCTTTTGGGTGTTTATAATTCATCTATGGTGATTATCTGGTAGTCAGAAAACCTGAACAAAGAGTCTGTAATTTCAAGAGTTCAAGTCACACTCTTTAATTTTAGAAGTGCTTTCCTTCACCCTTCTCATTGCATGCATGGACCTGAATAAGCCACAGGTGCCCTTAGTCCATCCATTCCCAAGAGTCTCATAGTGTCCAGGCAGGCTCTGAAGTAAAAGGGAAGGCGGTTGGGTGGTGAAGAGCACAGAGGTGTCATCTCAGAGAACTTCCAGTTACTGATAAATACCATTTCTTCAAAAGATCATTTACATTCACAGGGAGTGGGTGGTTCCCAGCCATACCAGCTTTCCAGCCCTATGAGAGCACACCAGGATCGGAGGAGAACGCTGCTTGGAGGATGACTCGCCCAACAGCAATGGCAGAGTTTTGTAAAGGGCAACAGTGCTCCAGGTGGCTACTTGGCTTTAGATGGAGACATCAAGCCCTTTTGAAACACATGTTTAAAAGAGCTAGTGAGTATCTATCTTGATACTCAAATGGGGTTTTAATGCCACGTGCCATCCAACCTTTGGTTAACATAGCAGAGAGGTAACAAGCACAAAAAATTCAGGACTTCACTAAAGCCATGAAACTGAAAAAAATGCAAATTAGTGGACTCTTATGGACTGAAAAAAAAGGGAAGTCACTGACACACAATTTTTAAGCATTTATTTACCTGCTTTCCTTATTTTTTCTGTATTCTTTGAATTTAAATTGCATGTCTGTTTCACTTTTATGTTTTCACAGAGGAACTGCATTCCTTCCTTCCACAGCTAAACTTTCATAAAGTGCAAAGGGAAAAAGAAACTAAGCTAAGGGCTCACTAGTGTTTTCTGTTTAAGAGAGAGAATGAATATACTTCATGCAATATGACCAGCAAGTCAGGTGATACACCTCTATCTAAGGAGATAATAGCCTAATGCACATGGTATTCTGCTTCTTTTGTACAGGGATGCGGTGAAGTTGTTCAAGTGGATTTGTACTGTCCACTCACATCAGTAAAATGATATTTCAGCTAGCTCCATGTTGAAAAATCAAGCCTTTTGAAGGGGTATATTAAATCTGAGAAATTTCAGTAAAGTTGGTAACAAAAGAAAAAGAGGCAAGGGTGGAAGATGACTTCTAAACAGACTAAATGTTGTGATAAAAATTTGCTCAGGACCAATATGGGAAGAAAGGAAGAGGTAACCACGTTTCTAGGTGCTTGAGAATTTTATAATATACAGAGGTTTTCCATCTATAGTTTGACCTTAAAATAAATGATTCAGAAGACTGGAAATAAAATTTTGAACCTACATATAGGTAGACAAAGTGTGAATGTTGCCAGCGTAAACAAGGAGCAATAAAATGCAATGGTGCTCTAAAATGCAACCTGACATTGAAAAACAGCTTTCTGCTACTGCATTTATACAAATAGGTACTAATATGAGTACTCAGGAAGTAACTGGTATATATGGAAACATAGAAAATAACAGATAAAACAGGAATAAGGAATTTAACCTGTTAGGTGAAATTCCTCAATACTGTTTTATCTATTGATTTTCATATAGTTTACTATGGCAGTGAATAGCAGTGTTTAAATTCATGTCAAGTTTTGTCTCCATCCCCTGCATTCCTTCATAAAGGACCTGCACACTTTAAAGGCTGTTATGAAATTATTTCTAGTCTTTAGATATGATCAAAAATTCTCTTCTATATATCTCCTAATGCTAACCTTTTCCTTGCAAAGAAATAGCATCTCATTTGAAATCTATAATGTGTAACAAGTTTACATAAAGTCTTCATTTTAATGTTTTTGTGACGATTACACAGAAAATAGTGGGAAAAAAATAAACTAGTCATGTGGTGATTGCTATATGTTGTACTGATTTCTTGATCAGCTATTTGCAGAAAGTTATCACTGTCCTGGGAAACACTTTCTCTCTATTAATTACTGATTTCTTTGGAAGTCGATGTAACCAGCTTTTCTTATATCTTGTGCCTTACATCGCATCTGCTTGGAAGGCATTAGCAGACAAGTCATCCATGGAAAAGGATATGCCTTAGAGAGCTTCCAGCAGAGAAAACCTTTGTGAACACCCCCTCGCAGATTTTTATCTCACATTGTTCCTACATTATTGGTGGAGAACATTAATCCTTGTAGCTGATCTCCCCTTCAGAATCCTCCAGGACTTCCTGACAGGTTTTTAGCTTGAATTTCTCTGTATTTTCTCCGGGAGGAAGTCTGGCCATTCCCAATTAAAATAAAGATTATCTCCCTTTTTTATACGTAAATATCTTTTCTTCCAATTAAGAGTCATTTCTTGCACTTAACTGGCTAGTACAGAACTCTCTGCCTCTGCTCAGGGTAAACCTCTTCCCTTTCCTTTTTTTTTTTGTGGTTTCTTTCTATTTTTGCAGAGGAAAAGTCAGAGGAATCCTCAGATGAGCAAAATTAAAGCACTTTGAGCCCTTGCTGTCTGAATTGCCACAGGGCAGAAGAAAATGAGGGGGTGTATTCCAAGTGAGTATAAAATAGCTCTGTAATCCTTTACTCAGCACAAGAATTCTGCTGTAAACACAAGCATGTCCTTCCACTAGAGGCCAAACTGGTCCTGTAACTGAAATGCAGTGTACTACATAAATAGAAAGAAGTTCTCAAGGTGGTATTAAAAGCTAAAAATTCTCACATACTATTCAGTTAGCATTGAGTAAAAAAAAAAAAAGAAAAAAAACACTGTCAGAAGACAAAAGTCTTAAAGATATTCCAAATTTATCTTGTAATTTGAATCAGACAGTTCAAGAATTTGAACTGCACCATGACCAGTTAATATGCATTCATCATCATCTTTAAAAAAACTATCCTAATTTTATCTACTCCTTTCACTACCAACAACTGCCTCTGAAGAGAACAGAAGTGGATGAAAAAAAACCCCACAAGTGGTACAAATTCCCATCAGATCTACTATTTCTTGTCTAAATGTTTGTCTGCATGTTTGAAGCTGGTACCACTAAAACTGAAGTTTGCCTTGCCACTCCAGCTAGGTTCACGACATTTTCACTGACAGAGTGGGAAGCTCTAGAAGTGAAGGATTCATGTTGTACACTCTCCTGGAAAGGAAAACGGAGTGTTCTTGCCATGCCATATGTAACATAGAGTGAACGCAGAAAATTGGTGGCCTCAAACAATAATCAGGGGAAGCTGCTTGCATTGTACTGTTTGTGGGGATGGATTTACTCCGTCAGAGTCTTCTGCAGTGAGGGGCTGATCTGAGATTTCTGGGTCAGAAAAGGGTGACTGAGATATCCCTCACTCAGGTTTCCTTCGAAGCCTGTTTTCAGGGAAGAGCTAGTGGCAGTGAGCATGACAGTACTGGAAACACTATGCCCTTACCCAATTCTGATCGACTTGGTGGCTGGATCTGAGGCTTAGTGGCCTGCTTGTATTTGTAGCTTTTATGATGGAAAAAGTCCTTAAACCTTCTCTCTCTGTGGAGGTAGAGTCTATCTAAGAAGTGAGTCTTGTGGAAACTCAGCACAGTAGAAGACAAGACATATGATTTATGTTTGCCTATTCTGGAGCTGCTCATCCTATTCTGAGGAAGGTGGTAAATTAATCTTAGCATTGTCTTTAAAGGGAGAATTTTCCTCCAATTCTGTCATCAAAATGTCAAGTGAGCAGAAGTGATCAAGAGTAAAGAGGATGATACCCCGAGAAATACCTTCAGGTCCTTTATATGAAGTATATTGCAGTTTCTGCATTCTGTTCTGCTCCAGTGGATCTGTGGAGTATCTGAACGAAGATTGTATTTACAGTCACAATTTACAGTGGGCAATGGAACTCACTTGTTCCTAATTTGACATTTTCTGCAGGCCTTATTATTCTCCACATAAAACCAAAACCTTCCATACTTCTATCTATATCTCAAACATTAGTGCTTTTTGTGGATTTTTGCAATTACAGGATTCTGGGCTCATCATTCTCACATAGAAGATAATGAATGTTTGAGCATATGTATCTACCTAGCAAATAGCTGCTGTGCCCTCTCCCATCTCTCACTTCAGGTTTGGGTGTTGCTATGAGTTGAACATTTTATGGGGAGAAGAGATGCACCTACCATGCACAACTAATAAGGAAACATTCCCTACAAGACAGGTTTAATTTCAAAGCTGTTGGGTTGTTGGGATAAGCTACATCAAACCAAAGAAATTAAACAGAGGAAAAGATTTCACACAAGCAGAGAACAAGCCTCAAAGAAGCTGTGAGTCATTGCTTACAGAAGGTGTAAAGGAAAGTCCACTCCAGTCCAGCCAGCTGGCTGAGAGGAACCAAAGGCAGGACAGGCACATGGCGCGCCTGTATTAGTGTTCCACAGGTACTGCTCCATGAGGTCTTCACTTCAGGTGTATGTACATCAACATGTGAATATATGTGTGGACAATCTCTAAAGGCAGAATACTCATTACTACATGCAACCTATATTCATAGTACATGCCGAAACAAATGTCCAAAGCCTGTACAGGTAGAGTAACTTTATGTTAACTCGTGAAAAGAAGAAGTTTCAGGATGTTTCTGCCATTTGTTTTCTGATACCATCTGCAAATATTTGGAGCTGCCAGACTTGGATGCTCTTATCATCTGGTCTTCCATTTTTAAGTCTTAAAAACCTGCCTCTTGGTGAACACCAGCTCACAACAAGGAGTTCAGTCTGGTCGCACAGATATCCTTACCTCTTGACTACAGTTTTCATTACTGACAAATTGCTCTGGAGCAAGACTTGCAAGGTCCTGTAGAAAGACTTGGAAAACTTTCTTGTCTGTACACTTGCTGAGAAGCTTTTACAATTAAAAGATTTTTATTCCGTTCTTAAATCTCATGGGTCAATGTAAGGACTCTGCTTGTAATTCAAGATTGATTCACCAGACTGAGCCTGAACAGTGTAGCGGTCCAGTAGCCTGTCAATATTCAAAATGTAGGGAGTGCAAAGACATAAAAGATGCTGGTAGTTCTGTAGCATTGGAGCAAATCCTTTCCATCCCTCTTCAGGGCACAATATATATGCCTAGGATGAGTGGTACAGTAACAGTGGGCTTCTGTTTCTCTTTGCCTTTGGGAAAACTAGTCATCTGTGGTCATACTCTGTTCTGGCAATAGATAACTAATCTGTTGTTGTTGTTGTTATTTTTACATCTTTCTTCTGTTTCTTTCCCTGCGTTCTTCATTTGTCTTTCTGACTTTCAGGGTATTTGTTTTTTGACCACCAGTGCCAGATCATTTTTCTATCATCTTAGGCATATTTGTATCTTTATTGGAATCAGCCGATCATAAAAACCCAAAGACAAGCCTACAGTGTGATCCCCTTGCTCAGATCATAGAAAAAGCTAAACACCATTTATGGTCCTGATTCGCCCTATCACACCAAGGACATGCAAATCCTGCTTCTGTGTAGCTGACCTTAATTTTACCCGGTCCAAAGTTCTGCAGTTATTTATATGAAATGTCCTATGATAACACACATCATCTGGAGATGTAAAACATACAAGCACATAAGCTAGCTGTGTATGTACTGCTGCCATGCTTAAAAACAGCCATACTCCCAGCCCTAGGACCCAGTAAATTCCCTGAATCCCCAATGGTTTGCAGCTGTACATGTGCAGAGAGAAGTGGCCATAGGGTTTGTGGGGGTCCCAGACCTAAAATATTGTCACTGTTTGGTGCTCCCCTACCCATCTTACCAGCCTGTCTGACAACACTGGTTGGCTGGCAAGTCTGTCTTCTGCATCTCAGACCAACCTTGCAGTTAGGGATAGGTTCTGCCTTGGAGTGTGGAAAATGCTCGTTTAAATTTCAGCTCAAAAACCAGGACTCTGGGGARTAAACAGGTAGATCTTGTTACTGTTGTTGGATGTAGAGACAGGAATCCCAGGCAGAAATGGAGTTTTTCTATTATTTTCTCTTTATACAGTGCTCACGCGAGACTCATTCAAATGCTAAGCCCTGTGTTAGTGTTTGGAATACAAGAAGGAGGCGTTCATAATCGCATCATGGGAGAGATTAAAAGATTGGAGATGAACCTTAAAATGAGTGGTATCTGTTCAGTTTAACCAGGAAAAAGTTAAGGGTGATTTGATCCCATTCTGTTAGGAAAATCAATACTTGCTATTTGGCCTTTCAGTCTAACAGAAAAAGGCGTGTCAGGATTCAATGACTGGTAGATGTAGCCAGACAGCTGAAAAAAGGCATATGCTTTTAAAAGTAAAGATAATTCAGCGGTGGATTAGCTCACTGAATGATTTTAAGATTAAATGTAATACCCATCCTGAAAGACGTGCTCTCCTTTGAACAAGAATGAAATTAATGCAAGTCCTAATAGCTCCAGCCCAATGTCCATACTTAACCTTTAAACCTCACGATTCAAAGACCAGTGAATTTAAACACACTAAGAATGAAATGCCAGGAAAAGAACAGGTTGAACAGCTGGTAAACTCTGAGCTAGGTGCTTTCCTGTCTAGCAAAAGAGGCATTTCCAGACAGAAACCTCATTTTTCACTTGCATTGTATAATACTGACATAATCCTGTAGCATCCTATCTTTTCTTAGCTCAGGTCTGTAGAAGGAGCTTGAGCAGCATTTGCTGTCTTTCTGCATGTCTTCCTCAGGCAACAGGCCTGAAACGAATGCCATGGATTCCCATCTGATCCCAGGTTCTGGGATTGCGGTTCCCATACGATCTCAGCCAGAAGAGCTCACCCGGGCAAGCCAGGTGGGGTGTTCACCAGGGGTACATCAAGAGACTAGGCACTGCTAAACGTGCCCAGATGTGCCAGACGTGTACCACCTAGGAGATGATGGCATATATATGGAATGTGTGCTGTAACTGAGATATGGGACCAAACTCCTTTTCTTCCTCCCCATTCAAGAACTGCTTTCTAACAAAAAGGTCTCCAAATTGCTTTGCATCTATGTTCTAAACTGCCAAAAAATGGTGAAATATTAATCTACTAATTTAACCCCAATCCTACTGCTATGAAAGTATCAGTTGCTTAGTTTTGTCTAAGAGTGTCAAGCAAGTTGGATAGCTGAGATCCAAATTTCCAGCAAATAACCCACTTTCTATTCAGACCCAATACAGCTTCCGTGCACGAAGAGAGACTGGATGCCAGTTAAACTGTGTTTTAAACCATAGGTTTAAATCCAAAATATCTATGATGACCTGATGTACATTAAGCAGCCGAGGATGAAGAGATGAGAGAGTGTTGAGTTCTAGCCCTATGTATCTTGTGTAAGTAAAAAAAAAAAAATATACAAAAATAGGACTCCCAGGTCATATGCCAAGATTGAAATGCAGCATCAGGAATTTTCTGTCTCATAGACAGGGATGAAATAAATACGTAGGATTCTCCCTCCTTCTGTTCACGCTCTTGGTATATGTTGAGCCCAGAGGGTAGTCACTGTACTCCCCTTTCCACTCAACCTCCCCAAAACTGAAAAAAAAGGGGGTCAACTCTACAGTCTTAACTGAATTTAGAGAAGCAGGAGGAGAAGTGGCTCCACTCAAAGGCTGCAGATTTTAATGCTTGGCAAGAAACTGGGAATTTCTAGTTGCTGGCAGCATCTCAGAGGAATCATTTGCTTTGTTACTAAATTACATGCATCTAGGGCACTAAAATTATCTACAATTACCATTCTTTTTTTTCAACAGCTTCAAAAATATAGTTGTCATGAAACTTCTCTGTTAATATCCATGTGTTTTTCTATGAATATTTCACATTTGGGGGTCACAAAGGTACAGTTAACATACTGATGCTCACTTATGTAATCAAGCCACAATATTCCTACCTAGCTCTGCTTGCTGGCAGAAGCTGTTTCTCAAAGGAGGGAAGAGTGAAAGCGAATTAGACATACAGTCAAGCTGACAAATTACTCATTATGTTTAAGAGCAGTCCACGGACCAAGCTGCTGCACTGCCTTCTTTAGGCAGAAAAATACAGATGGGATAACCTGAACTAAGGCTTCGCGTTCAGAGGTGTCTGAACATGAATTTGTCAGTAACAAAGCAGAGAGGAAGTAGACACTTCCAGACAAACAGAAATTATTAGTAGCAGAACCCACCAGCTACATTTTCAGAAAGATGGGAAGCCATAGCTCAGATTGCTGCTTCCCTTTTCCCACTGCAGACAGATCAGTTGTTGCAGAGCGAGGCTCCTTCTCATGTACGCATGGATTACCATTGAGTTTTTATGAAGTTGACCAGAATAATCTTCAATTTATGAGGATGAATACTAGCCTGGCAGATAGTTGAACTTTCCAGCACACCAAAGTGCTCATCACATGTTGGAAAAGGTGCGGCCCAGAACACAGACTTGCAGCTGCCACGTGGAGCCAGCCCCTACACTGACATTTTGGAAGGGACCTGGGAGCTGTCAGTGAAGGCAGAGGGTAAAGAACCTTGGAAGTGATTTTAAAGACATCAGGATGCCAATGAATAGTCTGTAAATTTGTGTAAGTGCTCTTGTACAAGGAATTTGATCACACTGTTTCCTGAGCTTATAGCTCACTGTAAGAAATGATGTCAGGCAGCAGACAGCATTGGGACTACAAGGTAAGAGGACAGAAAAGGATGAGCATTGGTCAGATGAGAAATAAGCAGTGATCTTTCATTCTCCAGTGCTCTTCAGTGAGGAAAGCCTTATGGAAAGCTGGTCATGCAGGGTCAAATATCAAGTATTTTCATATTTACTGAACAGAATTAGGCAACTACATTACCACTGTATGATGGTGTTTGTGCTGCTTACCTTATGCCTTGCTTTGCATGACCCAAGCCTAGTTCCACCCTATACTCCCCAGCCTTGCTGTGCATCTTTATTCTCCTAGTCACTGTGTTTCCAAAGACAGATGAAATAGAAGAGGCTTTGTTTTTCCTTTACATCCCCTCACAGCCGGTAGCATTATGATATGAAGAGATTTTAGTGATATCATCTCCCACAGAATTCCAGCTATACTTCTTTAAGCAAAGAAAAAAGAGCGAGTTTTGTTTACTATGTGAGGTCTCTTGATCTACTTGATTTTACATAGGTGGGAGAGAAAGGAAATGAGAATACTCTTCATCAAAACCAGTATTTTATGCACTTAATTGTGCTGGAATTTTATTCAAGTTTATGTCTTTTTTTGAAAAGGGCAATAAAATATCCACCAATAAATAGGCTGGTGGCTTTCCACGCAGGTGATGTTCTCTTCTCTATTTATTAAAATCATGTTCCTTACTTTCACCTCTCCTTGCATTTCCCAAGTACTGGGCTACCAGCAGCTGTAACGCAAACAGCTCTGATTTGATTCCTGAATGTATCGTATTTATTCTGTGCAGTATTCTCTATCCCTAGATGAATTACACTTGGTGGGCCAAACATTACAACCAGCTTTCCTGACTAACGCTGCTGTGAAGTCCTTTAATTAAGCCACTCTTACAGTCTGAAAAAATGTCTTTGATCCCTTTTCAAATGCCTCTGTAATAATATTTCTACTGTTTGAACTGTCACACCTTTTTTTTCCCTGCCTTTGAGTAATTCAAGGAGCACTTCTATGTAGAAACACTTCTGGAGCTGCCCAGAACGGAACCAAAACCTTGTTCAGTTTGCATGGGTTCTTTTAAAAAAACAGCCAACATGAACTGCTCACATCTTTTGTCCAACACCCACGGGCACCTTGTGCTACTAAACCAGGTAGAGCTTCCCATGGTGGTCACTGCACAGTTTTGCTTGTGTCCAGGTGACTTTGGTGCAAGCTCTAAGGAATGGCTCAATTCCAGATACCTGTAGCTGCAACTTTCTAGAGTTATGCTCACACCAAATGCTACAGCACCTCTAAGATGTGAAGAAATTCACCTTGTTGGGTATGCTCAGGGTCTAATGTTTGAATCCCACTTTTCTCCTTACTTAGATAATGTATTGTGGTCTAGTTGTCCATCACTGAGGACTCATAAGCTCCCATGCTCAAAGCTAACCTGAGAAGGCTAATGAGGGAGTTCAGCAACATTTCCCTGAATATACCTTTGATGGCGCTGAAGACAGATATGTGGTCCAATTTGATCAGCCATACTCCGTGATTAGATGGGCTTTTCACAGTCCGTTGAACAAGAGCACATGGTTTCACTCATGTCTCATTCAAAACTTTAACAGAAGGTGGCTGAAGTGTTTCTTGGCTGTATCATCCTTGCTGCTGCAGCAACAGAAGCACTGTAAATGCCAGCCAAATGTGGGGACGCARCCCACAAACAAGAGGAAGCTTTAAGTGAAGTCATCAATACAGGAAAGGCAGGAAACACCTCTACACTTCTGGAGAACACTCACAGCAGTGAAGGCCTCTACTTCAAAAGAGTGGTTGAGAGAAGCTTAAATTATGGTAGGCGTGATCTATGCATGTGTCATGTTTTAGGCAGCAGGACAAGAAGAGCTGCAAGTACACCTTCTGTAGATACTACGCTGGAAAACTTTCCCATCTCCAGTCATAGACTGGCAGTTCACACACAGTTAGAAAGTACCCATGGACTTGCTAAATTTTCCTGCATGAACTTGCTCACTTCTAGCCATGTCTCTTCCATACCTTCTTCTTCACACTGCTACTAACATGGCTTTTCTTCACCATTAAGTCATCACTTGAGCTTCCATGTATCTCCTGTGTTAGGTCCAGAATCACTCCATCTCTTTTCTACCACTCATTATCTCCTGTTACAGTCTGCAAGAACTCAAGAAATCACTATTCCTCCTCTGTGCTACCACAGTCCTAAAGATGTTATTAAGGAAAGCAAGACAAACCTTGCTAATGCCATTTTTCACATGCAGGATTGATTTTAAATCCTTGCCTTCAGAGCCTCTTCCTCCAGACCCTTTTGCTCTATTCTAATCCCTGTCCTGTAAAAATATAGGGCTTGTCTAGTTTGGAGAAAAGGAGGCTGAGGGGCGACCTCATTGCTCTCTGCAGCTTCCTGAGGAGGGGAAGTGGAGAGGGGGTGCTGATCTCTTCTCCCTGGGATCCAGTGATGGGACGCATGGGAGTGGCTCAAAGCTGCACCAGGGGAGGTTTAGACTGGACATTAGGAAGCATTTCTTTACCAAGAGGGTGGTCAAACACTGGAACAGGCTTCCTAGAGAGGTGGTCRATGCCCCAAGCCTGTCAGTGTTTAAGAGGCATTTGGACAACGCCCTTAACAACATGCTTTAACTTGGTCAGCCCTGAATTGGTCAGGCAGTTGGACTAGATGATCGTTGTAAGTCCCTTGCAACTGAAATAGTCTATTCTATTCTATAGGTGCATGTGATAGGACATTAAAGAAGCAAAGAGGGAAGACAACAAAAACATAAACTTCCTTTTTCCTTTTTTTTTTTTTACCCCCGCCATGGATAGAAGCTTTATAAAGTTGAATAGACTTTTGTAAAATTGGTAATTAAAATGTAATTTACCAGGAGTTTTAGAAGTTACTTAATCCCAAACTGACATTGGAGCAGGTACACCCTCGAAGGAGAAGGCTGCAACCTGTGAAGGACTCACTCTGAAGCATAGGAAAGGAGTGAAAAATGAGGAGGGGCAGAGAGAAATCACTACACCCCGACCATAACCCCACCGCACTGCTCATTGCCTCACTGAAGGGACCGAGTGTGACCTGGGGTGATAACAAGGGGAAGGGGAGGAGAGGAGTCTGGAGTGAAGCTGAGCCTGGGAAAGGAGGAGGGGTGTTTTTTCCGTAAGTGTTTTAACGTTTGTCTTTTTTGGTTTCCCAATACCCAAATCAGTAATTAAATATTTATGTTAATTGGCAACAAATTAAGTTAAATTCCCCAAGTTGAGGCTGTTTTGCCCATGACAGTACATGGTAAGTGATTTCCCTGTCTTTATCTTGGCCTAAAAGGTTTCTTGCTCCTGTTCTTCCCGTTTTCTCCCCCGTCCCACTGGGGTGTGTGGGGGTGAGCGAGCAGCTGTGTGGGTGCTTGGCTGTTGGCCAGGGCTAACCCACCAGTATCATCTGGGCAAGTGTGACAATCAAAGAATTGCCCGAACAACTGAGCTTATTGAAATACATTTTCTGATGTTTGGAAGCCATCTACTGGCTAGGTAAAAAGAACACAAAATCCTTCATAGCTAAATGCTGTATTTGTCATGTGAAACTCAAAGGCTGATCATTCCCAACATTTGTAAGATGCAGTGTATCACAATCCTTAAAATTACTACCATGGGGAGAACATTCAGCTGAACTTGGCTTAAAGAACACAGGGAGTTATTAGCTGCTATATGTGCTATCGACTTCAGCAGTTGCTACACACAAACTTGCACAAGTGCATTCAAATTAGTTGCCTCCACATTTCGATAAAGAGTTGATCTATGGCCAAACGCTTCACTAAAGAGGAAGATGTTTTGGTTAAATGCCCTTCCAAGGCGTTAACCTTTGAATTATGCAAAATCAGAATATGCTGGAAGATGAAAGCATCCAGCACCCACCCTACTTCTTTCATGTTTTCCATTTTTCCCTCCCACCCTCATCGACCAGCACGCACAACCCCGTGCCACCGGTCCCAGCAATGCCCCAACCATCCTCCTCACCCACTAGCCCTGGCTGATGCAAACCTGACACAAAAATTCATGAAAAGATACGCAAATCAGCCAAGCCCCAGGGAGATAGTTTCCTGCATTTATGTCGTGTCCCTGCTAGGTACATCACCTCCTGTCTCTGGGGCGTGTGGGTTTCCTTGCAAAGTTTCAGACAAACCTCTGAAAAAGCCTCTGCAAGGCTGCCTGCTCCACCCCTGGCCAAGATCAGGTTTGGACTACCACCGCGAAGGATGCTGTGAACAGGAAATGAATGCCACTTAGTGAGGCAGCAGCACCCCTCCAGCCCCAGCTGCCATGCCAGGCTCCTCTCCCAGATTATCTCAAGGGATCCTCAAAGACCCATATCCTGCCCTCTCATGAAACCAGACCCAAAATGAAAGGAGTTTGTCTCCTCCCAGGGAGGCCTTCAAGCACCCAAAACCCTCACAAGCCAAGAGGGAAGGACCAGGGCTTCTGTGGCACCAAAATCCCAACTTCACCTTTGCTTCAGAATCAAGAGCTTTTCAGAAAAATGAAGGCTCCAAAAACCGTTAGTGCTGCAATGGCACTAGCATAACAGGGTCACAGGTAGGACTGCTGTAATACTACTGAAGTACAGAGGGAAATTCAGCTACTGGCAGAAAAAACTATGAAGGAATTTTCTGTGTTTTGAAGAAAATGGACAATCTTTATTTTTCTGGACAACTAAACTAATTTGAAATCATACCTATTCCTTAAATCTGCGCTTTAGGCAATTACAGACTGCATTTGAAAACAATTTCCTAGACATTAAACTCAATACCCTGAGACTAAGCAAGGCAGACTTACCAGTAACCAACAACAACTACACAGGGCAGTTTTTAATTTGCTTCAACTTAGTAGCCACAATCTAGTCAAGAAGCAATTTCAGTATTAGGGTAGAAGAATCAAGATTGCCAGTATTTTGCTTTGGAGTTAAAATGAAATACGGATCGTGGTTCATACATTTTTTAAGACACAATTTTTAAAAAAGATGACATTGAAAAACAAGTCTTTTTTCTCCATTATAATAAAAGATATAAATTTCTTCAGCTGCTCTGTTACATTTGTAACACACATTTTCAAGGTTGGGGAAAAATCCAAACCCACTGCTGAGGTTTCAGTATTTTTTCTTTTGCTTGCTAACCTAGCAGCAATAAATAATAAACACATCCTGACTTGAAACTTTAGCTGCCTACAACACTGCATTTTAAAAAAAATGGGTAATTACTGTGTGCTTCTGGATTTGTACAGCAAGCTTGTCTGTGCCACTGATTGGAAAAGATGCTGCAGCACCTGTCACTTCCATAGTTTAGTTCCAGATGCACTTTATTCAGGATGATTTTCTTTTTTATGTATTTTTCTTTTATATATATACACACACATATATATGTACATACATATATTTCTTTGTATGAAAAAAAATGTATTTTTTCCTTTATACATATGTAAAATATATTATCAGAGAACCTGACAAAACCTCAGTGCAGCCCCAAATCTGTCTCCGTGTTTCTTAAGGTCCTGCGTGGAGCGCTCTCTGCATTTACCTCTAAGACTTGCAATTATCCTCACCTGAAGTTCCTCTTTCTTCACATCCCATTTCTGTTCCTGTCGTGGTTCGGCTAGCACCTCTGACATCTGATAAGCCAGCAGATCTGTTTCAACATGTCCTTTCTGGATTCTTGGGGCAAAATTAATCTCACCTAACTTCAGATATCTAAAGCAAAGAGATTTATGCTGATCGCTGCCAGCTCCCACTACAGTCAGTGAGGAGAACCAGACCCTTCTAGAGACCCACCTCTCTGACTGACTGCATGCCATGGCCCTCCACGGACAAGGCAGAGAGCCCAAGGGGACCTAGTTCAGATGCAAACATCCAAATTGGCGAGATAAATTCCACTGTCTGTGTTAGATCTTTATTAACCCCCTTGTATTAATATGCTCAAGATTACAGAAATGTACATTTTGACAAATTAACACTTTCAGCTATAATGCTTTTGTATTCCTATTCATAAATAATATGCAAACCATTAAAAAGCCCCCTATAAAAATACATCATTTTTTTGGTATGTCTGCTTGTACCAAAACAAGACTAAGAGAGACAAAGTTTATTGATAGCTGTAAATGTTACTGTTGATGCAAAATAGATAACAATACCCTACTCTCAGGCATTATAACATTTCCCCATGCGGAGCAGAACCAAATCTAAGTAGGCAAATTATTTCATTCAGTGAAAAAAGTTTAAGAAATAAAATATTTGATACACAGGTTTTGATGAGATGAAATTATTATACGTATCAAGCCTTCTTAATTAAAAGCTACAAATTATTGAACAAAACTGAACTCAGAAAAACTTTCAGGAAACAAAACTGTTTTAATACAGAACTCAGGTGTTTGTGTTTATAAATATATATACATATACATACAGATAAAAGGACCATAAGGGATAAAATTGCTTTCCTTTACACAAAGGACCAGAGCTGTCTCCGTGCACTGCAAGCATTACCATTTAGTTGCCTCATGCAACTGCTTTAGCTCCTGCAGGCCCTGTTCACATTACTGTTACTGGCTTGTATTTTCTCCTGTAGGAGTTCAAAAACAAACCTGCCTGTCCCCATAGCTCTAGCATAAGGAAAGGAAAGGCTTTGCTTCTTAATAAACCCCCACTTTTTTCAATACAACTGTATGCCTATGGGATTGTAAGATTTCCACAAATATCTTGCAAGGTCTGCTGTATCATTTTAATGTTTGTTCAAATTAAGGTCCCTCATTTTAGAAATTATCAAAACATAATTGATTCTTTTAGAAAAGAGAACTGGGCAGAATGTTCCCTGGAATAAAGTAAATCTCATTTAGTTGTCCTGGACAGACTGCTTCAAACATTGAGGTCTGAACTAAAGATAGCAATCCTACACAAAGAGATTAATATATACACAGAGGATAAAACATGTATACACACTGCTAAATGTACATAACGCATAGAAAATTAATATTTCCTGAAAAGGCAGTGTTTGCAAATGTATTCTGTGCACAGCTTTCTCAGATGAATTGCAAAGGAAATCTTGATATCTCTTGGAGGTGATGTTGAAATCAGCCCTTAAAGGACTTCCGAGTTGACAAAAACCATAGGCAGCTACCGAGTCTAACTCTATTGCATGTTACTTATTAATTAATATTGCCCTTTTTAGCTTTGGGAAAGCTTGTGTACTTTCCTCAGTTATAAAGTAGATCTTCCATTCACTGGCACAGTATTCTTTTGTGTGTGGGTTGGTTTTTTGTCCCCCGCTGTGTAACATTTCTTAAGCTTCAGGTATCAGCGCTGAGTGCGGACAGCCTAATTTCAGGTGTCTGAAGTAAGTACAGCCTGCAGCTGCTTGCTCTGCCCATCCCCGGAGGGAGGTGTTCCAGCAACCCGGGAAGCCACAAGCGATTTGAAGCAGCTACACAGAGGCCCCAGTTTACATCCTCCCATCCTAGGTAGCCCCAAGTCAATGCAAGTTTAACAGCCTGGAGTATAAACTCTGGGACCCCAGAGTTGCTTCCTGTGTGATTCATCCTCCCTAGCTAGAGACAGATGAGGGAAAAGCAGTAATTGCTTTAGGAACTTGAGTTTAGCCCATCCAGAGATGTCAGAGTAAACCCTTAGGCTAACAACGGAAAACCCAGCATTACCTTTGCCTTCTTTGTCACGCTTTTTTGTCTGGCAACCCTCAAATACGACATTTTTCCCCCAGACAGTATAGCAAAATATTTTATGGTTTTTATGGCTGACTGGTGGTGAATTGAGCTGTAATGGGAAAGCAAAATGTTTACACAATAAACCCATAAATCATTTTGTAATCATTAACAAGCATTCTCAAAATCTTACTGCTGCCAATTAGAAACCTAATTCACTGGAACTGGTCACTCACTATATTATACAAAGGAAAAAAAAAAGTCATTGGTCCTTCACGTTCTGAAAAAGGGGATGTGATAGTAGCGGTCGTCCTCRGTCAGGAGAGAAATCTCATTCCATTCCCTTCGGTATTCATCCGGATAGTTTACCTGAAATTCCTCAGTATTAAACCTATGCAGTCTGTAAACTCTTATCTTTACTTCAAGTAAGTATCCAAGAAGAAACAGTTCAACCTAAAGATGAAAGAGAAGTCTGTAAGACATTTATTTCTAGACTTAAAAAGCTAAACGAAAGATAATCCAAGTTAAGGCAAGTCACCTAGCTTCAAAACAGTAGACAAGGAATAACAGCGGCCCTTTTCTAAGTGAAGTAAGAAAATGAGAAGTTGGAGGGTATTCTCAATGTTCCAAAAGTCCTTCCACTGCTCCTTTGCATGTAGAGGATATTCTGGTTAATGCTTGACACTTTGGAAACATCCCTCTTCCACCTGACACAATACATAACCTGCTCCCAAAGCCAGCTCACACAGCGTAGTGGGGAGCACGAAGGGACTAGCTATTATTAAAAGATTGATACACCTTGAAAAGTGGGAAGCCTGCCACCTTGTGATCACTTGCTACATGAGGGAAATATAATAGCAAAAGGAAAAAATTTCCTTGTACTTCATGTATATGAAACTTGAGAACTGGCAATTTCATTGACACTTCTTGCAAAGGATTGTTTAATCTGGAAAAATGCTTTGGAAAAAACTCATATCCTTGGGCACAGCCAGACAGAGCAGAACTTGTCCGGTTATAATCAAACTGCTCCTGAAGGTGACTGCAACATGTAACAGTTGACTTGATAACTGAAATTGATTATAAAAAATAATTTCACCCATTGGAAAGTGAAACTATTTGCAGAGTGGCAGTGTGGAGCTTAGATGTCAGTACTTAACTGCTCACTAAATATAAAATTGAAAAAAAAATCTTAACATATACAGGTGAACAATTAATAGAGTTCTCATTACCTACTCTTAACAGACATTAGATCTAATGGGAACCAAAGAGAGGGGAAAAAATAAGTGATGACAGAGGGTTTGGCATGGTGGAACAGATAGGAAAAGCGAAACAACAGGTCAAATCTGCATAATCTGAAATTATTTTACATATCAAAGGTATTATTGTTCTAAACTATGTCTCACTGATAGCTTGCAGCATTTATTTCTGGCCCAGCAAGAAAACTGTCCACCCCATTTTACTCTATTACAGTTTTTTTCCTGGAAGACAAATGACTATCCTCAGCCAACCTCCCCACATCCCACAGGAAAAAAAATGAGCCAGCTATCACAGATGATGTACGATATATTCACCTAATCACGTCAGAGATGGCATAAGTTTTGTGATGTATTTTTCATTTATATCATTACCTGGTCTAGGCAAATAGAGTCACCTATGGAGTTCAGATGATTCATCATGAAACTCAAAGGGTCAGATGAAGAATCACGAGCAAGGAGAAGGCTAAAAAGGTTGTGTATGGGTTCTTCCCTGTTCTTTATCTGCTCATAGGCTTCGACAACTTCGTAGAGCATGATGAATTTTATGGCCTCGTATAGTTTGTGCTCCTTGCTCTCATCAGAAAAGAGTGTATTACACATGTTTCCTCTTTCTTCGTGATCTTTAGTAGCACTTATTTCAGTCCACTGGAAAGCACACAGAAGAATATTAATCAGATTATTAAGAATTCTATTTAGTATGAAAGATTCCAAAACAGGAACAATTGCCAGTCTGTACAATAGCATTATTGTGGCCAAATGGTGGTGCAAGTAAGCAGGTGGTTCTTTGGGATCTGCAGTGAAATTTGAAGCCTTATGCATTTCGGTTTCCATTTATCCAGCTGAACCTATTTGCTACAGACAGCTCCACGCATCTGGATGCTAATGATAGTCTATGAGAAATCAAATGTAATTCCCCTGTACAAAAGCCACTCTCCCTCACCATAGAAAATCCAGGTATCGCTGTCAGTAAAGAGTCTGACAGGAGCGTAACCACCAAAAGGACCTCAGAAAGTTACAGGAAATCTGTGTGGGTGCATCAGACATACATACTAGGCCATAAGCAAAGGTTAGACTAAGTGATGACTCCTGACCCGTTTTTAACTTACAGCTTCCAAAATTCAGTGATTTTCCTCTATAGTACCCTTTACGTTAAAGTTATCCTAGCTTGAATTCTTTAGATGCTGAGCCCAATTCAGAAGCAYGTCAATTAAAAGGAACATATACAAACTGGACAAGCCAGCATGGTATTATGAACTGTACACATTTGTACGTCTTGAGTGTATTCTGCTTCATGAGGTCAAGATAAGTTGGCTGCACAAGAAGGGACATGACAAAGACATGCATGGGACATGAACAGGGTAGGAATTTCTCATTCTGCTCACGGTTGATAACGAGAGCTCCTGAGCTCTCTGTTGCTCTAGAGGGGTCAAAAGCCAGCGCTCACATGCAGAAAATGGGCAATCCAGGAGACAATGCTGGACTGGGTATCAAATCAGAAAGCTTAAAGCACCCAGTCCTGAACACAGTGGCTAAAAAGAGTCATCTGGAACTGAGAGGTTTTTTGGGATCACAGTAAGAGATGATGCTCAATGACGGGGATTCAGATGAGTTTCAGTTAATTCTGTGCTTGTATCATTTACACGTTGAAGTGGCCATACACTGTGAATTGCAACAACACAAATCTAATTTACCCATGAATACTAAATCGAGAAACAGATCCCCCATCTCCTCATGCATTCCTGAAGACTTTCCTTACAGGTTAAAAATGAGACCAAGTGGATGAACCACTACTGCCCCTTTGCTGGAGGACCTCTACTACCTAAGAGAAAAGCCTGTCCTGAGTGTAAAGCACCTACTAACCAACACGGCCCAGGCACAACAGCATCTGCAGGCAGCAGCTCGCAAGATGATGACGGAGCTGGGAAAGGCAGCAGAGAGGCAAATGTCTCCAGCTTACCCAACAAGCAGGCACTCTTCTGTGGCTTGGTCAATGGAGGCAAGTCTGGAGTGGGGCCCAGACTCACGAGTTTGGGGTGCGTAGCAAGCCTCTTGGGAAAAAAAGTGACTAATATGACTAATACTCCTTGAAAGGCTTAAAATACCTTTGGCAGTGACCACTCCCTGCCACCCCTGTGTCTTAAAAGCATAGCTGGAGCAGACATGTGCATCTGTAAGCCTCAGACACTAAGTAATATTTACTAAATCTGGCTATTCAAACTCTGTGGAAACACACAAAGTTTCCTAGAGTATCAGCTGAATAAAGAACTAAGTAGACAGTTAAATACAGCAGAACCCAAACTCCCAGTGCTGGCTCTTTAGCACTTTTCACACTACTAAATGTACCATAAAACCCTGTTAGTGAAAATACGCAAAAATCCCTCTCACTGGCCAAACAGCATCTTTATAAAAATAAAATAAAGTTGGGAGCTAGACCTCATGCCCAATAACAGCATAATGCATAATACAGCTGCTCTGCAACAATTTGTTAATTGTACGGATTTGGTCACCGTGCTAACTTGAAACTTTTTTCTGTACAAACATCCAGTTTAAATGCTTCATGCTAAGGAACTGACATCAACTTACAAAGAACTACAAGATAAAAATAAAAGCCTAACAACCCAACACGGGCAAACGCAAAGAGCAACCAGAACAAAATGATAACTGCATGCAAGAACCACCCGGCACGTCTCAAGAAGAAAGGCAGTTGTCACTGTGGCACAGCAAGGTTGCAGGCAAGGGACAAGGACCAGACCTCTATTTTAATTCCTGCTTTTTATTACTAATGCTTTGTTTCTAGAGCTAAATCAGTCTGTTTGTGGTTTGTTGTTTTTCTTTAAGTAACAATTACCTTCACTGAAAATAGGGTTTAAAACTACAGAGCTGTGGTTCATATACACAGGGCCACCTAAAAGGAACTAGCTTAAATGTGTACCAGTAAAATAAGCTGTTGTGGCTGTGGTAAGGTAAGGTGTATTGTAGAATTAAAAATGACAGTTTAAGGTCTGATATACTGGATAATGGATGCCTTCAGAGAAGCATTTCAACCTACTCTTGGACAAAACCCTGGAGTCCAGCAAATACCAGTATCCGCTTGATGGCTGTGACCCAGGAGAGCATACAAAGCACACTGCCCAGCAGGAGGAAGAGGGGGAGGAGAGGGATGATGGTGTGCTAGGAACAGTCCACAGCTCATACAACTGCAGACACGCAGAAACCCCAGAGGAGCTCAAGGAAGGTGCAAGGTCTTGCCAGGCCAAATTTTTATCTCGATTTCAAAAGGCTTTGGGGCTACTAAAACTCCCAAAGTTTTAAATATGTAAGTAAGAGTTATACTTCTGGTTGGGAACGCAGGCAATCTGGCTCTGCAGAGCAGAGGGGGCACTGAGGCTGACAGGTCTTTGTAATCAAGTGCTTCAGGCTACAGAGAGAAATTATAGTAAAACTGGATAAATGCAACGTTTCATAGAAAGAGAAGCAGAGGAAAGAATAGTTTGAGAAGAAAATGCACTATTCAATTGTTCCCTCCCATTTGGGGAGGGAATCCAGGAGGATCTCATACAGCATGTTGTTAGTTTTAATCAAAACGATGAGGTGCTGCAGGAGCCACTTGATGGCAAGGGCAACGAACCATGCAGCAACTAATAGCTGCGGGGAGGATGGCCTCCCTAACTTTCAGGGGGACCCCTAGTATTTAACCTAGTAGATCCCCAAAAGCTGGATTCCCCTGCAGGAGAGGCGATGGCCTGCCCAGCAGCTCAGCGCTATGAACCTGGGAGGGAGGCTGACCGCCACAGAAATATGTAAGAAGGAGCAGTTCCCTAACTCTGTCTCAACTCGTTTCTCAGTGCTTTTATTCCCCCAGCCATTTCCTAAATACTCACATTTGTCTTTAACGTCTCCATACATTTGCGCAATTTACCAAAGGCATTGGGACCCACGTATCTTTCTGGTCCAAAACTGTATTGCTGAATCCAGTTGCAACCTTGAGAATACAAAAGCTTTTCAGGGAGCTGGCGGGGGGGGGAAAAAAAGCTAATTAAGTAGACATCATAACCATAACAAGAAGTAGAACATAAAGTTATATAAACTTGTCTACACACATTTTAATTTACGATGTGGTTCTGTCCTCTGGTTGTACAGTTCAAACAACAAAAAAAATGGGCTTCAGAACAACTCAAATGTTAAGAAGGAGGCTCCACTTGACTGCCAAGTCCTTAAGAAACTTTTAAAACAGGGCCAGCCAAAAAAGAAGAAAATATGCTCTCAGCAAATTATATAACCCACACTCTGGAAAAGCTGGATACATCTGAACTCAGTGAGGTTTTTAGGATTACAGACACATTCCTGTTTGCACACGCGTCCCCACAGGCAGCAGCTATAGCTCCCCACCTCCCCACTGCTGTCTCCTGCCGGAGCTCCTGGAGCCCAGGGCAGGATTCCTGCTGCTCCAGCAACACGCTCAGCCGCTCCCAAGCGAGCCACTGGACTTTGCTCAGATGTGGATGAGGAGAATTCAAACATCCTTTTGTGTTAAGGGAGTGACATCTAGCAGGGTGGCAGTAACATTTATCCATCCACCTTTTTTTTTTTTTTTTTTTTTTTTTTTTTTTTTTTACCATTTATACTCTTTTTCACTTCGGTACATTCAGATCAGGGACACTTTTTCAATTAAGTGTAGTTCAAAGTGTTTGAAAAACTTATCTTTAAATTCTGGTAACAATTCTCCTCTACTTCCACGTCAGACACGTCAGTTTTCACATTGAACAAAGCTTCCTTCTGCAGTGCAAGGTCACCTGAATCATGTTAATTTAGGAGATGAATTTTACCTTTAATATATCTCTCTCTCTCATCCATGATGGAAAAGGAATGCCTTGGCTGAATATCTGAAAAAGCACTGCTCTTAGTACACAGTAGTTGTCCCTCCTGACTTGTCGCAGATATTTGATATGATAGGTCCAAAACAATTCTTCATATGCCTAGAAAAAGACCAAAACAAATTTAGCAATAAACATTTTAAATCTCGGACCAAAGCCGTGTTGAACTGGAGTCCAATTCCAAACTACTCATAAGAGGGGGCTAGGGGAAAGAGCGAGTATATTTATAAGTTTTATATACACAATGATGTTCGAACTTCATAGGTTTTGTAAACACCTCACACTGGCACTGCCCCTTAAGAGAGATTCTGCACTCTCTCCAAACCCAGCGACCTCCTCCAGTCTCTGCACTGTCGCTAGTGTAAAACATTCACATGGGTCAACCAAAGCAGAACAGATCGGTGAAGACTTCTTTGCCATAATAGCTTTAACCCCGACCACTTCACACCGTGTGCCAACGATCATTTCTCCTGTTAAAGCCACTGCATGGGTCATCGGTGCTACAGGGGGGAATTCGGAGAAGATGCACGACTAAAACCCGATCTACGTTTTGACCTGCTCTACTGCAGTCTTTATTTAGACCCATGTTCATGCCGTCCTTTTTGCTTTTCCTTTAGTCAGCCGGTGTAGCAGGCTCTGCTAGCTGCGGCAGCTGCTTGCACTGGGAGTGCTATTCCTTCCCCAGATACTTCTTCTCCCCCCTCCTCATGCAGAGATTAAAATTTAACTCTTACCTCCCTCATGTGTTTGGCCTGCTTTGTTTCTCCTTTCCATTCTCTGGCACTATAACCAAGTAGATCAACTTCTGTCAGCACACTGAGATCCCCTAAATCAAGATTCATTCAGAGATTAGTTACCTTCTGCTGTTCTGCATCTAAAGGGTAGTGGGGGTGGGGATTAATGAATATGAAATGACAACAAGAAGATTACTTATGAGTTTTCTCTGAASGTAATTGCTCCACCTGAAATCCAAATGATAAAACATGTGTCAAAGAGGAGTTATCAAAGGTCAATATCTACTGAAATAAGCAACAGCGTGGGAGATAAAAGTCTGCGTAATAAAAACCTACCGTTTCAGTAGCTGTGCTAAAAAGCTGTACAGCCTTCTGCAATACCAAAAAACAGCAACGAGGAAAGACATGCTTAGCATTAGCTGCACTTTCACTTTTTGCCACATGAGACACAAGGATTGCTTGGTGGCTGTTGTCCAGGACCACACCTCATGCCTTCCTAAAACAGGGAGAAAGAGAGAGAGGAAAAAATCTTGTCACTGTTTTGCAATACTTGTTTCTATTGGTTTTCTTAGAAAAAGAAAAATCATCCAGGTACGATACCACTCCAAATGAAACACAAAACATGAAATGTAAAAGGYGAGTATATTTTTATATACTTAATATATATACTTTATATACTTAGTTTTTCAAGTTTCTAGGGTTTTGGGTGCACGTGATTCACATTTGCAAGCTTTCCTCCACATAGTGAAGGCTAGATATATAGTTACAATGGAGTCACAGGAAGACTGATATCAAAGCAACTGTTCAATAACAAAAAAAAAAAAATAATTTTTCTGCTTCAGGATGTGCTGATCCAGAAACCTGTACCGTCATTACTTTGTCACTAAGTCAAGGTTTTAAAGATCAGAGGTTCCTGGGAATTGTAGTCTACAAATGGGCCATATAAGGCAATATTTGCTGACTAAGCATCATACGACTGCCCAGGGAATTAAAGGAATGTTCCTGCCTCAATTTGGGTAAGTTTAGGGCCAATTTAAAACTCCGGAGAAAGCTCCTCCCTGGGGATTTGGTAGAAAGCTCAGGAGATCATCACAAAGCGGGTGCACTCTCACTGTTCTTCACAGACATAAACCAGCACACATTTCTGTCGCTCTTGGCATTACAGGCAGGGATAGGGAAGGTTTTGGTTGTCTTTTGTTGATAAGAAAACCTAGAACTGAGAGAAGGCCTGGAGACTGAATAGTTGACAAAGGCAGTATCTGCTCCCTAAGTGAGAAATTTATCCTCTGGCTGAAATTTGAGTACAGGAAATTCCCAGAGTTTATGATCAACAGCTGCTCTGTTATTAACTTATTTATTGATTTAGTACAAAACTTGAAGAGAACTCAACTTTTTATAAAGGCATCCCCAGAGAAGGCTGAAAAGATTCTTCTCCAGAGAGTCCGCGCAGGTAATTACTCATGCAGCATAGTTTTATGCCAGTTGAACTTCTGCCCCTCCTGGCTTTAACAGGAAATTTCAGAGGGGCTTAAGTTTTCCAAGGAAGTTAAGCCCATGCGCTGTGGACATCCAGTCGAAGAGTTACATAGGAATCCCAACCTTGGCGACGAGATAAACAGCTACGCATACATTTTTACAAGCACTGCTGCATATATACAGAGCACTGCTGCATATATACAGAGCACTGCTGATATTTGCCCTTTTCCAATATTCTGTTGTTTGAAGAAGTTTTATTACAGGATGTCATAGGCAAGTTGTCCGGAGGCAAGACCCAGACCTCGTCTCTCCCATGAACAAAAGGCGAGTCAAGAGCTGTAGATGAAAAGGTGTTAATAAACTTTAAGGAGGTAATCGGAAAAGCTTTTGGGGTGCTAGTTCCCATTTACACAAAACCCGTATGCTGTGAACATACAAGAGGACGGACAGGTCTTCTGTCAGCTTCTACTGGTAGGCTGCACGAACGTCTGCGTACCTGGCACGACCCGGGGTTACGCCTGCACATGCCGAGTAGGAAAAAGCAAGATTCACGCACAACCAGAAAGACCAAAAATCGGAAGCTGCAGGAAGCCTTTATTACTGATGCCAAGTAACAGACAGCAAAACATCAGCTGTACGGTTCAAAAATGGCATAGCTCACGGGAACACCGGGACACTCCCACTTACAGCACACACACACGCGCGCGCTTACTGCTGATGGACGCCAGCAGGCACATTCTCAATTAGCACCCAAATGGCTACCTAGAGAACAACAACTGAGAATTGGTAACGGACGACAGTCCTGGCAGAATCAAACCACCGCAATTTTTTCTCTCTCTTCTGTAGGATAAAGGCATGAGCGCTGAAAAAACCTCAGTAGACTGTAAGTAACTGAACCTTCTGCTAACTAGAACGGAACCCGAAGGCTGACAAATGTTGTTCAGCCCATGGATCAGTGGGTATTTTGGATTTACATTGTCACGCTGTTGTACGAAAACCAATGATGATTCAAATGAAATTCGTTAACAGCAATTTAAACATACAGTATCGAAAGGTAGATGCAGCAGACTTCCATTTCATTACTTCAAATGACTGTATGGGCCCTCTTTTGATTTTGAACAAACTGGGACTATAAAAAGTGAGAGCTGGTCCATCTGTTAAAATGACATACTTTGCTCTGTGGAGTACCAGAAATACATGTGAATGCAAAATTTCTTCCTTTACCCCTTTTACAGGCAAAAAGGTCAGAAGCCTGCATCAGCTTTTAAGCTGAATCAAGCAATCTTCTGAAAAAGCTTTTGATGGTATTAATCCTGAAAAAAACCTACTGGAGTCCAACAAACCCCTTTTCAAAGCGTATGGTTAACAGGTCCATGAGCAACTGTTCTTCAAGGAGCGCTGGGAAGCACTGGCTTACCGATTTCAATCAAAAACACAAATCGATGTCAGAGAACATGAGATAACCAAATACTGTTCATCCATTTTTATTTAATGTGGGGGATTTATAAGTAAGTATTTCCCTAATAAAAAGCCTAATGGGAGATGGGAAAACCTGCAAACAAGTGATTTTTAGTATTTTTGCTACACTTGTATTACAGCATACCCTGGACTTCATAAACTTTCCCTCCTGTCACGGCAAAGCTGCTGTTCAAACAGCACTTTGTGATTCAGTTACTACTTTCAGTGCTTATGTGACACTTAGAAATGTAATTACATTTTTTTATTCAAGTAAATGACATTTAGAAGTGGCAGCTGGATCGCAAAGTGCTGCTGGTAAAAATACATCACGAACAAGACATGAATTAAAGAAGAGGTCAGTTTAAAATAGATCTTTCCACCCCCTCCCTGCCCCCTCCAAAATTCTTCAGAAACCGAAGAGCAATTAAATTAATAACACACTGGTGGGGGGAGTAAAATAAACCCACGGATTTTTAAACCCAATCCATTCCCTGGGATATGGACACAATTCATCCTGTCCCTCAGGAGACAGCGACAACCCATCGGTGCTGCCACCAGCTGCTGGGCTCACACCCTTTTGAAGACTGACGCGAGCATCACCCCGAGGACAGGGAGGCCTGACTCTTCTCCCACGCGGGAGAACGGAGCCCTGGGACTTCTAACACAGCTCCTAGCAGAAATGGGGATGAACGGAGGTCGAACAGCGCTAAGTAGGAGCTGACAGCAGTGTTTATCTTACAATGCAAGTAGTACACCATGTTTTCTTTTCGTGCCACATCATCAACTTCCTGCTAGTGCCAAACCTTAAGCTTTTACCCCCACACAAAGGCAGCAGGAGACACACACAAAAGAAAAAAAAAAAAAACAAACCACAACAAAAAAGGCCAGAAAAAAGACGAGTAAGAGACATCTGCAGCATCTGCTTCTTTCACAAGTACCTCAAGAAAAGTTTCTAAAGGATTAGCCCCACATTTGACTCCCTCACAACTTTTTCGGAGGCTGCCACCTTAAAAACACGTAACTGTTGAAATGCAAAATGTAAGGGATCAGCTTGGGAACTAGCAGGCGGCACTGCACGCAGCGCTGAAGCACGATCCCATATTGCAGCGTGTCTGATGGCACATTCACCCTTTTACTTTTTTCCTCCCTCCCTGTAACAAGGCCATCAGGAAGGTAACAGAGTGTCTTCCAAAATTAAAAGCTGACCGTGGGACTTCTTTTCAAGACATTCCTCTTCCCAGTCTTTTTGGTACTGAAAGCAGGACATAGTACTTGTTACCATAAAGCGGCCAAGTTTCATGCTCCCGTCACACAACACTATGTTCCTAGTTCCCAAAAAGCAGGTATCCCCTCCTTCAAAGAGGGAGACAGAATTTGGGATCCCTCTGGTCCAACCCTTCTGCTGCCCACCGGTACCCCTCCTTCTCCCTCCTCTCTTGAATCCAGAGCTAGGAAGAGAGACCCCTCAACTGAGAGATGCAAGGCTTGGCACGGAGGTCCAACTCTGCCTGCATTCAGCGTGTGCCTGMGGAGCTCTCTTCACAGTTGCACATCACTTTTTTCCAGACTATGTAGTATCAGTCTATTTTAWAACATACCTCGGTACTAAGTCCCTCTTGTAAGGGACAAGCAAACTTACCCTTCTAGAGCAGGCATCAGCGTGATGCACAGGTGCACACCTGTGCACATACACCTCAACTGACTGAACCAAGAGGGAGACAAAGACAAAAAGCTGTTAATTATACAAATTCAATACCTACAATAGATTACACCCCATGACAGCTTAGAAGAGAGAAACGTGTCTTTTTAAGCAGCGCCAAGTGATTACAAAGTCTTTGATTTCCCAGTTTATTATCAGTGCCACACCAAAAAAAAAAAAAACCAAACCACTACTGAAAAGAGAACAGATCAAGCACAAAACACAGTATGTGGGAAGCACTGCTTAATTCAATAACTATTTCATTATGAAACCCTTCCTTTACAGAGCAAAGCAATGTCAACTTGTTAAGCAAACTTTCTTCACCTGTTGTAACACAGTAACTAGAGATGAGGATATCTACTTGGTATAAGAAGAAAAAGAGAATCACTTACAGGCAAAGATTGTAATCATCAGCGACTTATCAGAAGTTCAACCATGTCTGCTGATCAGATCTCAACTTCTACTCCAAAAAAATAACAAAACAGAATCCCAGCCCCAAACCGTAACTAGAATCACGCAATTACCTAGAAAACGGAATAGTTTCGGTAGCACTGAGGCCCATCACTTGCAAGAAAGGCTTTATTTACACAGCTGTCCAGCGTGGGAGTCCCCAGTGCTCTCTCAGTCCTTGTCCCCCTTCTGCAAAGATCCTTCAGGAAAAATAGAGCAGAAAGGCTGGCAGCCTCCTCTGGACTCCCTGATTGTCAACAGGACCCGAACTGCTGCTGTAAACGTATCTATCCGGTTGTGACACTTACTTACTCCTACTCTGTAGCAACAAGCATAATGTGCTCTTACCTACTGTGTGATTATCTAAAATATACCCTATTAGAGCTACCCTTACAAAACCAATTTCATCTATATAATCAAGATATTAACGCGTGCCCTAGCCTGCACATACCATTTCCCTCTCTCCAAATGCCTACAAGAACAAAAGGAAAGTTCAGTTCTTGATCTCCTGTATAATTCAGCTTCCTTTTTAAGGCACAGGGTGCTTCATCCAGGACCTTCAGATGAATAAAGCTCAGCTACGCTTCCATTTATGTAAGAAAAAACATGAGAGAAGCCTTTGGAGAATTTACAGTCCAGAGCAATAAGTGAAAAGCATTTCATGCCATAAAAACCAAGTATCTCTTTAAAGCTCTTATCCCTAAGTATGAGTAAAAAATAATGAAAAAATAAAATAACCTCCTTTTAAAGAAGGAGCCTCTGAAATTTCTGCTACTGTGATGATTTTTTTTTTCTAATGTGGAAAAAAATCTGTCCTCATTCAGAATTGCTATCTAATGCCTGTACACTTCAAACAGAACTTACATAAATGCACTAAATCTATTATTTGAAGGAAGCCCACTCTAAGGATTCTTATTATGCCTGCCACTGAGCTGCATGTTGAGTCATCCCTAATGCCGCTCATGTTTGTTTCTGGTTTATCTATTTGCAAACACAACTCTCAAAATGCCTTTTATAGGGTGGGGGTTTTTTGTTTTTTTGTTTTGTTTTGGGTTTTTTTTGGTTTTTTTTTTTCAGTGCTGAATCCAAACCGACACAGTAAAGGAAACATTTTCCTCCTGAACATCTTCTTACGCCTAAGTTTAGCTTAAAGGCTAAGTGGTATAAATACCTTGGGTTTTTCTGTTGATTTGTCTAGATAACTGAAGCTTTGGTTATGGGAAAAAAAAGTTGAAGTCTTACTTAGCAGTAAGAATTATTTTGCACCTCCTCTTTTTAAATCTTGTTTGCTAGACAGCGCAAGACTTGTGCCTACAGCCCAACCCTCCCAGGATGCGCAGTTGTTTGGCACTAACGAGGCTGGCTGGTACCACAGGCCGCGTCCCTCCAGGTCTCTCCAGGCAGGGGTCCAGCAGCAGCGGCTGCCCCCTCCCCGGGCTCCCCGGGGCGGGAGGCACCCCGGCCCTGCCCGGACGCACGCCCGGCCCCCCGGCAGCGCAGGCGCCAGGTCGCTGCCACCCAGGAGGAGCAGGACCTTCTGGAGCCTGCTGCCCGGCCCCCCAAAGGAAGGGACTGGTGGGCTCTGCGACGCCAGCAAGACCCGCAGCAGCGGCACCGGAGGAGGGCTGCAAGTGGCAAGGCAGAGGAGCCCCCCAGCTGCACACGAGGAGGGCTGAAAGACACCTGGATCGAGGGAGAGGGAGAAACCCGCATGGGAAAGATCTCAATGCAAGCAGCATAGAGGAAAACAAGCTGCTTATCCGACTCCACCGGCAGCGCTCCTGGGACAAAACACCCCTTGGACAGCCCCGGGTGAGTCCCCAGCCCCTCAATGGTCACCAGCTGGCACATTCCTAAACAGTGGCTTGACACGTTGAGGGGTCCTTTGCTGAAGTGCTGTAGCCCAGAGGAGAAAGCAGCAAGAAATGCCACTCAACTTGGTACGCACACACTGCAGGGCAGTCCAAGGAATTTTAGGTTTCTACCTGCCGATAAACAGCTATCCCAAGTGATAGCCGCATCAAGTAACCCATGACAAACAAAAAAAATCAGCTCATCTGAGCTTGTTTACTCTCTAAGCAGTCTCAGTCACAGCTGTTGGTTCTTACAGGCGGTGCGTACATCTGCCGTCAGGTAAAGACCCTGCTTTGAAAGCCAGCCCCCTTTGACCAGGTTGCACCCATGTAGCTCGTCATTCCCATCTCCATACAGGGTCTGACTGCTGTACCCTCACGACACAGATGTTACGTCTGTCTTCAGAGCACAGCCCTCTCCAAAAGCGTACCAGACTCTGCGTGCAGTGAAGCACCATGCAGAGATGTGTATTTTTCATATGGATTAATACTCACATATAATTCATGATTAATAATCACAAATAATTCACATCTCCTGGTGGTGTGTCAGATCACAAAGCCTGTCCTTTCCCACTAGGTATGGGCGGAGGTTATTCCAGCTGTGTTATTTGTTTGCTTGGGAGTTTTACTTGTCTCTCTCCCTCTTTCCAAGACAGATTAGAAGCAGAAGGGAAAGGCAACAGAAAGCAAAATAGCAAAGCCATCACTCTGAATGCAAATGACAGAAATCGGTCCTGTGTCTCTCTCCCCCTGCCTCTCAGCATCCAGCCTGATGAAAGTCAAAACTGCAGCTTTATTCTGCCGAGCTAATGCTATTAGGATGGAAGCAGCTGGGGTGTTTAAACCCTGCTCTCTCTTCATCTTTTAAAGGGCAACAGTTTCAAACTGGCATTTTTTAATTAGCTCACATGCATGGGAGTCCTCTGCCTTTTTTTGAGAGTGCGTTACCGGGCGCTTCTTGCCTAAAATCTTAAGCAAAAAAAGCATGTTGGAAGGTAAAACTGACTGCATCAAGATAACTTAAATTTCAGTTACTATCACTCAAAGTCATAGCTAGTACAAGCATTTCATAAAAATGTGATTCAAGAACCCAGAATATTCTGTGTGAAAGCTCTCTGCTTGTAAAAACACATTTTATTATTGCTAATGCACATTTGGTATTGTTACAGACATTTGGATGCCAAGAGAAGCTTCAAGCGAAGCGCTCCGGACATCGGTCGCAGGGACCGAGAGACCCTGCCACCTCTGCATTTGCACAAACTGCCTGAAAACTGGACAGTTACATGGCAAGGTCTACATAAAATACAAATTATGCAGCCCTGTAAAATACGGTGAAGTGCGACCCTGCATATCGAGCTCTTCTCAAGGGGCTGGCACTTGGCAGAGGCACAACTTACTTTCACTCGTAAGCTAAGAAAATGAAATACAGAGTACTGGACAGTTTCTAACCTCGGAACCCAGCAGTGTCATTTTTAAAGATCTACAATGATATGAAATCCCCTATTTTTAAGACCCCAGCCTTTGGCAAGCATGTCACAGCTGAAATTTGTGTGCAGGAAGTGACACGAAATGAAACCAGAACTGAGGAACAGCGAACACGTCCGCAGGTCGCTCCCGGGCAAACGCGGCAGGCGCACGCACAGCGTGGAGCTGTGCTCAGAGCAAAACTGGGGGAAACCAGTAGGACGTCTCTTTGTCACACAGACAGACCTGAAACAAGTATTTAAGTTTGCAGAAAGACTGATTTTGCAGAAACTTGCCAGCATTTCCCCAGTGGCAGCTGACCTGCGGGCAGTGCCAAGCACCTTGCCATGAGGCTTCCTCGCTGCACAGATGCTCGGGCAGACTTGATGACAGTCAAAGTCCCATGCATACCACATCATATCAAGGCACTAGTTTGATGCTAAGGTACACATTTCCCACTTCCATAGCACCGTTCACCCAACATGACCACCCCGTCCTGGAAACATAAATGCTAAACACTCAAATCTGGAAGATCTCAGCAACATATTATGGACAAGGAATCTGAGACAGGGTCTTGCCCAAGACCACATGCAGAGCTAGCGACAGGACTAGAGACTGAGCATACACAGCCACATCATCCCGTATTTTTAGCCCTCCACCTTAACGTGATGTGGGTCAAATAAGACAGCACAGCTCTTCTGCTCAGTCCACGGCCTTCTCCTCAGAGAAATGTTTGTCGAAAGAAATGTTTGGGCAGCACAGGTTGCCTTGCTAGCCACATCCCTCTGCACGGGTTCATGGTGTAAGTGGCATCTGTCCCCGCCGGCGGCACGGGGACAGGAGCTAGAGACACACCTCCTCTCTCTGTCAGGAGCTTCCAGCACCTCCACACGGGCTACAGAGAAATCCCAAGCACTGGGGTTTGGATCCTGAGGATGCCAAAAATGTGCAGTATCACTCCTCAGCAGTGAAAAAATGGGAAGAAGCTACAAAGACAGAATAAGGCTGAAAAGAAACTAAAAGCTGCTGACTTAAAAATTTCTCAGAGAATTCATGAAGTAGCCTGCAGCAGTTTTGGAGTATTTTATAACATGTTTGCCTTCACTGGAGCCTTCTCAAGAAGTGGACAGTAACATCCTTATCTCCTTTTTTTCCTCACTTATGCTGGGGCAAAACTTTGACATGATTTTATATGATCAGGCAACAGATAGCCCAACCATGAGTTATACTGTTCATGGGAAAAAAACAAACTTTCCATCAAACCAAATTTTGTAACATACAAACTAAACTCTCTCTAGCACCTCAGAACTGGTACAAGATCCCTAGCTACACTCCTATCCACTCCCTATCCACTCTTAAAACTTGTCATTGACCACTTTTACGTTGCTGTGGCTGAAGTACACGAGTCCTGACAGTTTTCTATCATGAAACACTGACATTTTAGTTAATAAATAGCTATTTCTCTGTCTTTCTGGAAGGCACGACATTGTCCTGTCTGATCCCCGGTGCTGCAACCATGCAGAGAGGAACCGGTGTTTGCCACGCCAGGAATCCCAGCAACAGAGCACATGGGCAAAGTTCCCCGTTACTGCTACGTGCCGGCACCACGCCAGCCATATCAACGTAGGAGCGCAGAAAGGATGCCGTGTGTCCACCGTGCTTTCCCAAATTCCCTCAAAGCAGAAAACAGATCCTGAAGCAATTCAGGGTCAGATGTCGGACAGCAACTCAGATTAACGTTTGACTTTAAAGAGTACTACAACTCCTTCAGAAGTCAGAATGCCTGAATAAAAACATCATTAGAATAGGACTAAGGTGGCCCAATGGTAATTTTTAAAAAAATAATCTCACAGCCTGAAACAAGAGAAAATTAAGAAGCTCTTTAAGGTAAACTTTATGCAATTCTAATCACACCACAAATTTAGTTATGCAAGTGTAATGGAAGCAGCGTAATTATACAACCTTTTGACTCCTGAGCACTGGTTATTCCCTTGTGTTTTCAAAACACTAAATTATAATCATATGCATCTCCCCTAGTATAGTTTAGCACCGTGACTCCCACAGTTCAGCTGCACAGGGTCAGGAGGTACAGCACAGAGGTATTTCTGAAATCTCAAACTCATCTGCCTGGGTAATTGTGCAAGGTCAATCATTTTCAGACATTAAGCTCAAGAAAAACTGCAGACATTACTGCAAAACCCATTAAGGTTTGTTGTTATATACTTGGTAGATAGGATGTGAGGATTTAACCTGGAAGCTTTATCTAAGAAACAAGGTGGACAGAAAGCCCTGAAGCTGAATGGGAAATCCACACCATCTAGTCAGGCAACCTGGTCCAAAAAGTTAAACAAAATGAAAAAAACTTACACCCCAATGGCAAAAAACCCCAGAACTACAAAAATTAAATAATTTTTTCAGAATTCCAAATCCATATGCAGATACCTATCCATAAAAGCACTTACATTTAACACGCTGACCAGCATTTTAATGCTGCTTTTGCCCTTGAAAATCAATTCTAACACCCTTCACCTGGTAGTATTTTGTATAGGGATGCAAAATTACAGCTTTTCCTCTTACTGTATGCCGTCCCCTTCAATTTCTAATTAAATTATTTGTCCAGCAGGAAAGAAATAAAATTCTTAAAGGAGCAAACTTCAGTGACTACAAAGAAGTTTTCTAAGCCTTAAAACCAAAATGGGCCATTTCTTCCCGTTTCACACACTTTACCTCTTTGTTTCATCACTTGCAGAAACTGGAGTGGGCCAAAGGACAGAAGTGGGAATAACCGTACTTGCACGTATTCGCAATAGAGCAGTTAGCACCACACGAGCTTGAAACTTACCTACTAAATACCACAGAAATGTCGTTCTTTCTCCACTGCAGAAAAACGAAAGCATAAGCTCAACGCAAACTGTACAGCTCCTCCAAAAAGCAAACGAGTTGGTTAGTATGAAAGGCAGCGCAAAACGAGAGCTGGACCAGTAACCATCAAAGCAGAAATGTATCCTAAAACGTACAGCAGAAAAGCAAGCTGGCAGGGCACGGTATCTGCAGTCTAAAAGACCACTTCACGGTGACATAAGAGATGCACGACACCGAGAGCTACACGCAACTGGCAAGCGGATCAGAAGGGGTGCACGTCCATCTTCCCAAGTCTTCCCGAATCACGTGCTCATTTATGATCCCTTTTTTCCTAAACCTTCACCTTTCTGATGGGAATAGAAGCCAGTCTGCAACATTTAAATTCAGATTCCACACAGTGGGGAAAAAAAAACCCACCAAACCCAAACCAAAAAATCCACAAAAACCAAATAGCAGACCCCAAATGCACACCTGTTGTGAAAATGGCAGGGGCTGTTGTTTTAAAACCACGACGATCTCCCTGTACATCAGCGCTAACCGCCCTCAGCGCTCGGAATACACCGGCTCCCAAACCCAGGACCCAAACCCAGGACCCCCTCCCAGCAGACCCGCCAGCCGGCCCCTCCCCAAGCCGCCCCCCGGGCAGGTGCGCTGCCGGCGGGGCCCCGCGGGGGGGGGCAGCCCAGGCGGCCCCGCCGCGGAGACCTTGGGAGCAGCCTTCCGGGTATTGCCCCTGCGGGAAAACGGCCCCGAAAGAGTCAAGCGGGAAATAAATTAAAAAAAAAAAAACAACCCCAAAACACCCAAAAAACAAAAAACAAACAAACACCACCACTGCTATCTTTCTTACAGA